>KZ061659.1:289117-335978 GCA_002091835.1 Anopheles maculatus
TTCATAGGTTTCATTTGAGTTGTTGTTGGGCGGCAATTAGTTTAACGTAATGATGTTACTACATTGGTGGGTTGATGTGGATTCATGTTTCTCGTCAGCTATTATTGAATGGAATAAAAGAGGAAAGAACGGAACAATGTTTTAATCAGAAATCACGAAGTCAATGCCATTCCGAAATTAGCGTTATGCGAGCGCCACCTTGCGAAATACCTTGGCAGTCAAACTAAACACTTGAAAGCCTGAAATAGTTTCTTCGCTTGAAACATCTTGTGCTGTCTATACTGTAAGTATTCACATACTCCTCCTGAGCACCATCAATATCAATTTCCAGTTTTCTCTTTATTAGTATTTCGGTGTCATTTGACTACTACACTAATGAACGTCGCGTTGCAGATGAGTCTCGCCTCGTGTACATTACGTTTACAGAAAGAAGAAAGTGGGTTCAGTTAGCTCCAGGAATTAAAATCGATCCGCTCTCTCCGCGCGTTACTGATGGTTGAAAAGGTTTTGGGCGAGAATGTTGTTAATACCTAAATGGAAGTAATTACAATCTCCACGCAATGATACCGGCGAGAATGATGGTAAGCAAAAAGTTAACCGTTAGAATTGCTGCCCGCCCACCAGTACCACCGGGTGCGATCGTAGTCGATGGTGCCGCATTCTGGCAGTCCTCAATGTTTTCGAACAGACGGATGTAGTTTTTCACCGACGTACCCAGCTCGTTATGCTGCGGTGACACCAACCCGAGCGCAGAGTCCTCGAACAGTAGGTTGCGCTGTCCGGCGAAAATGTTGTACATCCGGAAGTCGGGATCGTTCTGCAGGTACACATCGAGCGAGGTGAGTACGTGCACGATGTTGTCCGAATTTTCCCACTGACGGCGCACAACGATCTCACCGTCCACGATCGTGGTCAGGAAGCATTCTTCGTCCACGTTGAAACCGGTGTAAGCGGCCAATGAACCGTTCCGGCAGAGTACACGATAATCGCTCTCGTTCATTGCAAGGAATTGGGCGTGTCCGGCCAGATTTTGAGCTTCCACGATTGCAACTTCTCCTGCCTCCTGTAAACAACGGAGGGCACCACGCGTTCCGTAGTATCGGTTCGCATCGGATGCAGCACACAGCAAGTTCCGGTCGACTGTCACACTGACATCGTCGTTAATTCGTAGAGCGGGATCGATTCCATCGACCGGTGCATCTTCGACGGCATCATCGATCGGTTCGTCCGTACTCATACCATCGTCATCGGTGCCGAACTCTCGGGGTGTGGGCTTCTCCGCGTAACGACACAGGGCGCAAAGATTTTCGGAATTTTCCCCGGTGGGGTCGTGCATGTCGTCACGAGATCCTGGAGCACAGGACTCGGAGAAGAACTCGCTCATCAGATGGCCGTAGTCGCACTCGTTACGATCGAAAATTCCACGCGAGCGACCAACGTTTACGAAGGCGATAGAAGCTTTAGCGGAAACAGAGGGATAAAAGTGATAAGTAAAACGGGTTCAAACATTCGAGTTCTCTATCACCCACAGGTACACTCACCAATTCCACCAAACTCCGGGAAGCAAGCCTTCGCATTGCGCAACTTTTCGAACCGATCGTGCCCTTTGCCCTCGTGCACCAGCACCACCACGGACGAATATTTCTCCTTCTCCGTCTCCTGGTAAAGGGCCGCAGCCAGGTTTGACTGACGCGCCAGATAGCCGTAGTTGGAATCGATACCGGCAAAATCTGCACGATTAGCCGAAATTTCTTTCAAACAAGCGATGCGGCTCGTCATAGGATAGTTGCACTGGAGCAACGGATACACTCCGGTCGTTAGACCCGCCTTCGAGAGTACGTCACATTTTTCCTGCTCCTCCAGAGACGTAGTGCACCAGCGGGCCGTCATTTGGCAGAAATCGGACACAACCGGTAGCGCAGCATCGGCACCGAACGAAAGGTAGTACGCGCTTGGTGCTTGAATTGAGGCAGCGGCCGAAATTCTGTCCGCGTTGTGCCGCGTCAAGATATCGATAATGGCCGTTTCCCAAGGAGCGCCCGAGGTGAGTGAGTTGCGCAACCACACATCTAAACGGGCCGCAATTTGGACCGCTTTCGCCGACGATGCCATTATGGCTCCCCAGGGCCGAACAATCCATGGACAGGCGGGTCCGGTGACAGGTTGCAGCGTACCGTCCTTGCACAGGTAAGAAAAGTCATTAGCGATCGCGCTCCGTTCCTTGAAATAGTTCTGGATCTCGAACACGGATGCGTAAACCACGTCACCGTTACGTTCCAGGCACTGGAGCGCCGACTGTTGCCCATTGTCGAAGCCATCGTACGAGCAGGATGACACATTCGGGCAGAGCGCGCAGAGATTCGAATATTTTTCTTCTGCAGATGAAAAACGAAAGTTGTTATGGTAAGACACGCTTTGTTCAATTGGACAGTGGGCATGAATGCTTACTTAAATCGGAATCTTCCTTAGGTATCTGCGACCATACACCCGGACGGCAGGATTCACCGAAATAGTTTGACACAGCAGCGGCCTCAATCTCGGTCGCCGTTTGGAAGCCTTCACACTGGACCGGTGCAACGAGTCGTTCGAACTGCTTCAACACTCGCTCCGTCCATCGATGCGTACGGCTGTAATGGAACCCGGGATGACAGTAGCGCAGCCCGCGCAACCCTTCCAGTCCACCTCGGTGCGTATTGCGCACCACAACAGCCGCCTGGAAGTCGACCGATTCACGCGTACGTTCGGCACTGCGCAGCTCCCTGAGGACGTTGAGTCCTTCCCAGCCGAGATTAGCCGTAAGCAGCACACTTTCCGCACTGAACACACCAAAGTCGGCCGTTCCGTTGCGAATGCGCTGGGCACATTCGACACTGTCCTGAACGTGGACGCACACAACCTCGGAGGTTCCACGCTGTAGCTGCTCACATTCGGCTGTGTAGCGTGCGGTGGCACAGACGCGCTCTGTATAGATGAGAGTACAGCCGAAAAAGGGGGTTTAGAGCCGATTTCTAAAAGCTTCAAATTGGAGTCATTTAATCTTCGTGACGCGTATCTTATCTAAAAGAGGAGAGGGTGTGTTGTATAACTGCAACGGGTTTTTTTGGTACGCTTCATCAGGAGCGACCATCTTCTACAACTGTGTGGAGTTGATTGATACTTTTAGGGATTTTTATTTTTAACCATTCACCCGAAAACCGTTTTTGGGGCCGGAGGGGATTGAGTTTAAGCTCGATGATATTGATCGCGGCACAACCATGTTGTATCGACACTGTACACTGTAACAGTGTTTGCTTAGGTTATCGTCGATAGCGTGAAGCAACACACATGCTGATAAGCGACTAGCATTCACCGCAGTGAATGATGTTGGTACGTGTGACTATTTAGGGTTGTTTCGGTACACGAAGGATCCCTATTGGATAGATCTGTGTCACTAGAATGTTTCATGCGTCCCATTCTAGCTGTGCTAGCATCGAATTGGACGACAAGTATAAAGCGGGGAAACTAGCACGATCCGAAGAACAACCGGTTACGAAATTCAAATCGAAGCATAAAACCGGAAGTAGTAAAGATAGAGAGACACCTGAATCCGTCGATCATTTAGGGAGCAGCAGTTTAGTTTTGTAACATTTTTAGCCTATGATATCATATTTCTTCGTAACAATGAGTCACAATTGATGATTTGGCAGTGATTAGCTTTTTTTCACATACACACTGGGACACACAGAGAAGTATGCCTGCTCCGCTTCGGTGAGTTACAATCCTTTGTCTTGTCCACTTATTCATATGCGCAAGATCGTCCATACAGCAGATAAAACGACTACGTTTATCTAGATTGTAAAACATCTGGGCGCTTCATTCTAAAGATGAGTTTTAGTACACACGAATTTGCCAACATGGGAGTGTAACCGTTGTTCCGTTTGGCTCATCGTTGGACCAAATTACTGCGGCTCAAATAATATGTTCACTAGATAGCAAGATAATGGGTAAAGCCGTGTGGTAGAAACACATTTTACAAGTATGGTTGTGACCTTCGAAGGTGTAAAATAAATCATTGTAGCATTAAATCGCTCCCATCAGATAGGCCTACGCAGTCATACATACGTACAGGAAAGGGTGGCATAAAAGTGAGCATTTTGATAAGCTTGCAGAAGGCTTGGGATTTGATAGAGCTATACGGGCGTACGGTTTTTGGAGTGGTTTCAGGCTTCAGAGATCTTATCACTTGATGAGTTCTATTCGATTGGCGAAATTTGAGGTTTTTTTCAAGAGTAACTCTGTGAAAACACGCTTGTCTTGTGTGTGGTAACCTTCGCCGAACATGACACACTTTTGTTAGTACTAACAGCACATCACTAAGCTAGGAAACCCCCCGAGAGCCAGAAGGATTAGTGCTGTTTTCTAATGGTGCTGCGCTAGTCACTGTTACCTTCACTGTGAATCACATGATACACGCCCAACGCACACACCGTATGGCCTACATACCTTGCTGTTGACCACTGGCAAAGCCACCGTATGCTAACAGGACCAATAATACTGTAAAACCGCACACCTGAACCATGGTGGGCAGTTTGATGATCGTTTTTCGAAAGAATTATATACTAAACTTCAACTTCAACTGAACAGCACTCACACACACACAGACACAGCACTTCACATCCAGCGCATAGCCCGCCCGAATCGTTCGAAGACGCAAAGACGGAAAAACACGCGAAACTGCCACAAGTTATCCGTTGGAACTGAACCCTTGAACCGGTGCGCCCAACTTGCAGGTTAAAAATGTACGTTATCATCGCTAAAAAAACATACACGATACGCCCAAAGTAATCACACACACACATGCGATAACTCGAGCAAGCTGGCTGATAAGATAAATGTTCGCATAAAATCGCTCCAGATAGGCAGCTTGATTATTCAACGTTACAGCCACTTTCGGGAGGCTTTCGGCTGTACATGTTCCACATTACCTGACGGTTGGTGCACCGATTACATGTCTAGATGATTCAGGTAGACTAATCAAGGGGGCAGGATGCGAGGGTTGTTTGTAAGAAATTTACTGAGAAATCTGATTGTTAATAGACTTTACACTGCGTGAATGTTGACTTGGGCAGGAAGTTATGGGAGAGTCGAGCATTACTCATTTATTGTGAATGGTACAAATGGTGCTAGGGTTCGTTCTCTTCCGGCACGAAAAAGCACAACGAAAAGGTATTGACTGCATGTTGATATGCAGTTATCTTTAGTCTGCAAATATGAATGCACCAATTGGTTGCAGTGTGACAATATTTGTCTTATAATTAGTCCACTTTTTGAACTGTTTGCTTATTGTATGCGTTTTGATTCATGCTTATTAAATAACGTAAGGTGCGTAGAATGATCGTAATTGCGAAAGTAAGGTGGTCTGTTTATTAAGAGTTTTGTAGCATTAGAAAGAAAGATAAAAAACAGTCAATCAATCTGTTTGTGACAGGTATACCTTTCTAAAGCCATATCATCAGCCATAATTGAATTATGGTGTAGATCTTGGTAAGGAGTTATTTTACTTTTTTCAGTAGTAGATATTCCCTCTATTATTAGAAGATGATTTGTCAAATCTTTTACAAGCGACAAATGATAACGCAAAGGCAAAAACCACAACCGGAAAAATCGAATTGATATATTTTTTAAAGGAATCGACTTAATGGCCGGAATTATAAATGTTCGACCATGACATATGGATATTCAATTAAAATTACTAAGTTATATGAATGACAAGGTATGAGATGTCAGATAAGAAAGTATGGCAAACTTTAGAGAAAGATGGAATACGTTATCTTTTTTTTTTCTTTTGGGTATCCCCGGAGGAGATCTTCATAGAGACCCATGGGACCACCGATTGGGTACTGCCGGATTCGACCGACTAAAACCTCCTCGAGCCTTACGCCAAAGATTCCCAGATCACCAACGGGGGTATAACATTGGAAATGAATGGTTTAGATGAATTTTTGCCATGGGCAACTCGTCACGGCGTCGCGCTGTGATAACTTGGTGAGGGTTGTCGGGTGTCTTAGCTTCACGATCACCATTGGTCACCGAAGAGCTAATGAGACTCTTCCAGTTTCCAACGGTGATCTACTGCCTGTCGCGATAGCATGCTCTTCCAGGAAGATCATAGCTACCGCTACAGTATGAAGCCGGGATCACCATTAATGATATGGTTCTCCCGGCTGACATCTTGCTGAGCCCCTGGACCGGTCTCAGCCGTACCTCTGTCGATGCGAATACGTCGCTGTTGTAGGCGGGAAAGAACAGCTCTGATGGTCTCTGCTATGACGCGCCAGTTGTTTCGGTGGTATACGTTATCTTAAGTCTAAGTCTCGGTATTGAAAGTTTTTAGAACTATCATTTATAGGTGCGACTACCATTAATCTTATAGCTGAATACTTATTACGGTATGTAAGAGATACCAACTAATAATTCCAGTCGCAACCAACGAGTACTTTCCCGCCTACGCATCGGACACACCCGCCTGATCCATTCCTACCTCCTCGAAAGATCCAGTCCTCCACTTTGCAGCTTCTGTGGCATCGATATCACAGTCCGCCACATTCTTACCGATTGCCATGGTTACACTACACACCGAAATACCTGCCAACTAGATACCGACAAACAGCAGCAGAACCGCATTATCCGGTTTCAACACATCAGCAAGCTTCATAGTGAAATTTAATGTTTACCGTAACGATTTTTATTCTGCCACACTCACAATAGTTTTAAATAGTCATATAATCATTTAGTCATATTCGCAATAGTTATACAAGCAAACACATGTAAACAATATACCGGAAAGAGGCGAATGTAGTCTTAAAGACTGAAAGCCTCTATAAATATAAGAAAAACAAAACCAACTACAACCAAAGCGTTTTAGTATCCGGACACTCTGGCCGTCCCACATGAACAAAAACCTTACATATTTTTGTGTCCTTCTGCAGGATACGTAGGCCAGAATGAGTTGAATTAATGATAGCTTATATTTTTAGACTGTGCTTCGTTGTAGTTCATAATTTGTTATTTGCATTACAGACGTTAACTAACTAGGGCGGCCCGGTGGTGATGCGACAGCGGCGCCGGTCTTCACACGGCAGGACCGGGGTTCAAGTCTCATCTGGGCCGTTTCCCCATAGTGAGGATTGACTAACCAACTATGCGGTATCAATTAGTCTAGTAAGCCAGAAATGGCAGGCATGAACTTAAGAGGTCGTTAGGCCAAGAAAGAAGAAAACGTTAACTAACTTAGTTTGCTGTGGACTGCTGGCTAGTTTATCTGTGACTGTGTACTTACAGTAGCAGCAGGTATTATGGAATTGCACTGCCCAACGTAGTTATTGGCATGAAAAAGGTTTATTATGTCATACATTTTTATCGCCACAGACTGTGATAAGCTCTTGGTTGAAAAGGTTCAAATATTTATTTTAAATCACATTTGCACTTATTGTGCCTGTAATTGTTACAGCAAGTCTTAAACGAAATGAATCTTCTTTTAGTTTACAGATTGTTTTTTGTCACCTGCCTTCGGGTTGGTTTGTCTCTCATGACTCTTTCTTTAGAAGAATTGTTTAAATTAAAAAATTAAAACTTACCGCATCTACCAGCTACCGATTCATCACCCCTGACAACCGACCGAGCACGTGTTTGCTGATGTTCGGGGCTGTCATCGCGTTTGTTTTGCGCGCGCGTTTCCATCAGCCGTCGAGTACGGTACGAACCGGTCAACCTGTACCCCTTGTTTACTAAACAATCTGCCACAGACGGTCGTCAACGTTGACGATGGGCGCCTGCGCGTCATTTTCCCGCGCTCGGAAAATACGCTCCATTGATGATGGGGAGGACGAACCAACGGGCGATCTGTTCGGCACACCAGCCTGACCTGGCACACGCCGCCGTAATGATTTTTTTTTGTGTACGACAAGCTGGTGGAGCGCGCACACACTTTTACATGTGGCCAGTGTGTGTGTGTGTGCGTGTGCGTGCTTTTTTCTAAATTGTCTTCTGCAGGCGCAAGACAATCCAGCGCTACGCGTATCGAACGTACAGAGTCTGCTGTCAGTAGCCTTTGTACCGGGTACGGTGTCGGATTGATCTGTTGGGTGCTCCTCGGGGTTAGGAACAGCTTCCGAACTTAGAGGTTTACGATCGTTCTTTCCGTATCGAGTGAGTGTGTTTGTGGTGTGATTATAGTGTATTTACTAAAGTTTGTTTGATAAAAGTGATTAGTTAAAATGCGATTAGTTTTTACATAAGTGAACAAAAATAATGAAATATTTAAGGTGATTTTCTTACCGTAATAAAATGTAATAAATTTACAACAATTTTAGGCGAATTATTTGAAACATTTCTACTAAAAAAAAAAAAGATTAAACTATAGAGAAAACCAATAAGGGTTTTATGTTGCTAAAATTACATGATCCAGCCCATTTCGAATCATGCTCACTTGACATAGGCGGTGTATAAATCTATCATCCGTGATACAGTGATGAGTTAAAAAACTGGTGTGAAGTAAAGGATTTATTCTCCATCATCACTTGTTTCTAAAACAGCACTAGTATGTGGCGTGATGTCCAGTGATGCAATAACTCTAGTTCCACTCAGCTGTCGTATCATTAAATCTCTATAATAGTATAATAGTAATTAATAAAAAAAAAGGTGGTTTTGTAAATAAAAAATGTAAAAAAAAATTAGCTTCTAGTGCCAATCGTCCAATCTACGTCACTGGCCCGCATAAATCTCGGCCTATGTTAGAATGCTCAACAGTCAGCATGCACAAAATCGTCGAAAGCCTTCGTGGAGAGAAATTGATGAATTTAATTTCCCTCGGAGCTGTTTACCTTTGCGAGTTTTACGAGTGAAAGTGTTTGCTTCCTTTGCAGTGCGTGCGTGCGTGTGTGTGTGTGTGATCAAAAAGGGAAAAATGGAAGCTGAGGAAACAAAATGTGTGCTCGGTACGATCGGGTTTCGATAGAATAAACTGTTAGAAATAATAGACGAGCAGCTTTTCTTTGCACTTTTCACTTCTAAAAACCGATCACCGATGCCCATCCACATCTTGCGCTTGATGTTTGGAATTCAATTCAATGTGGATTTTATTTCACTGTGTGCCTCCCCATTTAACAGATCACTGGATGAAGATTATTAATTCGTTAAAAATAGTACAAACCTTCGCGCCGGCACCCGGAACTGTAACATCGTGAAAGTGTAAGTGTTGTGCAAATTTTGTTTTTGTGGTAGAGCCAATCCCAAAAGCAAAAAAAAAGAGAGAAGGTGAAATAAAAATTGTGCAAAAGGCGTGTTTCGCAAGTTGGTTCAGTGTCTTGAGTTGGTGCTGATTCGTTTGAAGGAGTTCTGCGAGTGCTTTTTTTTCTTGGGGTTGGAGAAAAGCAGATCATAGTGACGAGGTGCGCTATTCCTGGTGCTTCTTCTTTTCCAACGCAGATCAACGATTCAACGCGTCTCACCGGTATCAGGTGAGTAGCACCTTTTGGGGAAGCTAAGTGGAACGGAAAACTTCCTTTTTCTCGCTCACATTTCATTCACTTCTAATTCACACCACCGCATGTGGTGTGTAGAAAATTTCATTAAAAGTTCTGGTTCTGTTTCTTTTATCTTTTGCGTGCGTGCGTGCGTGTGTGTGTATAAGCGACTTATTTGCTACATTTTCGTCTTCAACCTTAAGCCCTCTCGCTTTCACTAACATTTCTTGCAAAGATGCGTTAACAGCTGTTTAAGCATCTAATAAAACTTTGTTGTGGTAGCAAAAAGGAAGGACAAAAAGGCATGCCAACAGAATGAAGGAAAGTGTTAGGGTAAGCTTGTTGAAAAATTTCTTTGCAATAGATTCAGCTTGATGGAAAGTTTTGTTGGCAAAATGAAACAAAGCACTGTTCTTCCCAAGTGCTTCCCATATTGCGTTCGTTACTTTACGTTCTTAACGTACCCTTGCCAAGTTCATCGGCTTTTGTGGTGAGTTAATTTGAAGTTTGTTGATTGTTTTTCTTTATGCTGTCTAATTGTTTCACCACTTTTGGGCGGTAGGAGATGGGTATTATGTAAATCTGGTTTTTTTTGTGCGTGTGTTCTGTTTCATTATTATCGTCACAATCTATAGAGGAATGTGGAATATTGATGAGCAAACCCTCGTTTGCTGAGCGAGCGAGATTGTTAAGGGGTACAGCCTGCTGCTGTGGGATTAAATGCGAAAAGTTTTGGTTTACATAATTATTATTATTTTGCTATCTTTGATTACCATTTTTTTATCTTTACAAAGTCCTTACCAATTAAGGAGCTAAAAAAGAAGTACAAAAACTGGGGTCTCTGTGTACTGGGCTTGAGTGCATTTTACGGGATAAAACTATTTTGTTGCTTTCAAAAGTTATCAAGTAATGTATGATTAACAGTTTTATTTAAAGTTTAACAGTTAATAGTTCATTCGGCTTTCAGCCGTCATATTGGAATAATAAATAAAAAGTTAATAGTTCATTTTTTATGGTTTCCAGCTAAGTGAGTAACGAAACTTTACAATATATGGTTTTTTTTCTTTGAGAATTACTCAAACATTTTAAAGACTGGATAATATTTTTGTTGAAGGCAATTAATTGAAAACAAAAAACCATGCAGAGTTTTACACACACTTTTGAAAATATTTTCGAAACCATCAAAGCTCTCGCTTTATCACATTTGTATAAATATGATCAGGCTGTTTTTAAAGCATACATTACTACATTAACTTAATTTTTGTAGTTCTTGTATCACAATTAGATAAGCTGTTTATTCAACATTGAATAACAGCGAGAGAGGCTCTTTGAGGCATTTAATTTTTTCATCATAAAATAATCAAAGAAACGTTTGACTTCATTTAAGTTTTAAATCGTTTTTTCGAATTGTTTAAATGGTATGATGGCTTATTGTTTATTTTTACTGTTGATGCTGTAGTTTACCTATTGTTTAATATAATTTATATCAAATTTACTTTCCAAAATGCTGCCTCACATAGATATCGAAGAAGAACTTGAGAAGTTGCAGAGATCTAAACTTGGAAACAAAAATCAAGAAAAGTGACAAAACTTTGCCACTTGAACACACTGAAGGAAAAAATATTCAAATTATTCAAACATGTGTTTATCATAGATTTATTCTCTAGTTTCGAAACCTACGTTCAGTTTTGTCCTGGCTCACTCTGGATTTTTTAGGATTTATTGCACCCTAAACGCCCGATGGTCAGCGTAGCAAGCCTGAAAGTATGCAATCTGTTGTTCTGAAAAAATATTCTTAAATTAAAATTTCTTTCAGTGTGGATTGAAAATTTTTATTTATTTATTTATTTATTAATACTACTTGTCTGCCTCGAGGGGTTAACAATGATTAACTTACATACTAGTGAAATAGGGAGTTGGAGTACGAGGATGAGGGATCATTGTGAGGAGCGGGGAGAGGATTGACGTAGGCGCGAACGAAAATTGGACACAGGGACATTATAGTCAAACGTATTATTTTTGTATTATTTTTATGTATTCGTATTGAAAAAAATATTCGGATTATCTTTAATTTTTAGACTATTGGAATCTTAAACAGCTGCAGAACCAAAATTTCAAAACTAATATAATAAATTGCCATACTTTACCATGCTAAACACAAACAAATAGCAAACCCTTCCCGAGAATTCCTTCGGGAACGGTTAATGGGTCGTTATCTGCAAAAGATTACGATCTCTAGTGTCCCACCAAACGTGTGGGCGCGTGATTTGTGTTCTTCAACAAAAATATTACCATTCTGTGTTCCTACACGTTGCGCAAATCAGTATCGTTTGTGTGATTTGTCAGACCTTTTGAGAATCGTACCTTCTAGAAATTGGCATCGGTTTCCACTTGTCCACTGTGCTTTCCCTTCGCAGATATGATGCTATTTATAACGGTTCTACCACGGACGAATATTTTACTTGATGGGTTGGGTCCACTGTTGTTGGGTGGAGAGCAGTTACCCCGAAAATCAAACGAAAACCAAAAATCCAGTCACAGTTTCATTGTGACATTGAAACCCCCACGGATTGTTTTTTTTTTTGTTTGTTTGTCGCACACCTCGTTTCTATCGCTCCGAGAAGGTGAGCTGAATGATAAATTGGTTCTTCCATCACCTTAAGTTGCTTTCAGAGCGAAGAGAAGGCGTAAATCAGCTACAACAACAGAAAAAACGAAGGAAAATGAACAATGATAACAATTTTCTTTTTCTCTCGGGCAAACCCCTGCTCGCAACAATAAGCGAGGTCACGTTCGGGTCTGATGTCGTTCTCGAGCGTTCTAACAACAGAAATTACGCACCGAAAAAGGGTGCTACGAATGCAAAGTGAATGTAAAGTGATCCTTTTCCGAAGGGACGATACGATACGAACGAAATTTAATATGAAATTTGTGGTCAGCTTTTTGGGTGCTGGGGGTGAGGGAAATTGTTTTGTTTGCATCATTTTCTACACTCGAGCTACCGCGAGTCGAACGCGAGCGCACAACGTTGTGCAGTTTCATGCTTATGAAAATTGTTTATGATGCACGGAAATCGAAATTATACCCTGGCCTCTGGCCCGTATTCTGTCGCTGTTCATTATAAGTGTTCGGTTAAGTTGATTTTAATAAAAGAGTAGAATATTGCAACCGGTCTCAAGGGGAAAATTTGATAGACATCAATATGGCCCACGCATGCCACTCATTGACTGGCAAACCCATAATAGCGGCTAGTATTTATCATGACCGTTTGATCTGATGTTCAGAGTGCTTTCATGAGTTGCTGTAATAAGCGGATTGTAATTTAACTTGTATGGCCTGGGCCGATCGTGTCGATGAAATAAGTTTGTCGGACAGAATAGTTGTGCTTTTGTTCGCTGCTAACGATATACAGTGGTTCGCGTCCTAATAGGGACGGCTAAAACTTTGGACAATGTGTGATGTTTAATGCTTCGCAAACCAATAGTAGTTTATTTCAATCTCCTTCTTTTGTAAAGTGTTCCATTTCACGAAGTGCTCGGAACTTTATAACTTTATAAAGGTGTATAACTTTTTCCTAAATTTAAAGTAAATTCTTGCTCTCTGATTTTTTTTATTTCAGTTATTACAACCAGGCCTCTTAAAAATTCCAAAACCGTATTTCAATCCGCTTTTTTCCGAAACACTAAACAAATAATTGTCGTAATGAGGGATACTTGTTGACTGGTTCCTTGTTGTGGAGTTCAGCTTTTAAGGACTAGCGTTGCTTAATTTCCTTCAAACGGAGGGTTCTAAGATGACCCCTAGTCAGCGCCAAGAGCATTTGAACATATTTGAGCAAAAACTTTAAATTGAATTCGAGCAGATTTGGAGTCTTTGTTTGTTTTTATTTTGGTCATTTCTCGAGCTTCTTTGGACTGGTCAGTTCATATCAAAGATGATTTAAAAACTAGTTTATATTGTCTCGATATGCATTTCACACCGTTAGATAGTCTTATATGTTCAAAGTAGTAGTATATCTTCTGAAAAACATCTGTCAAAATGGTATCTCAGTTGTCAAACGCTTTGAGATGAGTTTACCTGTTTTTGATGTGACTGCTCGTTTGTGTTTGACAGAAGGTGGCTAAACATTTTCAGATTTTCAGGATTAATTCATTATAGAATTATTTTTCCATCATTGAATGCAACTATCGAATAGAGTTTTATTTGTCCCAGAGCAGCTGCTTCCAACTGTACAAATTTCATAGTTGTGCTACTTTGAGCTGCATTCCCCTGAAAATATGCAATCGTTAGTTATGGTACAACTCAAACCTCACATGCATAGAAATTTCGAAACAACGCCGAAATCAACGTCAATTTTCATAAAAACAATTATACATGTTAAAAACCCACAAGAACGCTCCTCTAGGAGTAAGTTTTCATTTGTTCGTAAAATCAATCAATACTTTTACATATCAATACTGCACGCTCGCTTCGAATATCGATGAAAATCTTTCTTTTTTTTCGATATGAGCAACTCTGTTATGGGTGTTGTTTCTAGGGGGAATCTCTCATCGAATATCACTATCCACTTACCCACTACGAAGCGCACCAATCAATGCCATGAAGTATCGATGCCCCAACTGAAGCACTAATCATAATATGAATCCATTTTTGTATTTTCATGGTATACTATTCCGTGAAATTTATCGACCAACGCAAACGTACCATCCCCTTCGCTATAATTGCACCAGCTTACATGTGCAGCAAGGACGCCACACATTGGTACTTTCCACTGGCGACTTTACGACCACAAATCTCGGTGCAACTAGCCTGTGGCTTCTTTGTCCGATCGGTGGTAATAGCTATGGCGACTGACTGGGTGGATTTTTTTATGGAATATCAAATCAACGATATTGAAGGAGATTGATTGGATGTGCTGATCCTTTTGGGTGGCGGATCCGCAAGTTCACTTGCGATTGAAGGCTTTGTGCTTTACTTTATGAAGCACTTTTGGAAGTGTTTTTTATGCTGTAAAATGTTTGTTCCTGTTTTTTTTGGGGGGGGGGGGCAACTTCCCTGGGAGGCAAGGTACGCGGAACTGGCTTCTTTGTCCGATCGGTGGTAATAGCTATGGCGACTGACTGGGTGGATTTTTTTATGGAATATCAAATCAACGATATTGAAGGAGATTGATTGGGAGTGCTGATCCTTTTGGGTGGCGGATCAGCAAGTTCACTTGCGATTGAAGGCTTTGTGCTTTACTTTATGAAGCACTTTTGGAAGTGTTTTTTATGCTGTAAAATGTTTGTTCCTGTTTTTTTTGGGGGGGGGGGCAAACTTCCTGGGAAGTCAGGTACGCAGCAACGCGCGATAAGAGAAATTGTGTGCATGCACTTTCTTTCATAAAATCAAGATTTGGACGATTGATAGGCGCGGCACTGTCGGAAAAAACCCTGCTTGATGGGAAAATCCATAAAACGATTTTGATTGACACACCCCCCACACGCTGCGAACTGGGATCATACTAAATTTGTTTGACGATGGCTAAAAGGCCTACCAAAAACAGCGAGAGAGAAAAAGAGTGTGTGCGCGCTGAGAATGAGGCGATCGAAACGATCTAGAGTAATGCGGCAGGAGTGACGTTATGGTAGAGCGCTTTTATGGCGTTTCGGAACGTGAAAGGATCACAACTGGCTTATTGGGAAGGAAAAATATGTTACGTTTGAAGGTGCGATTATTTTCTGCACCGTATGAAGTTATACAAGTTTATTATATTAAATTCTTGTCCAAAGTATTGCTTATAAGTGATAAAAACTAATAATTTCTACAATGATGCACTAGTTTTCTTCACGAGTGCCACAATGCCATAAAGTAAGGCAATAGCATTACGCAAATAGCCATACCATAAAGCGGGCAGCTACATTTGTCTAACATGATGTTGTTTGTCAACATGCAAACATCAAAACTTTACGGTCATGATGCAAATTTACCACGATGAGTTGTTTTTGACAGAATGGGATGTTTTTTTTTGTTGCTCCCAGCGATTTTATTGACCACGTTTATATTTAATCAAACGAAGTGGTGGCCACAATCTTGTGGTTACCATGTACCCCAATTGATGGTTTGGATGGTTTTTCAGAAATATCATAGAATGTGTTCCAAGAACTCCAAGAAGTGTTTTTTTTTCGGGCCATTCAAAGGTCTGATAAGCCTTCCCTTTGACATGGGAAAAAGGTTGCCCACAGCATGCAAACATGGCAAGTGGCCGTATGCGTGTGCGTCATTCGGTGACCGGTTTTAGACGTTCCGTTCCAAGAAACTGCTCTCGGGTATGGCGTCTCATAGAAATCGTGCAGACAATATCGATAAAGTGGTACAGAATTCGATCGATTTGGTGTAATGAGACTGATGAGTGTCGTCTAATCTATCTCATAGAACTTCATTCGTTTCTGTTATTCCTGCGAATTACCCAAACGCGCCTAAATGTATGCAATCCGTGTGTCTATTTTTCTCTATTTTCTCAGCAATAAGGTTTCGTTTTCTATTTTTGTACAATAAAACAATCCAGTTCCAGTTGTTATTGATTCTGTGCATCACTCTATTAAAGAATGGCAAACGATCGCTGTCATCCAGTGACAGAAAATCACATTAAAAAGCCTAACGAAAAAGATTAATTCTTATGAAGAAGCGTCCCGCGTTTAACTTTACACCCGAGTAGCCTAATTTACTGGTATTAAGCTTTAATTAAAAATGGTCAATTATGTTTCTCGGTGGAAAAGAAAAAAATAATACATTGTGATTGAAATTTTATACCCGAAAGTGTAAGAACCGATGGGTAATGGATCGATTGTACTTCCACGCGTTTGATCGTTTTTGATAAAACAGCGTGTCAAAAGCAATCCCGTCTGGCTTTTGGATCTATACCGGAACCTTTCTTTTGACCGTGAGGTATAGAAAAAAAAAACAGGAAAAGAAAGAAAACAATCTGACAAAAATCTGTTTCCTACCATGTTGTTGACCCAACTTCCAGCCTCGCATGGGAACAAGTGCACCTTTTCGGAGAAGATGTTTCCGCCATATGCTTCTTTTGTGGTACTTACCCAAACGTAAAAGGTTGTTTGATTACACCCGGACGATATAGTGCCCGTGTCTGTGACAGGCGACCTCAAGGTTGCACCCAAAGTATAGCCGAATAAGACGTGTTGTTAAAAATAAGACCTGATTACTTTCCAACTCGCGAACTAACCTCAAGCAGTCGGTGTAACAAAACACCTTGCCTTGACCGAAGCAAAGCAGAGCACGCACTGCGGCGGACGACCTGCAGACCGTTAATGGTGTCACTAAATTCAAAAGATTCCTCTTCTTGAGCAACCCCCTCCCGCACTGCTTCCTTTACCCGCGCTTTGTTTCGTGTAAACGCAAGAATGTCTTTGTTGGGAAGCGATTATACATTAAAGCGAAAAGTTCCGGCAAATTCTTGTCCAATGCACAAGGAGGCAAAACGAAAAAGGAGGCCCCTGCGAAAACATTATCCATTCCCGTACACCCCCCCGGTAATGGGGCCCCCTTCTTGGGGTGGGATGAAGTTTTTCAACTAGGTATTTCCATTTTTCCACCTGAATGGTACAATCGGGAGCAATTAAAATGCCCACCGAGGGATGCCCACACGACTGACGCGCTTACGGTTACAATCCGGTGGTGGAAATTGAAAATGAACCAAAAACAAAATGATGCTTTTAATAATGGCGTAGTACGGTGCAAACTGGTTGGGCTGGTTGTTGTGTAATAATTGTTTTTTTGTTTTTGTTTTTCCTTCTTGTGGTTGACCCATTGAGTCGTGTGAAATCAGTGTGGACGGTGAATGTTTTTTAATTGATATTTTCCTCACATAAAAAAACACATTGACTACTTCCGAGGCTATTATTATTGCTGTGTTTGAGTTTTTAACAATTATTCATAATGAGAGAAAATCAACATTGCATCGTACTGATGAACGGTTAATATTTAAAGGCTATTTTAAGCATTTTTGTAACATGCTCATTGCGCTCGTAATGCGAAACAATGTAACGAGGTATAAGCGCTCATGGAAAACGCCTAAATATAGGCAATCTGCATGACCCAGTTTTAAGCGAGATACGTGGTTACCTTTCGGTTACTTGGTTTAAGGGAGAAAATTGCTTTTGAAAACGATTATTTATTATATAAAAGTAGCTACAGGAATCATAACAAATCCACTTACCCTAAGTTTATCATCAAACAAAGGAATCGTTCACATTAGCATTGCACCATTGCATGAATTACAAATGAGGTACGAAGGTGTTCAGGATTTAGAATCACCTTTTTCCGTCCATTTTGCCTTTCTGTCCAGTTGGCACAAAAGCTTTCGAGGAAATAATCATTTGGAGACAGGTTTATGGGCATCATTAGATTAGGCTTTGTTCTATCCTCTACAGCTAAACAGGTTCTATGCGAGGTGCGAATGTTCATGCCTCGATTGGTTCATTGTCTCTGTAACTGTCGTCCAATAGATGCGGCATTAGGGTGAACGCGTTCGCCGAACAATTGAATGAAATAAATTCGCTTCACCGGCAGCGGCTTTGTGCGCGCTGTACGCAGAACAGCAAGTGAAGAAATTACACAATGAAATTGCGCTAAATGTTGTGTAATGCCAAGTGTAGTTATTATTGTCGTTAGTATTCATGGAATTCTCGTCACGTTCGTTTAATGGGAAAATATTGATGTTTGATGCTTATGAAATGTATCATTTACTTCGCTTTAAAAAAATATATTTTTAAATAGGATTAAGAACTTCAAGCTCAGAGGCAGATAGCTTTGTTTAGTAGTAGATGTCAAGGTAACAACTTGCTATAGAGTGGATACACCTTTTAGTGATCATGCTTAACTTTTGTACCGAAGCTTGTTCCATATCGCCATCAACACCAAGAGCAGTATTTCCGCAACAATTAATCACTTCTCGCAAATAACTCATATTCGTCAGAAAATCAGCCATACTCAAGTATCAAAATGTGTAATTTGCAACAAGTAAATTTCAAATTTGTTCTTACGATTTTTTTTGTGACGTTCGTTTAAAATACGTCAAAATCGTGTCGCTTTTTCTGCTGGCCTCATAGATTTCAAAACGTGATTTGCAGACCTAAGAAGCTCATTTTGTTGTCATCTGGAAGACGATGGACTTATTGGCAAATCGATTGCTTATGAACCAATCGTATCGTCTTGGTTAATACAGATAACAAGTAATCCTAGGACTGGACTGTCACTCACAAGAATAGATACAGATTACTAGCTACAGGAAGGATCTAAGATGTGCTCAATTTGGCAAAGGTTATCGCATGAAGTGGTGCAAGTGCGAATGTTCATGCCTCGATTGGTTCATTGTCTCTGTAACTGTCGTCCAATAGATGCGGCATTAGGGTGAACGCGTTCGCCGAACAATTGAATGAAATAAATTCGCTTCACCGGCAGCGGCTTTGTGCGCGCTGTACGCAGAACAGCAAGTGAAGAAATTACACAATGAAATTGCGCTAAATGTTGTGTAATGCCAAGTGTAGTTATTATTGTCGTTAGTATTCATGGAATTCTCGTCACGTTCGTTTAATGGGAAAATATTGATGTTTGATGCTTATGAAATGTATCATTTACTTCGCTTTAAAAAAATATATTTTTAAATAGGATTAAGAACTTCAAGCTCAGAGGCAGATAGCTTTGTTTAGTAGTAGATGTCAAGGTAACAACTTGCTATAGAGTGGATACACCTTTTAGTGATCATGCTTAACTTTTGTACCGAAGCTTGTTCCATATCGCCATCAACACCAAGAGCAGTATTTCCGCAACAATTAATCACTTCTCGCAAATAACTCATATTCGTCAGAAAATCAGCCATACTCAAGTATCAAAATGTGTAATTTGCAACAAGTAAATTTCAAATTTGTTCTTACGATTTTTTTTGTGACGTTCGTTTAAAATACGTCAAAATCGTGTCGCTTTTTCTGCTGGCCTCATAGATTTCAAAACGTTATTTGCAGACCTAAGAAGCTCATTTTGTTGTCATCTGGAAGACGATGGACTTATTGGCAAATCGATTGCTTATGAACCAATCGTATCGTCTTGGTTAATACAGATAACAAGTAATCCTAGGACTGGATTGTCACTCACAAGAATAGCTACAGATTACTAGCTACCGGAAGGATCTAAGATGTGCTCAATTTGGCAAAGGTTATCGCATGAAGTGGTGCAATTTTATTTACAAAATCCTGTTCCACCTTAATAACTTTGTATTCTGTCACTTACTTAGTCCACCATAGTACATAAATATCCATAAAAGAAGTAACAAAAAATAACAGAACAATTACGATTTGAACTGTAAAAGTACTCCATCGTTTTGATAGGATAAAAATCGTTGACCTTTACTGTGCTCTGGTGAGATCATTACTCGTCTGCGAATTCCTCCGAATAGCACTCCAAAACGGCGTCCCTTCTATTACAGGATGCTGCAGTACTGCAGCAGCATTAACTGTACCATCCACCGGTCCCTGGTGTGCGTAACGCCAGATGGTATAAGTACCGGATGGATTTAAGGTTATTATTTATGGAACAAGGCTTTATGTATGCCTATTAAGGTTTTGCAGCTACAGCCTTTACCGTCGGCCGGCGTTAGCGAATGTCCTTGGTGGATTCATTTATAAAAAAGCCTGTTTGTTTCGGAGCTTTTGTCGCGGGTTTTTTTGTAATATGAAAGGATCGTGTAATTTATGTTTCATTCGAAAACCGATTACGGCCCTCAAATTAAATAGGGAAGGAGCTTAATCTATTGTGGCAGTATGAAAGGATGTGTATGTGTTATTTCTTCCTGAATAGATTAGTTTATCGTTTGATTTTGGAGCTATGGAAACTGTTTATTACTTAATAAAATTATGTATGAGAATTTGCTTTAAAAAAAACGAACAATATTATTATTAACGCTTATGATATAGCTGGGAAGAGTTATCCAAAAGTCTCTACCAATTCAAATCAAGGAGATGCGAAAGCATCTGGTTTCTCCGAATTATGTTTTCTTTCCCTGTTCACCGATCAGATCGTATATCTTAATTTTCCCGAAATCTATTAAAATTGTAGATAAACATCCCATATTCTTTTTATTGCCTTTTATGTAGAAGATGTTGTTGGCTAACCAAAAAAAAAACCCCTACTTCCTACTCTCCCAGGTAGATGAACCAATTTTTCATTCGAATTTATTAACGATGCAATAGCACCGGCACGAAAAAAACAACACATAAATCATAATCGGGCCGGAATACGGTAGGGAATATAAATCTCCGATCCCGATCGAAAGGAGGTTCAATCTATCCATTTTGCCGGTATGATAAATCGGCACCGATCATTTCACTGACAGATCACACACTTGCACAGGTTCGGCGTTGTTTACATCGCGTACGCGCGCACACTGACAGATTGATACCGGTGCACCGTTGCCGGAAGAGTATTTACATTTCATGTCGAATGTTTTGCTGGCCCGGTTTTTTTTTCTGTTGCTGTTGCCAGTTGGGTTTAGTATCGCGAATACATACATGCACTCAACAAGTTTGGCCTCAGTAGTGCGTATGGGGGGGTTTTTTTTTTCGGTGGTTGCTGTAAGATTTTATTTTCCTTCCCACGGTTTATTTTTGTACACACCAGACACTAAAGCATGTGCCGGATATAGGTACCACCTTTGGTTGGGTTTGCATATTCCTGCACGAGCTGGAATGTCAGTAGCTCAAGTGCTAAATGCTCGACCGAGCAGTACGATGTGCAAACGGAAAATTGGCATATTGGGTTGGGAAATCGGAACGACTCGATTCCAATCGGGTTGAGCACAATTTCCCAGCACGGCGGTACACAAGAGACGCAGCGCAAAGTAAATCAGTCGGAAGGAAACGGATTTTCAGGTTTGCTTGATTGATTCGTATGATGGTCTTCGAAACTTGCCCTGCCTTGCCTTGCCTAGGTGCGTTCACGAGAGTTCAACTTTTGATTGGCGAACTTTGTGCCAGACGTTGGCCCAGAGGACGCTGTTACGAGCTCTCTTGAGAGTGGGAATATGAATGCAGAAGCGGAAAAAGTGCTTACACGGAACATTTCGATTGGTATTTGCGTTATCGATGATTGAGTCGTGTTTGCCCTGCTCGAGGACACATTTTATCAGTCAGCTGGTGGGGTTTTGTGGTTATGAAGCAATATCTAGCCAGTGTGGTAACGGAAATACGAGCGCTTGCTGTGGTAAACGAATTAAATTAAGGAAAAAGCTTGATAACGCCAGTCGACATTGTTACAATCTTTGAAGTTCTCATTATTCGTAGTTCGATAAGCAATCTAGTGATTAAGGAATTAACTTAAAACAAACAGTATAAACAATAGCGTATCCCCGATATCAATACATTTACCTACTTATCCATTTTCTTTTAGCTTTAATCGTCTCACATTTTCTCCAGAAACTTCCCTTCATTTTCCGGCGGGCTGACCATACGCAATGTTTGCAATAAAAATGTTAATCCCTTATCCCGATTATCGGCACACCGCAGTTCGGCCACACCATCTGGTTCTGGGCCGCATGGTAAACATTCGGGATTACATTCGTAGTTACACACCTTGTAAATAGACGGGAGAGCCCGCAACAGTGATTTTTGTGGGGGGTCGAGAGGAAACAAGCGAAACGTTATGAAACGTTTGGCTTTGGGGAGCCAAAAAGGTTAGTGTTTACAAGCGTGTTTACCGCCCTACTGCTCAAGTGACCATGTTAGCACGATAACGAAGGTGGGCGGGTTGCCTTCTTGATCGCTTTCATGTACGACGTGTTTGTGTGCGTATGTTTGAATGGCAAGCAGGCATCACAGAACTTGTCCAAACTAGAGCAAAACAGAAAAAAAAAAACGCAAAAACATCACACGTCCACCTCCGAATGTAATGACATTTGACACCGGAAGTTCGGTTGTAAGTCGACAGCCATCGAGAGAAAACATGTCCATCGGGTTTCGGGTTGGCAAGAAAGTTTTGTGCTTTGAACCTTCGGAGTGATATGTTTGCTTAAATCGATAGCCATTTCCTTTGTGAACGTGGGCTAAGTGTCGAGCTTTGACAAGAGCTGTTGTGTTTGTCAAAGTTTCAAAGGGTGTTCTGGACGTTAGGTGTTTATCCTGTAGCTAATATTGACATTTTGGATGTTAGTATTGTAATGTTAAAATGATTTTTTTATGACACTCTAGCCAGATGGCGCTGGTGCTCCGATGTGTCAAACGATCACGAGTCTGAGAGATGCAATGACGTGTTGGGTGGCTAATATGTAGTACAGAGTGAACATTGCTGCATTCATATTAACACAACTCCGAGTTAAATTGATCCGAGAAATTGAAGCCTGGCGACTCCTCCATTGTCCTTAAACAAATAAAGGAAGTCAAAAATCCTTATGATCAACTTCCTGCCAAACGCGGATAAGGGAGTTTCGTCAGTTTTGACGGAGTCCATGCCCCAGAAGCGCATGCAAGTGTTCAATTCTCTCTCTTTTGTAGACGATCATCTATCTGCACATCTTCTTCTTCTTCCTTGGGACTACAACCACGTGAGGTCTTGGCCTGCTATTGCTAGCTCTCTGTGACTTGGTTTTACCCGTATCTGCACATCACCCCTGCTTAAATCATTTTTTGTTAGCAGGGTCACTGATGTTGCCTCTATAATTTTGAACTTCGCCAAGCCGAGATTGAATCTATTAGTATGCTTCTACTACATAAGAGTGCCCTACACCAATGATGTCTTTGTCATCTGCGTATGCCAGCTGGGTTGAAGTATAGAAGACATATAAGATAGATATATCGAAGTTTTCACCTCAGAGTCTCTGATGCCTCCTTCTAGCGAGTTAACTTCGGTCACAGCACAACTCACACAGCACACCGTACAGCGTTTTGATGACCATGTAGCGCGACGTATCAGGTGCCATTCCAGACGACATCGGTGTATGGCATCGTGGCTCAGGTTCGGTGCAGTTTTAATAATAAAATAATCAGTCATAACAGGAACTCCGTGTCATTAACACCTTAAAAAAGGAAAAAACGAGACACAAGCCACTTAAGTAGCGCCAGATATAAGGGAAGATATTCAAACCCATCTCAATTTACTTTCATTTAGGGAGTCTTGCATAATCCGTGTATTAAAACATTGCCCACCTTATGACATTAATTGTGACTGTAAATAACCACTCCGATGCGAAACGTATTCATTAAACTGCTCGAATGACGCGTCGGAAGTCGGAACAATTAGCACCTGCAAGCGTGCTGCACCTTTACCTACACGCTGTAGCTTTATTTAACCAAGTAATGTACTGCTTGTTAGTTTCACACCGACCAACACTAACAACTTACACGAGCATTCGAAAAAAAACAATGTCGACACGTGTGTTCAGGGATCAAATGAATCATCACTGCCGGGAATGGAACGTACAGACAAGCGAACCAAACTGTGTGCCAAACCTTTTAGCACCTATAACAACGCGAAATGAAGGAGCGTTTCGTCTGCGCCGCTTTTATATTTAACCTTTCCATCAGGTACCACACGCTGTCACAAGATGACATGGGGTTTGTGTAAACAAAGCACCTGTCTTGCTATTATTACAGCAACATTTGTTGTTGCTACCGTGTCAAAATGACAAACAGTCAAATGGGGTATGGTTTACTAATTTTTGTTTAATGGCAGGTAACGGCATAAGTTTTAAAGACAATTTGGTCTAAACTCCGGACGTCAACAGATGTGTGTACGCTACCTACCAACATGTGTGTTAAACTGTTGTTTCGCAAAAGGTGTGCCCACTCGCCTCAGTGTATGCGTTCCTCCCTGTACAACACCTTCACAAGCCGGGAGGATGTGCACGGTAACAATGGTAAATGATACATTACCGGTCGCTACCGACGGTTAGTGATGTTTACCCGGGCCCGGCATGATTTTATTGTTGGAGCGTAAATTTTTCGTGTAAACAACCCGTGGCCACATTACCGCGACCGCCACCATTATTCATCGCCCACCCTGTCTGGGTACGCAACACGTGAAGCTTACGGGTACGTCTGGTTTGGGTGCTGGAATTGAGGTGGAAAGTGTTCATCGTCTCGTTTTGTGTCGATCATCAGCAAGGTTTTGTAAAGCGGAATTATTTAAATAAAGTTGTATGTTTCCGCCACGAAACAAGGACAAGCGTGTTGATTACTCAAACTATATTTGGTGATGGTGTTTTGTAATGGAAATTCGGAACTGGAATTCGGAAAACATAGTTTAGAGATCGATGGTATTATTTTGCTTACAACTAAACGTGACAGGTAAATTGAAATGTTCTATAATATTCGGAGAAATAGAAGATAAATCGCAGCGCCATCTAACGTATTTTATTCAAACTTATCCCGCTTCATGCTACAAACAGTACGAGTTTTCGTTTTCAATCGAGTAACCAGTCCGTATTTGTCATCCAATATTACTGAGTAGCTCGTGTGTGAAAAATGCAACATATCAATTTGTGCAAACGTGACATGTCTCGTATTTGAAGCATCTGCACAGCGCAACAGAACCCACCCGGAACCTGCAGTCTTCTAGCCCACAATGCAATACCAACACGAGAAGCTAGCTGAAGACGTAAATCTTATTGCAACCATTACAATAACATCGGATGTCATTGCTGCGGAGAATCGTTAGTTGTCCGTTTCTTGGAATGAATTTCTTTTATTCTCTTTGTTTGCAAGTTTCCGTCCTGTACGACCGAAAGATGGCTGCAACTTTGTGACCTGGAATCTAATTTTAATAGACCTTCAGTGCAAACATATTTATCATCATTGGCACGGTGGTGGAAATTGAAAGGATTCCGTACGAAATAAACGGTGAGAAAAAGAAAACGAGCTATCTAGAGACGTCAGGTGAATGCAATACACATACCATGCCTTTTTGGGGTGCGACGCGCACCGATTCTCCGATCGCCATTGTAAGGTAACTCCATCCAATTTACAATTTGTGTCAACTTCAATCGCATTGGCAATCGTTCGACGCTTTGATCGAGTCGTGCGCACAAACGAGCTTATCTCGCTGGTTGTCGCATGTTCGCAAAACGCAATCGATGTTCAAAAATCAGAGAGATCATGACTTGGCGCGAGGGATGTTTGCAGGTGCAGTTTTATTATGCTGCTGGCGTACCTTGACATTCGGTGCAATGCAGCGGGTAGATAGTTTAATTTGATTGCATTGAGCCAACGAAAGGAGATTTATTGAAGTCAGCTGTGTTTGGGGCAATAAGGAGTGGTAATAAAACCTGTATAAGGCTGTTAACATTGTTTTATGACATGGCTTTATGACAGTAAATCGGTTGACACGAGAGAAGAGTAAAAAGTATTTCATTTACAATAAGCTTTTATTTTATAAATTTATTCTCCTGTTTCAACTAATATCCAAAGGGGTCACAAGTTGCTTTGCATCTAATTTCACAGCTGCGCCTAAATGTAGACTCCATGGTAACAATCACTTTCCAAATACGACCGTTGCCAAACTGATTGTATACTTTCAGGCGTATTAAAATTAAGCCAATAGATATTATACTCTTACTAAACATTTTCTAACCTTGTCCGCTGTAGATTCAATTTAAATTTTCCCCATAGATAGGGGATGAAAAAACTGTTTACCATTGCAGACATTCTGTTTACACTTCTTCACATTTCACAGTCCAGTGCTCATGTCACGCCGAAGCTTAGGGAGATTACCAAAGAACCCGGCGCTTTGGGCACACTTTCACCGCTTCCATGTAGTGTCCCCTGCACTGACGCGTTTGTCTGGCATGGTAGGATTTCATTCGCAGCGGAAAAGTCTCGCCTGGCACGCATCAGTACGGCTGACCCGGGGAAGATATGAAAATAAAATATTGTACCCATCGTACGAACCTGATCATCGGGCTAATACTACTGGCAGGCCGTCCTACCCCAACGGTTCCAATGTTACGGGCTGGAAGCGAAAAATAGAGCCCGAGATAAGTGGACGTGGATAAATAAGTAGAAAAGGATCACATCCCGAGCAAACTTATCATCTGCTAGCTGCCACCATCCCGGTTGTCATAAAATGGCACCGTAGAAAATCACGGCCAGATACAAACCGTTCGCAGTGCCGTAGAGTCAATACCATTATACGATCCTGGGGTGTTGTCGTTTTCTTGTTTCACTTTTTTGCGCCGAGCTTTTACGTTCCCTTAGGCTGATCTCGGATGTCTCGGGTGAAGGAATCGGTGTAAAATAAAAGCAACAGCTCCGGCGTCCGACGAAAGGAGTCAGTCTCTCGGTGTTGTTTTGAGGTTGGAAATAGATCATATTCCGTGTGGGAAGTGGCCTTTCGAGATGGTCCGTTCGTGCCCGTCCGTCGGCAGATCTCCACTAGTTGAAGCGCGCATCGTAAAGAAGGCAGCAGTTTCGCAGCGAATAAAACGAAACCCATAGTCCATCGCTCACAAAACCGAGCCTTTGACCGTGCGTGTCCGACAAACTTTGAATAGGAAGGACGGAAAAACAAAAAAAAAAACCAGCTGCACCGAGACACAATGGTGACAAAAGGGGAAGCAACGTATAATGATAATAAATATAAAATTTGATTTAACATCCTTCGAACGGTGCGAACGGGACCGTCGAAATCGGAACTTAAGAAGATCCTCAAACCCACTGAACCTCTCTCGATGCTCGGGAAGGTCTTCTTGATTTGGTTTACTGGTGGACTTTTGCCAGCCATTTTTTTTCTGTTGGTGTTGTTTTCAATGATCGTAAAAAGATTGGCCGCGTATGGTTCCGGCAAAATTCACATCAAATAAGTATGAATGTACAAACAATCGGTTTATGGTTGGCCTTTTTTATGCTGATAGGGGTGTTTGAGCACAATTTTATGGTTCAACTTAAGCTATTTTCGGTGTTTTAAGGTTATTAAAATCATATTTTAGAGCTTTTTTTCTCCCGCGCCTTGGAATCCTTTAAAGGTCATCGAGTGGACCACATTAGCGTTTACATTTATTTCAATTTAAATCATTGCCTTTGAAGCATTCTTGGTTTTCTAAATTCTCCGAATCAATTTATTAGATCGAACTTCACACGCCGCACGTAATAAATAGTAACATATTTCCGGAAATTAAAGTTGCCCCACTTCCGAGAACGTCAGCAGATTATTTTTAGCCACTAAAACCGTAGCAAATGTTGTCCGATGGCAGCATTATCGAACTGCGAGCCTATCGCGTTTCGTAAATCCGATTTTATTTTAATACTCGCTGATGTGCTTTCCGAACTATATGTTTTCTATTTTCTTCCTGTTTCGTGTTTCTAATCCGGTGCCTTTTACCATTCGGTGTTCGGTGTTGGGGCTAAACGCTGACATTAATCTGACCACGGTGAGGCAATTATCATAAATTCACGTTATCTCCATCGCTGAAAAGGTTCTGCCCGGAAGTTTCTAATGGATAAAGCTGACCGGGGATCCGGCGTGAAGGATGGCTGTGACAAATGGGATGACAAATTATATTAGTTTCGTGAAAAATCTGATATGCATATTGAAGTATACTGTTCTGGTCAGCTTTAAAAAAAATGTGTATGGGTTAGGGTGATGCAATGTGGTGTATTAAAATATTTTTACCATCAATAGAGCAAAATGCGAGACATGGTTTGCTCTCTGGCTTGAATAAGATTCAGATCAGTGTAAAGCTTTATTGATAACACTTGGTTTACATTGCGGTAGATTCATCTACTCGATACCACAACCGAACTGATTTATTCTCCTTAGCAATGCATACATTCAATTGTTGTCTTCAGCAGACGTTGTTCTGTTCCAACTGAGGGTGATATTTAAATTTATCTCCGCACAACACGTTCATTTCGCACTGTTGAACAAACCACTGAAAAGCCACCGTGGTATATGGTTGGATGGTAGAAGCTACACGTTCTTGTGGTAAATAGAAACCAGTTTACCACACACATGAGATTATAAATCAATATCCTTGCCAGTCGGTACATGGCTTAGTAGATGGGATATTTTACACCATCGTTCTTAAATCAACCACATATTTGTGTTGTACGAAACTGCACAAGCACTAAAGGAACTCGCCATCAGCGCTAGTTGAACTAACGTTGCGATGGCGCTATTAATCACATTTGAGCATCAGTCATTTTAAACAGCGTTCATTACATCCGATTGAACCCATTTATTCCCAGTGACAAATTGGACCGGGTTCGCACATCCTTATCAAGAAGCAAAGATCGATTTAAATGCCTTTGATGATTGGGGAAAAAGGAAAAACGTTGCACGCATGACATTACAAAATGCTTTTCAATTCGAAAAATGCATTCGTTTTTAGTAGTTGTGGGGTGCATATTTTTCATTTTATAAATTGAAAGATAATAGTTTTTACTGATGTCATATTACTGCGTAGTAAATATTGATGTTATAACGTTTTTTTGATCTGTTTCCTTATATTTTACATAAAACACCAGGCGCCTCCATCACAGTTCCAGCACGTGCTTTTATACTATTTTAAAATCAGTTGAACAATCCAAGAACGAAAGAAATGTAAAGATTTTTAGAAAATTCTACGTGTAACGCCACGATCTAATGATAGGGAAATTGGATTCATTTCATATTATTGAAACAATAAATTGTTTCTTAATTTTCTGCTCTTTACTCTGAAGCACCATGCGCCTCCATCGATGTTTGAGAGCACGTGCTACCCCCCCCCCCCCCCCTCATTCTATCGTTGCTTTACACCTTTTTTGTCGGAAAATTTTCAAACAAACCTAGGTAGAAAGTTGCTTATGTACAATCAAACTTTGTAGCTGAACAAATAATGACAAAATTAATACCGCCGACCAAAAAAAAAATGCAAGCACACTTTTAAAGCAGATCATTTTCTACTCCTACCCTCCAGCGAGAAAAGCAAAACACCTATCCAGGGACCGTCTTTTCTGTCCTTTCCATCATCATTCATCAAACGATGAAACCGCCATTGATAAAACCAACATATCGCTTACACGTAACTGTCGGCAAGCGATAAGAGATGAACGGGTTTTAATCATTCAGTTTGTTGTTTGCTTTCGTTTAATGGAAGAGTGATTCGGATGCATCCAGGAAACCGTCTCGTGAGCGGACGGTACGGTGAAGAAACGAAGACGAAACGGTGCCGAACATGAATCTTGCCATTTTCATTCATTTGCGCTGGCCGTACGAAAGATGAACGAGTGTGGAGGAATTTTTTCGTTGAATCCGTTGTTTTTTATCATGTTTCAGTGCTCGTTTTGAACGGGAAAGCAATTACTTTAATGTACAACGTTGCTGCAGTAACTATTGACAGTTTCTGAGATGGTGTGTTCGCTTTTTGGGTTTTGTATACTTGCTCTGCACACGGATTTATATTTCAAAATGGAAATTCATGTTTGTAGCTAGTAAACATGAGTTAAAATAATACGAAATTCTTGTGAACCTTTTAAAACTATCACAAAATTGAATAAATACAACAAACATAAGTAAGCAATACGGCCAGGCCGTTCTAATTGAAGTAAAAAAAAAAAAAAACAAACATAAGTTGGAGTTTGACTGCTAATATAATGGAAGTTATACATAATCTTTTATTTATAAACACGTTCATCGTTATTTTTTTTTATTCAATTAGAACGACCTGGTTATGAGATCTAACAAAATGTTCAATTTGGTTAATAATTAACAATCGTTTCTTAGATATTTCGAGCACATTTCGAAGAATTTATCGCCTTAATTGCAGCTATCAAATCATTGCCGGCGGAAATACATTTATCAGCACACTAATAAACGATTTACCACAAAGAGCGCCACAATGATTTTGCTTGCCCAGGCCCAATCGAAACCTAACGTTTTGTACGTGTAGCCCAAACAGCACTTTCAGCACCACCACGGAGAAAGAACCACAAGCGCTTCACAGTCGAATCGCCGGGCAATAAAAGTATTCACTTCGTTATGGCCATAAAACACTCGCCACCATGTGTCCGGCAATGACTGACAAGCTGCTGAGAGGGCGCAAGGGCGCAGGAAACACCGGAATGCTATGATTTATGATGCGTACCGTCATTAACATGATGCGCTTTTTCGCACCCCGCCAGCAACTTAATTGTGCTGATTTTCCGTTTTATTGCCGTTAACGTGCGAAACTCGCCTTTCAACGAATCTGGTCCGAAATTAGCTGTTGATTAGAAATGTGCGGCCAATTCAATGGGAAAGTGTGACGAATGATACTGTGCTAAACGAAGCTGGCTGGGTGTGCTTTATTGATGAGCATTTTATGTTTATGCCGATGGCCGATTGAAGATTACAACATCGTTGTAACTCTTGTCAAAAATTAGCTTTATCACCACTGGTACAATGTATGTGCGGTACAGTGTTGAGGATTGTGAGTGGAAAATGGGAATGGAACATACCCGGAGGTTAAGCACAGGACAGTAACCTTATCGAGCAAGTTCTATGAATATTGATGCGCGTAGGTGCGGTGAGTTTTCCCATCGCTTGCCAATTTGTATCAATGTTTGTCCCTTCAGCCACATTTAATGGAATAAATTTAAACATTAGCTGGAGTAATCTGTCCCGAACCAGCAAGGAACACCATAAATATGATAATTAACAACTTTTACTGTGAAAACTTACAACCGTATGAATGCATGTGTGCCAAACGGGAGAAGGAAAGTTAATCGTATTTTAATTATTCCCCTTTCGCGCGTATCGACACGCTCGTGTTTCATCGTTTCAATCCATTGGATGAAATACACAAAAAAAACAATTTGTAAATATTGATCAAATGGAAACAGGAAGTGTTTGGGAGCGAGAGAGAGAGAGAAAGGAGAGTGAAAATGATGTATTAATGTTTTTTCGCTAACGAATCAACTGTCAACAGGATGGTAGGCGGTACTTAAAATGAAATCCGATCGCGTGTAGGCTGTGCTGTTCGATCTCAATGGTCGACTATTTTTTTCCTGATTGTTACACCATAGCACACTATCCTTATTGAATTTTATTTAAAAAAAATCGTTGCTTAAAAATTATGATAAAGGTATTTATTACTATTCTCAATTCTGTAAACGTTTACTTCAAGATTTCTGGCACAGAAAACTACTTCGATGAATTTCGGTTTTTTTTCTCGATCTAGGAGGGGAAAAAACTTAACAAAAGAATTTTAACTAAATTAAGGATAACGATCGATAATTCAAATTCACAGTAAGATCAACATTTTCGAGAATAATGAGCCTCTTACGCGATAACCGTTGCTTATATTTCGATGTTTTCATTACGGGCGCCCTCTATCGGAATCCCGTGGTACTGCTATGACAGTTAAGAATGGAGCAATAATTTAAACAAACGAGTTGGTTTCTTGAGTTTAATGACAATGTGATGTATTTTAATGAATGCTTTGTTTGTGGTTTAGGTAGATAAAATAAATTTGTTATAGAACTTTATATTTTAAATTTACTTTAACCATTATTTCAAGAGATCTTTTTTCTTTAGTTAACAGAAATGAAGACTCATGAAACAAGCATATTCTAGTTTTTTGAACTAATGCAATGCAAATGAAGCAATTGTACTCGTTTCGCTCAAAGCAATTACCTTTAGATTCAAAGCATCTTCATTTTAAGTTTTTCCTTCTTCCCTTCCCAATTGCCGACCAAAAGCAAAGCAATAAAATCATTCTTAAAGTTTTATTAAACACTGCATAACATTTCCATTTCGAATTCGGCTAGCTTCTGCCACACCTGGCACGCTGGTGTACTTATGTTTAACAGCTTCATCAATGACCCTAATACTGTGCCGGTGAGGGAGAGGACTACAGTTTATATCTTTACGTCCGTTTGTTTAATATTCACCGGGAAGCTTTCAACTGGTCCGGGCGAGTCGTGGTCGAAGTTGTTATTAAATTCCCATGCTGTGCGTCAGTGTCGTCCTTTACCGCCATTGCTGTGTGTGTGTGTGTGCCGTTGTGTGCTGTCCGAAATTAATGAACACAGCGGAAGACATTCCTGTACCCGAGAAAAGACAAGGTGTAAGGTGTCCGTTGACCGGTGTGAAAATGGTGGACCGAGATGTTTGAATTCCATGAAAACGTACCAAGCGACTTTAATCCTCAGCATAGTGGTGAAAACAAGCGGGAAAGAATATTCTAAATCTTTCTAAATCTAGCAAAAAGGAATCGAAAAATAGGAAAAAAGGATTCATTTTTAACCATTCTGGTCTTACTATTTGCTCCCAAGCGTCACATTTACCAAGACCTTCAATCACCATAAATGTCCCCGAGGAATTGGAAATAGCTCGTACAATTCTTAATACCGTGCACATCGTAAACTGGACACTGAAAGGATTTTTAACACAAAAACCCTCGTACAAAGCTTTAAAAGCTCTATTGAAACATTCGCATTCAGGCCAACACCATCAACATAAACTGAACTAACTTACACTAGTTTCCGGGAGGTGGTGTTGGTGAGATCTTGTTACCAAAGACGTGATGGTTCTGACCATAAAAAACGCGTTACTGACCTGTTAAGAGATGGTGTCCACAATGCAGCGGTTCTTAGGGGGTTTCATGAGTACTCCGTAGATAAAATGGCACAGTCTGTTATGCTCAAGAGTTTCATTGAAAAGATGAATTGAAATTTATCCTATCACTATCAAAATCGTAATTCAATTATATAAACTATTAAAATATCAGAAAATAACGTAACATGAAATGACGTTTTGATAAAATTTAAAACATTTATAGCATAACAAAAAAAAAATTCGGCAACATCAAACAAAGATCAAAACAAAACTACTCCTGAAATTCTGTTGCCCAATAAAGGCCTATTGTTCTAGCTTACCCCTTCTCGCCTCACCGTTTCCCACCACCAACTCCCGGAAGTGACACTTTAAGTGAAAGCCATAAAGTTTAGCGACACGATTGCCGCACTGAGGCAAGATTATAGGCCGCTCCTAAGGACGAAATCATGCGAAATAGCTGTCCAAGAAAAATGACCTTTTCCATCTCGCATTGGGACACGTTCCGGTGCGAACAGCGGCAACAACTTCAACACACCCACTTACCCCATTCCGAAATCCAACAAGGAGGAACAAAGAGAAAAGGGCGGGAAAACAATCAAACCGGAAGTGAATTGATCAAACGAACAAAACACGCGCCACAACTTTCCCTTTTCTTCGCCGGTGCCTACTCCATTTTGTTGTTGTGATGTCGTAAAAACTGACGGCCCCAAAAGGCCGGACCATCGTGCTCTTAACGTGCGCGCCTTTTGCGTTGTGAAAAGTGGTAATAAAAACGTGAAATGGTAATTAAAACTGGTCCCGCCGTCAGGGCATGGAACGCTAGGGATCACTTTAGCGACAGTTGATCGGTCTGCCGTTGTCGAAACCGTTCAATCTGTCAACCGGAAGAAAGTTTCACCGGGCACAAACGGTACGGCGGCCTTTGGTTGAAGATAAATGACGCAAATGAAGAGAAATGCGCTCGGTTTGGCTACATTGCGAGTCGGCCGGCACATTGTCTTATCGGCGCGACGCGTGCACCACGAGCGGGAAATTGTTTATTGTTTTGTTAAACCCCTTACCGGTGCGCGCTGCCTCGGCCGTTCGACTACAGTGTTGTGAAGCAGTAGTGTGTAGGTTTTGGAGACGCTTTTGATGGTTTTGGATGAAGCGTTGGCACGCGGACGGCAAACAACAAACTATGTACGAAATGTTTCAACCATGTGGAAACGGTCATTGGGCGCTATTCGTCTTTTATGTTTTCGCCACCCCGGCCATCCCCTTCCTACCCCACAAAACGTTTGACACTTACAACACGTGGCCTTTGAGCGAATCCAGTGGAATGTCGATTTCAAGAGTGAACCAATAACAAAAAAAAGGTCCGTTTTTGGACATTTTTCCCACAAATGGATTTTCTTTCCGTTGTTCGGGTGTGATAGAAAATTTCGCATTACTCTTCGCTCCATGGTTGGGTGATGGGTTTGGTGATAATTTTACGGCAGTTTAAGCAACACCTTCAAACAAGTCCGAGTGCGGGTGTGTGTGTGTGTTTTGAGATGTCGAAAACGTTTGCAGAATGGTTATTTATGGGCTACAAATGTTTTCTGGCGACTTCAAAGCCAACTTTGGGTGGCAACATTGTTTTCGCGTGATTGAAAGCATTCGGACCTGTTCGGACAATGAACGGTTGGTCTGTGAACTATTTTTAGCTGAGATTTTAGTTTCTTTGTACAGTAAGCTTCGTAATTATTTGCTGACACAGTGATTTATGTAGGTGCTTTATGAGAAAAATGAGCTTGTGTCTAATAGCGTATGGTTGCACATTTATTATGTTCATAAAAGTGGAAAAACGAAGCCCTTTTCTGCTTTGAAATGTTCTATGAATTGTGTCGTGATCAATGGTTGCAGCTACAAAATAATACTCCTGGGAGGTATGCAATTGCTATTTATAAGGATCACTAGTAATCATCACAAAATCACTGGTGTCTTTGTTTTTTCTTTTTAAGTTTATACACTCGGGATTGGCGCGACAAGAAGAAAAAACTCTTTAAATTGCATACATCTAGGCGCGTACATTCAAGATTAAAACAGCGAGGGTAAGCGTCACACTAACGGACTGATAACACCACTTCTTAAGCTCTTGATTATGTCATTTAGTGTTGCGGTCCTTCTCTTCAAGTGTCAATCAGCGTCAGCAGGAATGCGTCGAATGCGTCATCTTCAGTGGAAATAAAAGACTTTCTTCAAGCACTCTCTTTGTTCCTTCGTCATAGTGTACAGATTGATCGTGACGCCTACTTACGTATTGCTGTGCTTATGTATTTTTAATATTGCATTATGAAATGTAATTGATAAAATAATCACTTTTCATCTATTTCAATAAGAATGAAATGCAGAAATCGAATATAAACATCCTAAATGTAGGCAAAAAGAAAACAAACGTTTATTCTATTTTGCAGGGTGTGTGAATTTTCACTTAAATTCAGATAAAATAGGCATACAACACTGTCTCAAAGTACTTACTTACTTACTTATCAGGCGCTACAACCGCTTCGCGGTCTTGGCCTGCTGCAACAACCCTCGATACCGCTCACGGTCTAGCGCCGTCGTCTGCCAATCCATTATCCCGGCCGTTCTGGCGGACGCATCAACGCCATCACTCCATCTCAGTTTGGGCCTACCACGCCTCCTCTGTCCATGTGGACGGCCTAAAAGGACTTTACGGGCTGGGGTGTCTCAAAGTACGAATACTATTTATTTACCATAACACCTTTAAAGTTTCTCTTCTTTTACCAGAAATTTAGTATTTTCAAAGGAAATTTCGCTCGCCTGAAGAGCTATCAAAGAAAGCAAAGCGGCAGAATGATGCGAGCTCTCCACTTCAATGGAATAATGACTGACGTATGCACACTTTAATACGTGACATTGGAGCGTGATGCAGCAGACCTAAATTGGTTCGTGGGCGAGTGTCTGAACACCTACGCAGTATGACCACTCAGCTGTTTACGATGTAGCTCTCGAAGAAGAATTGGATCGATTGGAGCTGATATTGATCTGGATGTTTTGAGTCCCGACCCGGTGATAGTCTATTTTTGGTGCTCAATGCTAAATAGAATTTAAGTTTACAGTTCAGTTGTTAAGAGTAGTGCAATCAATACTTTAGGTCATTTTTGGTTGCAACACTGCATTCAATCAGCTGCTCCTGTTCCATTACGTCTCATAATTAATGCAACAGTACCTCTCCGATTATATTGTAATGCTCAACGCTCCGTCTAAGCGACAAACCTCAAGCAAAGTTGTCATTCACCATGCAACCGATACGCTTTGCACAGCTGCTGATACTAGTGTCCTGTGTTTCGAACGGTTTCACTCAGTGGTTTGACAGTTTGCTAAACTGTAACTTAGACGAGCAAAACTGCGAGTGGTTCTGTGATAAAAACTTACCGATGGTCAATCGCACCGCTGGCGGAGCCTTTGAAACGGAATATTTATCCTCGATACTGCATGAACCGTTGAACGAGCGAGATCACACGGTCTTCACGATACCCGGTGTTCAGCACCATTGTCTGGAGCTGTCGGTGCAGTGTTCAGCCACGCGTGAGAAGAATTCCCGCAAGCAATCGCCCATACTTTTGCTAAACATTCGCTGCGATCATTTTATCATTTCCTACGAGGCACATTTCGCCGAAACGCACCAATGTTACAAAACGGTTCTACAACACATACAACATCAGGTGTTGAAACCGAAGACAATGTGCAAAATACCATCCAGTCGTAAGTATAAACTACAAGGAGATGGCCACCAGTATTTGCTACTTTCCAAATGTATGAATGAAGTCATGCGAAAAAAGAACAACAGAGTGGCGTATTGGTTGTTAGTAAACAAACGTAACACACCGCAACAAAACTGGAAGATCATACAGCAACTTTCACTGCCCGAACAATTACTCTTCGACGCGTACAAAGAAAGTTATAACGCGAGTAGCAGACGATCCTGTAGGTGCGATATCTACGAGCGTTACATACGAGCATACAGCCGATGTGTTGCGCGATTTAATGCACCGATTTTGGGTAAGGACCGCACAGGAAGAAAGAAACATCCAGGCAAGAATAAAACGAGCTTACCGGTGTCGATGGATTCTGCGCCGAGCTTGAAGATGCAGCTGTTTATGATCTTGTGGTTATTTGTAGCGGCTAATGTTGGCATTATGTTCTGTGTAGTTTATCTCCATTTTCGTACCCATATCGAGGAATTACTTTAAATGGTTACGGCTATGCTTACGGACGATCGTATTCTACTACGAAACCTGTTACTGCAATAAATGACTGACCGATGAACTCGTCTACAACAAACGTAAAAGACTTAAGCATGCAAAAAGAGAAACAAAATCTCAGAGGTTAGCCGAAGGTGAGGGTCTTCGAATCTATTTACGGTAAAATACTCAAGAAGGGGCTACCTTGACGAAGTTTGTTCGTCACTATGCGATAAATCCCTTGATGTATGCAACACGCTGCACACGTTGCAAAACTTGCATAGTGTGTTTTTAGAGTGGTCAAAATTGCATGGATTAATTGAAAGAAAATAAGATCCCGATTCTGGTAGACCCCAATAGGAAAAAGCCGATTATTTTGCAGGGCAAGTCACTTGCTCATATGTGTATTTGAGTTCACTTTTAATGTGTTATTCAGTGTTTTGGAACCATTGTAGTCAATAATGGACAACGTGTTTATGGACCACAGCTTTGGCCTCACAAAAAACACAATGTGCAACAAAATTGACAGCACACAGTGCTGTACACAAAATACTCTATTTCTTCTGGAGTAGTTTACCTAATTTACTTTTGTACAATCTTGAGAAATCCTTGCTGATGTTATAGGCATTGTTAGTGAATTGGAGCTTACTAATATTCTTTACATTTGAGCTCAAGAAATAAGTTCATGCCATGAGTTTGTATTTTACTTACTTCGCGGTCTTGGCCTACTGCAAAAATCCTCGGCACCGCTCACGGTCTAACAACGTTGTCTGCCAATCCAATATCCCGTCCGTTCTGGTGGACGCATCAACGTCAACACACTATCCCAATTTGGGCCTTCCACGACTCATCTGTGCCAAGTGGACGGCCAAAAAGGATTTTACGGGCTTAGTCGTCCGTTGCCATTCTCATAACATGACAAACCTACCGGAGCCTGGCGAGTATGATTCGCAGCACGATGGTGAGATCACTGTATATCTCATAGAGCTCCAGTATTAATCTTCCACACATACGGGGCCAAAAATCCTCAGAGGTCATGGTTCTGAGGCGTATGTACTGGTACTATCACGAGTGGTGATAGGCTTTGCAACCAGCTTAATACTTGGAGCCATTAGACGCGTTATGAGAATGTTACCAGTCGAACAGGTTTACGCTTCAACACACTTTTGCTCTTTGGTGTAATACCAAGTGAACAATGTAATCGAACACATTGAATGGTGCATCACTTATTCATGCACCCATTACTAACGAGAGTGTACTAATGACCCCGGTAATGTGCACCATTTGTATGGGTCGGGCGACCTTTGGCAATACCAACCAATCAGTTTCAAGCAACACCCACAATCATGCGGCTGAGATGGTTGATGCGTTGGCTTGCACTTTTCCTGTCGATCATTTACCTTCAAGCGCATGACGATGGTGGAATAGGAAACTGCGTCAAACTACCGCTCAACTGCACTTATTTCTGTGATAAGGATCTACCGCTAGTCAACCGATCCTCGAGTGGAGCGTTCGAGACGGATTATCTCACCTCAATCAGGTTTAAACCGTTGAAAGAGATGTACACACACCGCCACACCGTATTCGACATACCGGGCATTAAACCGCACTGTTTGGAGCTTTCGTTACGCTGTGGCACCAGAAGTCATTATCGCAAGTATAACAGTACGCTGCCCGTCAAGCTAATGTATACACTACAGCTGAGCTTTCGTTGTGGGCACACGGTAGTGAAGTACCTGATGTACTACCAATCACAGGGCGATTGCTACATGATAGCGCTGGATCACATGAACCACAAAAAGGACAGCGCGTGTAACATTGGCCAAACGCGTCCCTGTCAACTGCTGGGCGATGGGTATCACTATCTGCTCCTGCTGTACTGCTTCAAGCACGTGTTTGGCCGGGAACTGCGTGAGAATGCGTACTGGTTGTTTGTGAACAAGCGCAACACACCCGAACAGAATGGGAAGATCATGCAGCAATTAGCCCTGCCCAATCCATTGCAAGAAACGCCCAGTTACAGACGTACCGATGCAAGCGGCAACGTTATCTGCCGGTGTGACATATTCCACCGTTACATACACGAGATCAGACAGTGTCATAGACCGTTTCTACAACCCGGCACGGAACATGCCGGGCAACGGTTGAAGGATGACGAACCGGACATTACTGTCAAGTTGCCGAGCGTGTCCGGGGTGGGTCTGATGACCAGCGAACAGTGGAACTGGTTTCTGGTGAAATGTGTGCTGGTTGTCGGTGCGTTTGGTGCCGTCTCGTTTACGCTGTACATTCAGCTCGAGCGGCGCGTTGAGGAGCAGCTAGCGGAGGGTAATGTGCACCTGCAAACCGATGCAGTCAGAATTAAATTCATCAAGGTACAGGAAAGCGTTGATTCGGAAACGTAAATTGAGCTAATTTGATTTGGGGTGAAATGGGGCGCAGATTTAGATTTTATTAAGTGCAGTGCGGTGTGATGCAAATAAATGCGTATGAAACATTATTTCGTTTGCTTTTAGCTGGCGTAGGGTTGTGTATGGATCATTTTTGTGTGTTTTTTGTGGAGTTCTTCAACGGGGTTTTATGTCTCTGAGTACAAAGTGTTCTCCACTTTCATATTGCGCAGAGTATGAGAAGATTGTAGCAGTGTAATTGGTAATGCATCATTGATCAGAACGCCTGAAGGTATGCAATACATTTATATTATTTGACTAGTTATATTGTTCTTGAAGGACTTCGCTGTATACTCAATACTCAAAAGATGGCGTATTAAACAAGTAATGGCGTCTATAATGACCTAAGTCGTTTGACGTTTTGTGGTTTGTACAAACTGACAGGTAAAAGTTGTTAGCATAAAATTGTTGTTCCGACCTTACGATGTCAAATCCCTTATATCATTTTGACAAGACTATGCAAAAAAAATTGTAGCAATGGAGGTGTGCCAGTAGCTCAAGTACTGTTCGATTATTCGAACCGTTGGTAGAAGCTGGTTATAATTTTTCAAATTTCTAGTTGAAGTCATCATAGAACCAAATGTTTGAGACATTTTTGGATTCTGTTCCAGATATAGTGAACAAATGTTGAGATAGTGGCAAGACATTTATGGCATCGAAGTACCCATTGTAAACACATCCACTTCAAAAGCAGATCCACAACTTCGAGAGTTTTTGGCCTACAATTTCTGTCGACGACTTAGTTTTAGGTCATTTCTATGATTTCCATTGGACGGCTTCACATCTAAATATATTAATTACTAACTTTAGTATGAGACAAGTCCAGGGTACGAATTAATTTCGCAATTTTCATTGGACACTGTTTGAATATTTGATGGTGAAATAGGTTATTCCATAGGTAGTTTATGTTCAAGTATGAGCGCCTCATTTACGGATGAATTTACTAGTTAGTTTTTCCTAAGCATTACTGAGCGTCACCGTAACAAATGAATGTTTTAGGACACCATTCACCATTCCGTGGTTATCTTTTTGCCTGCATCAACTTTTTCGATAACTCTAATCAATCAACAATAAACGTTCAACCATGAGGCGTTGGAGCAGGATTTATGTGCCAACCCATCCTCCCATCCGTGATATCCGTGAAAACGATAATGGATGTCACCATTATATGTTTGATTCGGTTCATCGATTGTAATGACGGTGATGTATCGACCGCCGACACGATGACAACACGTGATCTGATCTGTTATTTAGGCACCAGTGTGGCAACAGAGCCGATACACACTACCGTACTAGTGCTTTGGTTGTGCCGCATGTTCGGTGGAATTTCATTTGCTTTAAACTTCAATCGTGCTGCAACGCGAATGAGCATCTCGAGTAGAATCTGTGCCGTTATTGAATTTCGAAGTTCCCCGTCACCTTTGTTCACACGACAACGACAACCGTAATGAAATGCTTAACGCTTATGGAATATTTCGTTCTTGTGTCGCAATTTCAGTGATCAGTAAGCCAGCGATCATCCCAAAGACCCCAGCAAGAAGGCAGCACGTGTGTGGTTCGATGTCGTCTACCGTGTGAAGCTTGTCACATAATCAAACTACAGGATGCTAGCGCCCGCAATGTTGACGATGCTGGGAACGTTTACCACCGCGAACGATACCATCGCCCTGGACACAGACGATTCGGAGGTGTACGGTAGTGTGGTGTACGAGGAAGATCCGTACACATCGGTGCCGTCGGCACCACCACCACCACAGCAGGTGCCCGTGAGCGAGTTCGAACTGTTCGAAGCGCTGCTCAACACGTCGGCCGGTGGACCGATGGGCAGCTTCTGGAACACGACGGCCGTTGCCACCGAAACGCCCTACATACCGTACGAGATGCGACCGGAAACGTACATCGTGCCGATCCTGTTTGCCGCCATCTTTATCGTCGGCGTGCTCGGCAATGGGACGCTTATTATCGTCTTCCTGAGGCATCGGGCGATGCGAAGGCAGCACGTGTGTGGTTCGATGTCGTCTACCGTGTGAAGCTTGTCACATAATCAAACTACAGGATGCTAGCGCCCGCAATGTTGACGATGCTGGGAACGTTTACCACCGCGAACGATACCATCGCCCTGGACACAGACGATTCGGAGGTGTACGGTAGTGTGGTGTACGAGGAAGATCCGTACACATCGGTGCCGTCGGCACCACCACCACCACAGCAGGTGCCCGTGAGCGAGTTCGAACTGTTCGAAGCGCTGCTCAACACGTCGGCCGGTGGACCGATGGGCAGCTTCTGGAACACGACGGCCGTTGCCACCGAAACGCCCTACATACCGTACGAGATGCGACCGGAAACGTACATCGTGCCGATCCTGTTCGCCGCCATCTTTATCGTCGGCGTGCTCGGCAATGGGACGCTTATTATCGTCTTCCTGAGGCATCGGGCGATGCGCAACGTTCCCAACACGTGAGTACCGTTTTAATTGTAATTACCGTACCGATCAGAACGGATGGAACAACGTTTTCTCACTGGATGTTATGCTTGACAAATACTTGGAAGAGACGGTTGACTGATGCCTTGAGATTGTGATGTGAGTGACATAAATTAGGAAATTTGCCTGATTTTTGGAAGCAACTTTTTGAACTTTGAGGAGTTTCGTTTTGGAAATTGGGCTGCACAAAATGATGCACAAGCTAATTATAAGATTTTGTTTTCTAAGTATATCTAACAAGACATCCCAAAATATAACAATTAGCTTTGATCAAGTTTGGATTTTTTTTTCTCTCCAAGAACTAAGCTCAAAAACTCGCCCCAGATCTAATTGATTTTTTCATTCCTAAAAACGGCTTCAATTGCTATTACGACCATCCAACAGGGGTCATGTTTGCACACTCAACATAATCGCTTCTTGTTAGTAAATCTTTAAATCGGAACATTTCCTTTAGACGCAAGCAAACCTCAGCAGGGAGCACAGTTTTTATGTCCCATAAAAGTTCTTCCTTACTACTACTACTGCACCTTTAACCATCGAAACCGTTGCAATGCCAAGCAAGTTCAACTCTCGTGTCACATTTAATTAGAAGCTTCTGCCATCGCCGTGCAGCAATTGTTGGATAGTTTCCAAAAACTTCCTCCCTTGTTGTGTTTGTAATCAAGGCGTGCGCATGGCGCGGACGGGAGGTAACACACTCCCTTAAGGGTTCATTAGGTCGAAGTCGTTTGAGAACACTCTCGTGTGCTAAGTGCTGTCGATGGGAATGAGTGTAAAATTGAAGCTAAAACTGGCATGGTACGGGAAGCTCGTGCTCATGCTTAATTATCATGACGCTTTTGGCTCAAACTTTATTTTAAGTGTACTGTCAAAACGCTTCGAGAGAGTTCATTATGGAGTCGATTGCGAGGCGCTCGGATGTTGCATGGTTAGTGAAATTTCGTTCTGCTAAACGATTACTGTTGCAGAACACACATTCGGCCGCAATTTAGGCGCAAAATTGCGAGCAGCATACGCCAGAAAGTATGCAAAGGAAGCGACATTTACAGCGAATTGGTTAGTGGAATAGAACAATAAAACGATTTGCTTCCCATTTTCAACCTGACTGATCTTAAAAGAAAATTCAACACACACCGGTTAGTAGGAAAGATAGCGATCTTTTAACCTTTGTTCATCTCACAAGCCACTTACAACTACAAAGAAACGGGAAACGTTCTGCGAAACATTCTACATTACACAACAACAGCGGCCAAACGTAACGCACCTTACAACGTTCACTGCCGATTGGTAACATTTCCACAGCGATGCAATTACAAACATTCCGAAACCTTGATTATCTGGAAAGGAAAAGCCATGTTAAACTTTCTGACAGGTCAATGAAGCCTATAAATATGAACTTTTCTCTGGCGCGTCATTTTACTTCCGAGAAGTTGCCTTCTTGCTCGATGTGTTTTCCTGCCCCGCGGGGGGCGCTGATACTGAGGGACTGTCGGGAAAAGTCGTCGACGTCGTCGTCGGAGAAATAGCGTTGCCTTCACCGAAGCACCCATAAATCAACCATTTTCAAACGACATATTTTCAGAATTAAGGTTAGCCTAGCACATCGCACAAGGGGCGCACATTAAAGCGCAAAGAACCGTCCGTTGACGTTGTTTAAGATCGATGGTCGCATGATGACCGGACGGGAGATTACTTCCGGGTGGTTGCCAGGGCGTAGCGTAGAGCGATAATAAAACGCAAACATTAAGTTAGCTATTTGCCTGTTTGAAATGTGAAATTGTACGAAGTTCAGCAGCTTTCTCGAAGGACATTCGCGCTGTGGAATGTTATGAAATATTTTGTGCTAAAAATACACCTCTCACAAGGTGTAGAAACCTCTCTTAAAAGCACACATACATACACACACACCCACTTATGCTTTCTTTCAATTCATCTAAAATGTGCTCGATGCAAGCCAAGGATTAAGGCGCATTACCCAGCACCAGCCGAGCGACAAACAAACGCGACCAAATCCAACGAAACCGTGTTATGCGGTAGCCACAATCGGAATTAATGTGTCATGTGGCTTTCCCAGCTAGCGGTGGTGACTCTCGGCGCTGTGGTTTTCCGGTTAATGGTGCCGTTTCGAATAAACAAGCACGATAAATGCAATTTACGGTATCTCCTCTGTCGCCCTATGTTCACCTGCTCGCCATGCTTTCTTACAATGCTGGGTGTGTGTGCGCACGTTTTTTTATTCAACGCTTTTTTATTGGGCTGCAATCCACTGCGGAGAAGGGAAATCGAGCTAGCTAAAGCATGTTTTTAGTAGCCGGTTGTACGCTGCAGTAGGTGATAAGATTACATTACAAGAACAAAAAAGCAAAAAGGGGAGAAAAAACCGCGGCACAACGTTTATCCATTTAGTGGACCGTGAACGGGGCCAGCGCCTGGTGGGCTAATGAGCGTGAAGCGTTGAAACTGTGGCTGGCACTGTTGCCGGGAAGGAAAAACCAGCGACATTTTCCTCCATTTACACTAAACCACTTTTATTTGTTGCGTGATCTGTAGTGGACGTGCATTGATGGTAGTGGAGTTATTTATGTTGCCTCGGTGAGAAAAACAACTTGTTTTCCCGTGACGGTAGAGTGATGTAACGTTTGCTTTACTGCAGACCATATAGACAGAAATTGAGGAGCAGCACGGGTAGCATTTAATGCAACACGTTTAAAACTTTTAGCATTTTTCTACAAATAAAAGGAAACTAAGTGGAAGTGCACAAAATTTATAGTGACTTGTCAGATTGAGAAAGAACGAGAAAACTAAAACATAAAAAAAACAGAATGATATAATTAGGAAAACAAAATAACAAACCACAAACACACGGTAGAGTGATGTAAAGTTAGCTTTACTGTAAGATAAATAGATAAATTGAGAAACAGCTCGGGTTAAATTTAATGCAACACATTTGAAACTTATGGCATTTTTTATTAACAAAAAAACTAAGTAAAAGTGTTCTACGTTTATAGTAAGTAGGAAGAAGGAGAAAGAAAGAGAAGAAATAATCTGAAAAAAGTCAGAATGACCTAACAAAGAAAAACAGAACTATAAACATAATTGATTACAAAATTAAATAGAATTTATAAAAAAGTACCAACAATAAGGAATACACTTTTAAATTATGTAAAATTGAGTATAAACTAACTGAAGATTTACAAAACAAAATAACAACAAACATACGTTAAAAAAAGATACCTAATAGATGAAATACGGAAGATTAGTCTACCCCAAATTGAAGGACAATGTTATTTATACGAAATAGAAAATAGTGAAGTATCTAACAGATAAGTAAGACAGGAATATAATGGGTTAATAAACTGCTTTAACATCAAACATGTAAGACAAAATCTTCTGATAATGCGAGCCGTTGTATTGTTAAATTGCCGTTACAAGAAAAGCTTTTAAATGAAAACTTAACAAAATAAATAAAGTAAATATATTTTTAAGTAAATGAAAATTTAAATGTAACACTGATAATAAATTAAAAGTTTTAAAGCAAACAAAGCAAATATAATACTGCACTAATCCCATGACTTGTCACAACAAAGGAGTTGAAAAGAAAAAAGAGTAGAACCAAAAGTAATCCACAAACTAGTAAGAAAGAGGAAAAAACACATTACATTACTGAGAAAATGTGTTTTTACATACAGTACCGATCAAAAACTACCAGACACACACTAATCTAATGGAAACGCATTGCAAGAAAGTGCAGCTTGCCGTCGCTTGGCAAATAAAAAGTCTTCCACCATGAAGTCCTAAACCATTTTCCGCTAGGAAATTACGCAAGCTCGTAATTTCATCAATTATCAGTCCCCCACCTCGGTGAATACGTGTCGTCGCCGACCGAACACCAGTCGGCCACAACCGTTTTTACTGTACGCCAACATCCGCAATACAAACCGGGCGCCGAAGACTGCAACACTACAGGATGTGGTTGTAATGGTAATAGTATCCGTGTCACGTAATACCGTAGCAAAGTATTTGCTTGTTGACCGCTCGCCGTAGTACACACGCTGAATGGGTTCCACGTTCTCTGTCGAGTGCAACCCACATTCCGATGCGATGTTTGTATTAAATTAATTAACAACCACGGCTCGTCTTGACGTATCGTATGCTCTTTGCACTGACGTTTCTTTTCTCTCTCTCTTTTTCTGTGTGTTTTATTTTTTCCCTCACTGGCAGCTACATCCTGTCGCTGGCTCTGGCCGACCTGTTGCTGATCGTTACGACCGTACCGTTTACGTCCATCATCTACACGGTCGATTCGTGGCCGTGGGGCAGCCTCATCTGCACGTCGTCCGAGTTCATCAAGGACGTGTCGATCGGTGTGTCCGTGTTTACGCTTGTGGCACTGTCCGGCGATCGGTTTTTTGCCATCGTTGATCCGCTGCGAAAGTTTCACGCCCACGGTAAGATTCGTTTTCAACGTTCTGATTTAGCGTCCGTTTCCCACGCGATGATTCGGCGGTTCATGTTTGTTTTGGTAAAGTTTTCTGTTTAACCTTCCAAGTCAGTGTAAGTTTACGGATGGAAAACAAGAACCATGAAGTTCCTTTGATTTCTGTACACACCTACATTCTTGAGCGAAGCAGAGCTAGA
>KZ061659.1:336808-434416 GCA_002091835.1 Anopheles maculatus
CCACAATCATGCGGCTGAGATGGTTGATGCGTTGGCTTGCACTTTTCCTGTCGATCATTTACCTTCAAGCGCATGACGATGGTGGAATAGGAAACTGCGTCAAACTACCGCTCAACTGCACTTATTTCTGTGATAAGGATCTACCGCTAGTCAACCGATCGTCAAGTGGAGCGTTCGAGACGGATTATCTCACCTCAATCAGGTTTAAACCGTTGAAAGAGATGTACACACACCGCCACACCGTATTCGACATACCGGGCATTAAACCGCACTGTTTGGAGCTTTCGTTACGCTGTGGCACCAGAAGTCATTATCGCAAGTATAACAGTACGCTGCCCGTCAAGCTAATGTATACGCTACAGCTGAGCTTTCGTTGTGAGCACACGGTAGTGAAGTATCTGATGTACTACCAATCACAGGGCGATTGCTACATGATAGCGCTGGATCACATGAACCACAAAAAGGACAGCGCGTGTAACATTGGCCAAACGCGTCCCTGTCAACTGCTGGGCGATGGGTATCACTATCTGCTCCTGCTGTACTGCTTCAAGCACGTGTTTGGCCGGGAACTGCGTGAGAATGCGTACTGGTTGTTCGTGAACAAGCGCAACACACCCGAACAGAATGGGAAGATCATGCAGCAATTAGCCCTGCCCAATCCATTGCAGGAAACGCCCAGTTACAGCCGTACCGATGCAAGCGGCAACGTTATCTGCCGGTGTGACATATTCCACCGTTACATACACGAGATCAGACAGTGTCATAGACCGTTTCTACAACCCGGCACGGAACATGCCGGGCAACGGTTGAAGGATGACGAACCGGACATTACTGTCAAGTTGCCGAGCGTGTCCGGGGTGGGTCTGATGACCAGCGAACAGTGGAACTGGTTTCTGGTGAAATGTGTGCTGGTTGTCGGTGCGTTTGGTGCCGTCTCGTTTACGCTGTACATTCAGCTCGAGCGGCGCGTTGAGGAGCAGCTAGCGGAGGGCAATGTGCACCTGCAAACCGATGCAGTCAGAATCAAATTTATCAAGGTACAGGAAAGCGTTGATTCGGAAACGTAAATTGAGCTAATTTGATTTGGGGTGAAATGGGGCGCAGATTTAGATTTTATTAAGTGCAGTGCGGTGTGATGCAAATAAATGCGTATGAAACATTATTTCGTTTGTTTTTTTGCTGGCGTAGGGTGGTGTTTGGATCATTTTTGTATGTTTTTTTTGTGGAGTTCTTCATTGGGGTTTTATGTCTCTGAGTACAAAGTGTTCTCCACTTTCATATTGCGCAGAGTATGAGAAGATTGTAGCAGTTTAATTGGTAATGCATCATTGATCAGAACGCCTGAAGGTATGCAATACATTTATATTATTTGACTAGTTATATTGTTCTTGAAGGACTTCGCTGTATACTCAATACCCAAGAGATGGCGTAATAAACAAGTAATGGCGTCTATAATGACCTAAGTCGTTTGACGTTTTGTGGTTTGTACAAACTGACAGGCAAAAGTTGTTAGCATAAAATTGTTGTTCCGACCTTACGATGTCAAATCCCTTATATCATTTTGACAAGACTATGCCAAAAAAATTGTTGCAATGGAAGTGTGCCAGTAGCTCAACTTCTTCTTTTGTGGCCTGCTCCTAGGGAGCACGTCTAATAGACATGGCCTGACATAGCTCAAGTACTGTTCGATTATTCGAACCGTTGGTAGAAGCTGGTTATAATTTTTCAAATTTCTAGTTGAAGTCATCATAGAACCAAATGTTTGAGACATTTTTGGATTCTGTTCCAGATATAGTGAACAAATGTTGAGATAGTGGCAAGACATTTATGGCATCGAAGTACCCATTGTAAACACATCCACTTCAAAAGCAGATCCACAACTTCGAGAGTTTTTGGCCTACAATTTCTGTCGACGACTTAGTTTTAGGTCATTTCTATGATTTCCATTGGACGGCTTCACATCTAAATATATTAATTACTAACTTTAGTATGAGACAAGTCCAGGATACGAATTTATTTCGCAATTTCCATTGGACACTGTTGGAATATTTGATGGTGAAATAGGTTCTTCATTTACGGATGAATTTACTAGAGTTTCAAGTTAGTTTTTCCTAAGCATTACTGAACGTCACCGTAACAAATAAATATTTTAGGACACCATTCACCATTCCGTGGTTATCTTTTTGCCTGCATCAACTTTTTCGATAACTCTAATCAATCAACAATAAACGTTCAACCATGAGGCGTTGGAGCAGGATTTATGTGCCAACCCATCCTCCCATCCGTGATATCCGTGAAAACGATAATGGATGTCACCATTATATGTTTGATTCGGTTCATCGATTGTAATGACGGTGATGTATCGACCGACGACACGATGACAACACGTGATCTGATCTGTTATTTAGGCACCAGTGTGGCAACAGAGCCGATACATACTACCGTACTAGTGCTTTGGTTGTGCCGCATGTTCGGTGGAATTTCATTAGCTTTAAACTTCAATCGTGCTGCAACGCGAATGAGCATCTCGAGTAGAATCTGTGCCGTTATTGAATTTCGAAGTTCCCCGTCACCTTTGTTCACACGACAACGACAACCGTAATGAAATGCTTAACGCTTATGGAATATTTCGTTCTTGTGTCGCAATTTCAGTGAGCCAGCGATCATCACAAAGACCCCAGCAAGAAGGCAGCACGTGTGTGGTTCGATGTCGTCTACCGTGTGAAGCTTGTCACATAATCAAACTACAGGATGCTAGCGCCCGCAATGTTGACGATGCTGGGAACGTTTACCACCGCGAACGATACCATCGCCCTGGACACAGACGATTCGGAGGTGTACGGTAGTGTGGTGTACGAGGAAGATCCGTACACATCGGTGCCGTCGGCACCACCACCACCACAGCAGGTGCCCGTGAGCGAGTTCGAACTGTTCGAAGCGCTGCTCAACACGTCGGCCGGTGGACCGATGGGCAGCTTCTGGAACACGACGGCCGTTGCCACCGAAACGCCCTACATACCGTACGAGATGCGACCGGAAACGTACATCGTGCCGATCCTGTTCGCCGCCATCTTTATCGTCGGCGTGCTCGGCAATGGGACGCTTATTATCGTCTTCCTGAGGCATCGGGCGATGCGCAACGTTCCCAACACGTGAGTACCGTTTTAATTGTAATTACCGTACCGATCAGAACGGATGGAACAACGTTTTCTCACTGGATGTTATGCTTGACAAATACTTGGAAGAGACGGTTGACTGATGCCTTGAGATTGTGATGTGAGTGACATAAATTAGGAAATTTGCCTGATTTTTGGAAGCAACTTTTTGAACTTTGAGGAGTTTCGTTTTGGAAATTGGGCTGCAAAAAATGATGCACAAGCTAATTATAAGGTTTTGTTTTCTAAGTATATCCAGCAAGACATCCCAAAATATAACAATTAGCTTTGATCAAGTTTTGATTTTTTTTCTCTCCAAGAATTAAGCTCAAAAACTCGCTCCAGATCTAATTGATTTTTTCATTCCTAAAAACGGCTTCAATTGCTATTACGACCATCCAACAGGGGTCATGTTTGCACACTCAACATAATCGCTTCTTGTTAGTAAATCTTTAAATCGGAACATTTCCTTTAGACGCAAGCAAACCTCAGCAGGGAGCACAGTTTTTATGTCCCATAAAAGTTCTTCCTTACTACTACTACTGCACCTTTAACCATCGAAACCGTTGCAATGCCAAGCAAGTTCAACTCTCGTGTCACATTTAATTAGAAGCTTCTGCCATCGCCGTGCAGCAATTGTTGGATAGTTTCCAAAAACTTCCTCCCTTGTTGTGTTTGTAATCAAGGCGTGCGCATGGCGCGGACGGGAGGTAACACACTCCCTTAAGGGTTCATTAGGTCGAAGTCGTTTGAGAACACTCTCGTGTGCTAAGTGCTGTCGATGGGAATGAGTGTAAAATTGAAGCTAAAACTGGCATGGTACGGGAAGCTCGTGCTCATGCTTAATTATCATGACGCTTTTGGCTCAAACTTTATTTTTAGTGTACTGTCAAAAAGCTTCGAGAGAGTTCATTATCGAGTCGATTGTGAGGCGCTCGGATGTTGCAAGGTTAGTGAAATTTCGTTCTGCTAAACGATTACTGTTGCAGAACACACATTCGGCCGCAATTTAGGCGCAAAATTGCGAGCAGCATACGCCAGAAAGTATGCAAAGGAAGCGACATTTACAGCGAATTGGTTAGTGGAATAGAACAATAAAACGATTTGCTTCCCATTTTCAACCTGACTGATCTTAAAAGAAAATTCAACACACACCGGTTAGTAGGAAAGATAGCGATCTTTTAACCTTTGTTCATCTCACAAGCCACTTACAACTACAAAGAAACGGGAAACGTTCTGCGAAACATTCTACATTACACAACAACAGCGGCCAAACGTAACGCACCTTACAACGTTCACTGCCGATTGGTAACATTTCCACAGCGATGCAATTACAAACATTCCGAAACCTTGATTATCTGGAAAGGAAAAGCCATGTTAAACTTTCTGACAGGTCAATGAAGCCTATAAATATGAACTTTTCTCTGGCGCGTCATTTTACTTCCGAGAAGTTGCCTTCTTGCTCGATGTGTTTTCCTGCCCCGCGGGGGGCGCTGATACTGAGGGACTGTCGGGAAAAGTCGTCGACGTCGTCGTCGGAGAAATAGCGTTGCCTTCACCGAAGCACCCATAAATCAACCATTTTCAAACGACATATTTTCAGAATTAAGGTTAGCCTAGCACATCGCACAAGGGGCGCACATTAAAGCGCAAAGAACCGTCCGTTGACGTTGTTTAAGATCGATGGTCGTATGATGACCGGACGGGAGATTACTTCCGCGTGGTTGCTAGGGCGTAGCGTAGAGCGATAATAAAACGCAAACATTAAGTTAGCTATTTGCCTGTTTGAAATGTGAAGTTGTACGAAGTTCAGCAGCTTTCTCGAAGGACATTCGCGGTGTGGAATGTTATGAAATATGTTGTGCTAAAAATACACCTCTCACAAGGTGTAGAAACCTCTCTTAAAAGCACACATACATACACACACACCCACTTATGCTTTCTTTCAATTCATCTAAAATGTGCTCGATGCAAGCCAAGGATTAAGGCGCATTACCCAGCACCAGCCGAGCGACAAACAAACGCGACCAAATCCAACGAAACCGTGTTATGCGGTAGCCACAATCGGAATTAATGTGTCATGTGGCTTTCCCAGCTAGCGGTGGTGACTCTCGGCGCTGTGGTTTTCCGGTTAATGGTGCCGTTTCGAATAAACAAGCACGATAAATGCAATTTACGGTATCTCCTCTGTCGCCCTATGCTCACCTGCTCGCCATGCTTTCTTACAATGCTGGGTGTGTGTGTGTGCGCACGTTTTTTTATTCAACGCTTTTTTATTGGGCTGCAATCCACTGCGGAGAAGGGAATTCGAGCTAGCTAAAGCATGTTTTTAGTAGCCGGTTGTACACTGCAGGGGGTGATAAGATTACATTACAAGAAGAAAAAAGCAAAAAGGGGAGAAAAAACCGCGGCACAACGTTTATCCATTTAGTGGACCGTGAACGGGGCCAGCGCCTGGTGGGCTAATGAGCGTGAAGCGTTGAAACTGTGGCTGGCACTGTTGCCGGGAAGGAAAAACCAGCGACATTTTCCTCCATTTACACTAAACCACTTTTATTTGTTGCGTGATCTGTAGTGGACGTGCATTGATGGTAGTGGAGTTATTTATGTTGCCTCGGTGAGAAAAACAACTTGTTTTCCCGTGACGGTAGAGTGATGTAACGTTTGCTTTACTGCAGACCATATAGACAGAAATTGAGGAGCAGCACGGGTAGCATTTAATGCAACACGTTTAAAACTTTTAGCATTTTTCTATAAATAAAAGGAAACTAAGTGGAAGTGCACAACATTTATAGTGACTTGTCAGATTGAGAAAGAACGAGAAAACTAAAACATAAAAAACAGAATGATACAATTAGGAAAACAAAATAACAAACCACAAACACACGGTAGAAAAATGTAAAGTTAACTTTACTGTAAGATAAATAGATAAATTGAGAAACCGCTCGGGTTAAATTTAATGCAACACATTTGAAACTTATGGTATTTTTTATTAACAAAAAAAAGCTAAGTTAAAGTGTACCACTTTTATAGAAAGTAGGAAGAAGGAGAAAGAAAGAGAAGACATAATCTGTAAAAAGTCAAAATGATCCAACAAAGAAAAATAGAACTATAGAACATAATTGCTTACAAACATAAATAGAAATTATAAAAAAGTACCAACAATAAGGAATACATTTTTAAATTATGTAAAATTGCGTAGAAAGTAATTGAAGATTTACAATACAAAATAACAACAAAGATACGTTTAAAAAAAGATACCTAATAGATGAAAAACGGAAGATTATTCTACCCCAAATTGAAGGAAAATGTTAATTATACGAAATAGAAAATAGTGAAGTATCTAGCAGATAAGTAAGACAGGAATATAATGAATTAATAAACTGCTTTAACATCAAACATCAAACATATCAGAAGACAAAATCTTCTGAGCCGTTATAATGTTATATTGCCCTTACAAGAAAAGCTTTTAAATGAAAACTAAACAAAATAAATAACATAAATATATTTTTAAGTAAATAAAAATTTTAATATAACACTAATAACAAATTGAAAAATTAAAAGCAAGCAAAGCAAATAAAATACTGCACTAATCCCATGACTTGTCACAAAAAAGGAGTTGAAAAGAAAAAAAGAGTAGAACCAAAAGCAATCTACAGACTAGTAAAAAAGAGGAAAAAAAACATTACATTACTGAGAAAATGTGTTTTTACATACTGTACCCAAAATAAAACCACCACACACACACTAATCTAATGGAAACGCATTGCAAGAAAGTGCAGCTTGCCGTCGCTTGGCAAATAAAAAGTCTTCCACCATGAAGTCCTAAACCATTTTCCGCTAGGAAATTACGCAAGCTCGTAATTTCATCAATTATCAGTCCCCCACCTCGGTGAATACGTGTCGTCGCCGACCGAACACCAGTCGGCCACAACCGTTTTTACTGTACGCCAACTTCCGCAATACAAACCGGGCGCCGAAGACTGCAACACTACAGGATGTGGTTGTAATGGTAATAGTATCCGTGTCACGTAATACCGTTGCGAAGTATTTGCTTGTTGACCGCTCGCCGTAGTACACACGCTGAATGGGTTCCACGTTCTCTGTCGAGTGCAACCCACATTCCGGTGCGATGTTTGTATTAAATTAATTAACAACCACGGCTCGTCTTGACGTATCGTATGCTCTTTGCACTGACGTTTCTTTTCTCTCTCTCTTTTTTCTATTTGTTTTATATTTTTTCCCTCACTGGCAGCTACATCCTGTCGCTGGCTCTGGCCGACCTGTTGCTGATCGTTACGACCGTACCGTTTACGTCCATCATCTACACGGTCGATTCGTGGCCGTGGGGCAGCCTCATCTGCACGTCGTCCGAGTTCATCAAGGACGTGTCGATCGGTGTGTCCGTGTTTACGCTTGTGGCACTGTCCGGCGATCGGTTTTTTGCCATCGTTGATCCGCTGCGAAAGTTTCACGCCCACGGTAAGATTCGTTTTCAACGTTCTGATTTGGCGTCCGTTTCCCACGCGATGATTCGGCGGTTCATGTTTGTTTTGGTAAAGTTTTCTGTTTATCCTTCCAAGTCAGTGTAAGTTTACGGATGGAAAACAAGAACCATGAAGTTCCTTTGATTTCTGTACACACCTACATTCTTGATCGAAGTAGAGCTAGAAAACAGACTTTAGAGACTCATTTTATTGCATCTATTGTACACCGATTGCTGGAGGAAATCGTTTCATTACCTTTTTCCACTCGTTACACACGCTCCTTGTCATACCCCACCCCCGATTCCGCACACACGCACACACACTCATTGCAGTAGATCCTTTTCTAGGTGGTGGACGGCGAGCCACACGGATGACCATCGCGACGGCGGTCCTGATCTGGCTACTGGCCATCGCGTTCGCCGTACCAGCTATCCTTGGATCCCACATCAAGGTAAGACACGAGGGCTCAAAAGGGAAACACAAAATCACAAGTTTTGTATAGAGTATATAATGTTGAACAAATTTTTGGTCTTGCTAGGTAAAATGTTTTAAGGATATTCAAGGCAATCGCCTAAAGTTAGTCAATAACTCATTACTAATCGTATACCTTTGAATCTAGTCTTCAAGTCTTTATTTTGACATTTAATGGTTGGAGACCCGAAGGCGATTTTATAAGAATACTTACCGCTTAATCGGTTACCGATGCAGTCCAAAAGCATCTAGTTAAATTAATATGTTAGTGCACAATACGCCTATAACTATGCAATCCAGAATATTAGTAAAGCACTCATTAAGAATTTCTTAATCAACTTTCTAAATAGAAAAAAAATTATGAAAAGTTTTATGTTTTGGTTAAGAACTCTGTCATGCGTTTAAAGAGCAACTTTTTTTCTTATAGTACTTCAATCATGATAGGTCTTAGTGTTTAATTTATCACTTAGTGTTTCGTTTATTTACTCTATAAAAAATTGGTAGTAAAAATTATTAATACGTACACGAGTTCGTAAGAGTTTTGAGAGTTACAGTTGGAAGACATTATGCAGTAAAATTAATATTTGAATTCGTAAACGCCTAAAAGTATGCAACACGAGATATAAAATTGCATTTATTGAAGATTTTCCTAATCGAATTGTGAAAGAGAATTTTTGGAAGGAATACTTTTGATGTGAATTGGTGTTTGTACCAAATTTTCTCTATTGTTGAAGAAAAAAAAACATTTAGAAAATTATGCTCTATATTCTGGTTGTATAACAAGGTTTACAATAGTTCTTTTATAGTTTTTAACTGTTTTCCTGTACGAAGACACCTTACAATTAATGAAGTAATACATTTATTTACTATACTTTTAGCATGTTGACAGTTACATCAACAAAATTACACACATCGTTTCGCTTTGATTTACTAAGAAAACTCCACCACACACCAAAGCGTTTTTTTTTGTTTTGCTCTGCCGTTACAGTTTGTTCAACATTGTCCTCCTAGACAGCAAGCATTTTCCGACATTCGCGTCCCTTGCGTTAGCCGGGGAAAATGGTTGCCCAAGGCAATCACCATCCTATGCGCTATTGTCGCTGTTGCAATACTGTCACATTTACGCGCTCTCTCTGCTTCTTGCAACAAACTCCACTTCACAGACTGTCATCATCAACAAGGACGTGTCGTTTTACTTCTGCTATCCGTTTCCGGACGAGTGGGGTCCCGAGTACGCCCGGGGGATGGTGTTGGGTAAATTTCTCATCTACTACGCGGTGCCGCTGTTCATAATTGGCATCTTCTACGCACTGATAGCGCGTCATCTCATCCACAGTGCCAAGCATGTGCCGGGCGAGATGCAGGGCACCGTACGACAGGTAAGCCGAAGCCATCGACGACCGGTTAGGTTGATGTGACGGGTGACAGAAGAACGTCCCTGTTTCTTTTATCCACTGGCGTAGGGAACAAGGCATGAAATGGAAGGAAAACAAGCTTAAAACAATGGTGAATTTTAACACGCGGGATGCAAATAAAGAGAAAATTTCATTAGCCGCCGTTTTCTGTCGATAGCTTTCAATCATTGCTTTCTGGTTTGTTTAAGCCAAATGAAAGGGAAATTAAATCTTAACTTCTGATTTATTGAACCGGCCGCCAACGATGGAAATATGCTGCAAATTTTATTTCCCTCCCCAGCTCGCCACTTTGCAATGCACCTGCAACGGGTCAACTTTTCCAGTAAGCTTTACAGTACAACGAAGGCTTTCCCTTAAGGAGCTGCTAACTTGATCAGGTTAGCGAAGTAACTAAGAGTTACGGCGTTCGGGCAAAGTCAACGGAAAGTGCTATGATTATGCAAAGCTGGTTTTTGTGTTACGCCAACCGCCAAGCTCGGTACGGCACGTGGAAACCCTTACCGGTGTGGTAGAAATACGATTGTTCACTTTGTGCAACTTTTCCACTGTCTCGGCGGTGAACTTTACCATCTCTTGGCCAAACTCTTGCTTGTGGTGCATTTCATCTCTCTCAGGTTTGCAGCTGGCCCGATCAGTAAAGCCGGGGGAAAAAGTTGTCCACGAGCTTTTATTTAATCTTGCGGTCGCATCGTAATGAGATGTAAACATTAGCTTTGTTTAGAATCTTTACCTCTCGTTGTACCTGTTTTTAGCAAAGCAATAAAAATGTGGGTGTTTTTTTAAATAAATTAAATCAAAACCATTTGCATCCCATCTGCAAAGTAACAACCGAAATCGATTTAAATCGATTTTCTTTTACTGTGGTGTTGAAAGTATGAGGAACATAATTTCCTCTGGCAACCAGCTGTTGTCAAGCGTTTTCTCCACCCAGCCGGGGGAGTGTATTGACCCTATGCGTTACATTTTTGCTCGCAAGCAAAACATTAAAAACGATAACTGCTTTCACTGCTTTTATGAATGTTGTTGCTGGCTTATTGCACCCAACTCAACACGCTTTGGGGGAGTGAAACCGTGTATTGTTCACCGTGGCGTGTATGTTCGGGATAAGGAGTGGATAAAATGCGTTACAAGTGCCGGCTGCTAGCGATGGAAATGGATGCTTCAAGTGTCGCTCGTACAACGCGCCGCTCAGCAACATGAACATTCGCCGAGTGTAATCTGGTAGTGCAGTAAATAACGATAAAAACCTGCTATAAAATGTGTGATTATAATCGGTTTAGCTGTTGACGTTAAAGAACAGGCGAGAAACTCGAATAAAAGCAGAAACTGATGTTTAAAGGTGCGGGGTATTGCATACCTTTAGGCGCTACAGAAAGACAGAACAACCCGTTTCAGTAACGGTTAGTACATTTCACATTGATTTAACCTTTCAACATGTCATCGCGCACAGTAGGTAGAAACTAGGAAATGAAAAATTTGTTCACAGGAATTCAGCCATCCAAGGGAGTAAATCAAAGCACATCGATGCGAGTGGTTGCTCGTGTGCTTAACCGAAACTGCCCACATTACCACGAAACATACTTACGTGCTGTTTTATTTTTGTTCTCATTTTTTTCTTCTATCTTGTCAACTTTGCAATTTTCTACTTATGGTGTACCGCCTACCAACACAAACAAACATCCCGCTGACGTGGATTTGTAACACCGGCCACCGAATGTTCAACATTTCGCGAAACTTTGCTGCACTCACATCACAGATCAAAGCGCGCCGGAAAGTGGCCGTTACCGTGTTGGCGTTTGTGGTCATATTCGGTATCTGCTTCCTGCCGTCACATCTATTCATGCTGTGGTTCTATTACAAGTAAGTATCGGAAGTAGTGGTGCGAATTCAATGTTATTTTAACCTATAATTGTTAAAATATCACGTTATTATATTGTTTCTAGTAATAATCTATTCCTTTAAAGAGATAAACGCCTAAATTTATGCAATCTGTTAAGCAAAATTACTTTTTTACCATTAAAAGACGCTAGATTCGATGTTTTATTGCAGCATTTGCGAACTAAGCTTGATAGTTTTGAAACTTTCTTCGTAAACTTTCTAAGTATCATTAAGCGAACGGGTCAGATTCTCCCATCCATCCAGCGTACAATTATTTACATCAAAATTTCGCAAGAAACCCTTCCACACCCTCCCCTTTCCCTCCTCTGAATGGTTGGATTCAACATGCAAATAGTTTGCAAAAAAAAAACCACCGTCACCCGCCTGTAATTGCATAGCTCATTTACCGTGTGACGGCGCATGCCAGACGCCGGGAAGATGTGCGGCAGGAGTACACCGCAAAACACAACCCCAAACTGCCATGTCGTTCGTTACGAGTGGTTTGGAATTTGAAAAATGGTGCTGCTCTTGTTTCTGCCGGTTCCGGCCGGGGCACTGAATCACTTTTGGTGCTTTTGTTTGTTTTAATGAAGTTTTCGCCGGCAAACAAACTCGACTGCACGCGCACCGGACAGAGTCTGGACTGGAGAGGCTTTTTTGGTGAGCAGTATGAGAAAGCTGAGGTCTAACAATGTCAGACCCCGACGTGTGTAACTTTTCCGAAAACATCAAGATGTGATGTTTGGCGAGTAAGGCGGGTTTTTGCTTTCTTTTCCAAAGATTAGTTTCATGGTCAGGTAAATAACAATGTGATCCCATTCCACTAACGACATCTGCTAGGGTTGTAATCATGCTTCTGGGTTTGGTATGTTACATACTATTTCCCAGGGAAATAAGTTTGCGATTGTGTATAATTTCTGTTTCGTGGTATCACTTTTAGTTATCTATTCGACCTTGTCGTAATAGTTTTATGACTACTTTTTTGATAGTGAGATTTGTACGAAGGTCTAGTCAATGATTTCTGACAGTTGCAAGCAGCGCCATCTATTGCAAAAGCTTATAGGTATAATATGTTCTTTGTTTAATTGGCTTTACAGTCAGGTTTACTTTGTGCCTATTTTCGTTCATTGGTATGCTAATTTATTACTTTAATTTTAAATATTTTATGAGCTCTCTCGAATTTAAAGTATGCTTTGTTTGTGATTCTCGAATTTAGTGCTTTGTTGAATGAGAATGGCATACTTTAAGGCGATCTTAAGCAAACGATCTTTTTCCATGGAAAGCCTTACGTTTACATCACAACTTTTCCTTCATAATGATATGTTTTAAAGAATTTACTCAATAAGCAACCATTAAACTGCTTCTATCGTTCATCGTATGCCTCAGCCAGCCACGCGCTTCCAAACGGCAGAAAAGAACTGCTTAATCATTTCTTAAAACCCGAATGCGTTAAACCATCCTCCCGAGAAGAAATACGTGCGAGAAGCTTATGATCGTGATTTGCGCATTCATTCAAAGATTGCGTCTCCTTTCACGGGAAAGTGTAGGGCGCGCGCCCATTTCATTTCAAGGATCTCAACGAAACCAGCACAATCATTCGGGCCGCGTTCGTACGACCAGCTGTGGACGTAGCTTTCAACGGTGCGATTTTCTTAATCATTCTTTGCTCGCCTGATGGGATGGGCCATTTACGCAGCCGGGAGCAGGAAAATGAAAAATATTTTTAATGCGTCACTGTACACGCAAGTGTATGATTTATCTGGAATGCTTGCGATGATGCGGCTGCAGTGCCGATGAAATGTCTTCTAATTTGTTAAACATGCTCAAGTACGCTTGTTCTTTTCATTCAATCTTGTTAATTTCTTCATTTCAAAAGTGTCTAGAGTTTCACTGCTATTTCCACCTGCTTTGTCAATTAGGCTGCCAGTTTTCGTGGATGTAAAGTGTAAGTTGAAACAAAAAAACTGGCTAAAGCTGACTCTCATTTTTCAAGCCAAGTGAAGGCGATTTATCATGTTCCATTATTAAATTTGTTGTTCTGGTTAATGAGCATTGTAAATTATCATTGTAATCGCTACATTAGCGTTAGCTTTGATACGTTTACGCCGTCCTTTTCTATATAGAAATAATTTATAGATTTATGACTTTTTCACATGCGTATTGCATACTTTTAGGCGCATTCTTATGAAGCAGTAAGACAAGAAAATAACTAATGATTTTAAATGTTTGTCTACATTGTCTACATTGTTTAAAAAACGTTCAAACATGTAAATCTTTTTCTTATACATTTAATGCTTAAAACCTTCACTGAAACTCTTATCTCAGAAGATTTTGATTTGACGCTCTTTCAGCAAGCCATATCTTACCAAGTAAAAGAGATTCTGGATAAGGGATTGTTAAGAAATCAAGCCTAATTTATTTTTAAACCCACAAGATCCAAGATGTTGTGACCTCCTGCGAACTCATTCAAAAGATTATCAATATGATTGCCTATCCGGAAAGGGTATAAAACATTAGGCATCAGCCAACAACCCTTGCTACCCACACTCGGTATGTCGCTTAGCCCAAAAAGGTTCTTTTGCAGCCGACGCTCACGTTTTAATCCACCTCCATCAACATTCTTTTCATCGAAAGCGAAAGAAGAAAATCTTCTGGTGATTTTGAGTACAAATTTTTCAAGTAAACAGTTCGAAACGATGGAATTTAATTTCACTGAAAGGTTTGAAAGTCTCAGAAGGAATGGCTACACTTAATAATGAACGTGAAATGAAATCTAAGAAATTGCAAATGGTGATATGTGAAGCGACTGACACTAACGAAATTTTAGTTTCAATTCCCCCCTCTGCCAGTAATAGTCACGGACTTTACATCAACTCTATATTTTTTTATTCCTTTCCACAGTCCAAACTTCAACGAGGATTACAACGGATTCTGGCACGTACTGCGAATAGTAGGCTTTTGTCTTTCGTTCGCAAACAGCTGTGCCAACCCAGTGGCTCTGTACTGTGTGAGCGGTGCCTTCCGGAAGCATTTCAATCGGTACGTTTCATACACTAGCGGAAGCAAATAAAAACCAGGAAATGGACAAAAATGTAGATCCGCACCAGCTGCTACACTGATGAGAAGGGTTTCTCCTCCATATCCAGCGTTCCTGTAAAAGCTTCAAGCTTTCGGAAAATGTCTGACAGTTCATGCAGACGATACGTCATACCCATTGTCCATACCCTTGTTGATTTAATGAGGGTGAAACACGTCTCCTTTTTTTTGCTAAGAATACGGCCGCCTAGATGTAGGCAATGGTCATTCATTTCAGCAAAATCCATCACCCCAGCTTCACGCTAGAAAACCCTTTACAATCGTAAGGCTTCGGTGTTTGTTTTCAGGACTACAGATTTTACTCTCTGTCTCTCTCTCTCCCTTCTATTTCATCTTTAGGTATCTGCTGTGCGATGGAAGCTCCAGCAGTCGGCGAAGGCACGGAGACAATCTGGCACCGAGAGATACATCCCTTACCAGCACCATGTCCCGCCGGTACACCAGCAAACGGATGCAATCGCTACGAATGTAAGCCAAATTACAGGGGGAGGGAACACAAAGACACAACACAGGGATGCTGGGGGAAACTAGCTGGAAGGATCTTTTAACGGGTTGATGAGTTCAGCGAAAGGGTTCAGTCACGATGGACGTCACTCAGCAGACATTCGTGCCTAATGCTATTCCGGCTGGTGTGATATTGGTGGGCACTACCACGTGCCACAATGAAAAGGATCCAATCATTGGAAAGTAGGGCTTTTTACTGACTGCTGTTCTGTGTGTCCAAATGTCCACCCCAGAAGAAAAAAAAACATCTCGAAACAAATCCCAGCCATCGAGCTCTTTCATGCGATCTGTTTTCTGGGTGATCCTCGGAAAAAAGAATGAAAAAACCACATTTCTTTGTATGTCGCTTTTTCTTTTCGTCTCGTTTAATCACACTCCGTATTGCGGGAATTTTCCCAAACCCACACGTTTCGCTGCATTGTAAGATGTTTGGTGGGTTTTGTGGCAAAATAAAAGGCACATAATTTTCTATCACCGCCGCACGTGGGCCGTGCAAGGAAAACCCACATTTGACCGTTTTGTAAAACCGGCATGTTGTGCAAGCATTAGCAAACTGCGAGAAAATTCGATACCACATCGAAATGGGGGGAGGGGGAAGGGGAGGTTTTGAGCCTCCGGGTTGCTACATTGATTGCGTATTGCTAAATGAACTGTCATGTTTGTTTTGACGTGCGATAGGTTTTTCATCAAGGTGGCCAATGCGAGCGAAAGGTCAAAGTGTATGCTTTTAAGCGGAATAAAATTCAATCATCAATCACGCGTTAACAAATATATATTCAAAATGTATGTTGCTTGCAGTAATAAGAAAGCTGTGCAATACGGGTTGCATACTTTAATATAATTTTTGGAAAATTCTCGCATAATTTCAATGCACTTAAATTCCTCGAAATAAATTATTAATAGAATAAGCTTGTGATTACTAAAAAAAAAAGAAGCTTAATCCTTGTAATCAACAAAATGGATGCATCATGTCAAACCAACCGGAAACACCATGCGCCTCCATTAAGTTTTTTTTGTGTCCTTCAGCCTCAGATAAATGAGGTCTTTCATTTCTTCATCATCACACTGCCCTTTCTTCATCGCAGCAGTAACCGGTAATAATAGAGAGGCATTCATATTTTTTGGACATTTTCTAAGAAACCTATGATGAATTGGTTACGGCTCGGAATCGGACCAAGCTTCCGACAGTGCATGATGGATACATCTCCAAAGCCTGCTGACCGGCCGGCTACTACTGGCAAATCCAAATGGTGCTTGTGAGTGTTGCGTTTCATGTCAAAATGGTTGGAACCGGTTGAACACTTCCCGAAGCTCCACGTGTCCCAACGTAGGGCTGTGCTACGGACACCAACAATCACATAAGAATGTAGCATCATTTTTCCTGCTCTGTTTTCTGTTTTCTTTTTTTTTGCATAAGACAAGCATAAACGCATGTGGTAATGAAGATATTGAAAGGCAAGAAGGAAATTTGCCGGTAAACCAACGCCACCATTAATTTACTTGTCGGTTTGGCTTGGTTCGCAGCGGTACCAGCGATACCGCAAGACAACGGAAGAATGTGTGGAATGTCTCGGTAACACTAATCTCTAATGGTATCTGTCAATTTACTTACGTTCTTTCGTGTGTATTACGCCGTCCGTGCGTCCGCTGCAGGATGTTGATGAGAAAAGTTGCCCCCATATGGTGAGGGAATGAATGAATGATACACTTCGTCCGGGGTTTGGTTAGCGAAGGCCATAGTCACCCAAACCGGATGGGTATAATTCATTACAGTGTGGTGCGTTCGCGCTACACGGGCAAGCAAAAATCTCGGCGGGAAGCTGGCGGATGGATTGCCGACGGCTAGACTAGAGCTCTTCCATTGTCATCTTTGCTGGCGCGATTGTTGGTTCGTTCGTGTCACAAGACCACCGAAGCCAACCGGGCGAAGATCATCGGAGCCTTAGGGTCCTGGTGGAAACGTGACAATTTGTACAAATGAAGGAACTGATGAAAGCGGAGCCAACAATCGTTATTATAGTCATCAGCACTGGTTCATGGTTTGCTTCATGGCATTTTGCTAGCTATTGGATATTATAAAACATTCTGCACTAGTTCCACTCGACTATTGGACGCACAACGTCTGGGGTGTATTTGTGTTTTGATTTTCGTTCCAGACCAACGCCACAAATATTGCTTATTAAAGACCTTTTATCAATAAGCCATGCAATGGCAAATTGTGCAAATTGCTGTACACCGAAAGTGAACGATGATTAATGTTGATATTTCGCTGACGTAATCTTGACACTGGTCTGACGTTTCGTGCAAAATGTGGGGCCACAATGGGTAGGCAATGCGGCAAGCTCGGTCTATATATCCCTGCTATATTGTTATCGATTTCCCCTTGGAGGCTTTTCCGAAGCTTGGGAGTTTGTGGGGGGTAAAAAAAACTCGTATCAGCTGTTACACCAGCTTTCTCTCTCCTTGTTGCCCGCAAAATGGCAATCTGTCGATGTCGATCAAGATCGACCATGTATCGTTTGTTCTGTGGCTTACTGATGGATCCAAAAATAGGACGTATCGTTTACTGGCTCAACAACGATTGTTGAAACCATTCTTATTTAAGCATTTTCGGATGGGAAACATTCTTCCATTGCCAACAGACACACTTCAATCGGATCTGCCTTTTCGGGTTCTGCTTGGCTAGCTTGAATGTGACTTGAGGTTGGCTTTTTAAACTGGAAACAAATATTCAACCGTCTATTGAAATTCCAAGTATATTTGTCACGCTTTTTCGTGGCTGTTTGATGATGTAAGCTGGTGCGCCCGTTGGGTTTTATTTCTGTGTCATCAACCACCGTCATCCCGGAGCACTTTTTCCAGCACGTTTTTTTTTTCTCTTTTCTATGCGCCCTTTATTTTCCTTTTTTTGTCGTCTTTTGTTTCCCACTTCTTCTTTTTTCTGCTACTCAATATTGGTTGACGTTTATTTGCAATCCTGGCATCGTCAGCAGTGCTTGTCAGCAAGGCGCTGCACAATGGGTGTGCTTGACGAAATAACTATGCTTCGCTGGGTTTGTTTTTTTGCTGACGTCGTAAGCTAATTTGTTTAATTTATAGCTCATTCTACAACGTGCCAAAAAGAGCATGCCGTTGCTGCATTGGAGAGCGGAGAATCGACAATATGGCAGCTAATTGTGGTCCTAACAGCGTAAGCACCTCGTTCAAAGGCTTCCGGATGGTTTTCGGATGGATGTTTACGTCCGCTTTGTTACATCGCTAGCTTTTTTTGTCGTTTTCACCTCCACCACCACCACCACCAGGTGAAGGGACAATTAAATGAGATTGTTACAAAATTGACACTGGCAGACGTTCATTAAACGGAGGTATCTCTTCCCTATCTGTTTGCGCATTTGCAATTTTCTACCATGTTTTGCTTGCTTGCTGCTTGTCAAGTAGCTGATGAAGTATAACTAATAATATCCATCAGTTTTAATCGCTTTTGTGCTATATACGGAACATGATTTGAGCTTAGCATCCTGGTCATGGCACCAAACGAGCGATTGTTGTTTGTTTTGGGTTTATGATGACCTAAGCCAGGTATTTTTGTATGTGTTATGACGCTTTACATCTCAAATGTAAACTGACGGACAAAAGCTGTAGATTTTATTCGAGCAAAAACTTAAAAATTTGGTGAATTATCCAGTTTCTTTGGAAATGTCAGTTAAAGTCAGTTACATTGTAAAGTCGCTTACATTCCATAAAAACGCGACTGTTTATTTTAAGCACTAAGAAAAACGGAATCGATTGCTTTCATGTTTTCTCGTTCGATGCAACCATGGTTCACACGGTGCAGCGAAATAATTCAACTCAATTCAATAGCAAACGTAAACTGCTCATGTGACTCCAGTGGTGAACTTTGCTTGAAAGCTTTCCGTGGAAAAACGACAAGGGCAAATGTATATGACTCTATACCATCGTCATAGATTTCCCTACGCCATCTACGTTCAAGCCTCTACATTGAGGCTGCATACTGGGTGTTCCTTTAATTAAATGAATCGTTCCATGTTCCAAGTATCCCGACGACCTTAAATAAAGGGGGACCATGTACTCTACTGAATTTTTCCTCACAAGAACGAACGTAAAACAAAAAGCCTTCCCCAAGTCTTGCACAAACCAGACCTTATTTTCCTTTCAATTTACCCGTAAACCACGTGGGTGCCGTAAGCTGTCAGCTGTCAGTTGAGGTTTGGCTGTGCGTCAGATACACGGTCCAGCCCATCATCATCGCATGCCTGCAGCGTTGTCACGTGACAGCTACCAGGTACGAGCTACTCTGCTTGACACTCAACTGAAGGTTTCCTTTCCGTGGAGAAAATTGCCTACACCTAGCCGTACTGAAAGGGACTCACATGATTTCAGTGATGCACGGGTAGCAATTACATTAAGGGGTTTGATAATTATATCCACGACGTTTCACGTTGTTTTTTGTCGTTCCGTTTGTCAACTGAAATTGAAGAAGTATGAAATACGTGAAAGAAGATAAACACTTGTTCGTCATGGTTGAAGTGAAGTGACTTTTTCAAACAGATGAGTTACGATTACTGAATAGGTAGCTACAGATTAATCAGATAAGCAATGTCTGTAGTAATGATATAATGTTTATATGAGTCAAGGTATAATTAATATTGTTTTCGCCACATTATAGCATAATAACTCATAAATAATTGTGTGACCATTTTTATATTTGGTACAAAGTTAGAAAAATTTGAATAGTTTGAAGTTTTTAATACTGTTGCTCCCAAACGTTAAGCTTAATTGTGGGATTTGTCGGTGCAGACCATAACCTACGTAACTCAGAATTTATAAGGCTTAAATTTTTAAGAGGTCGAGTGCTTGTGTGCTATACTGTATCGACTAACATGTGTTCTTCATCCAACCTTTTACGTAAAGAGGCGTTGTTTTTGGCAGATCTAGGGCGTAATTTAGATTCTACAAATTTGTTCGCTACGTTGCGAAGAAACCTCTCGGAAGGACTATTCATGTGAGCATGTTGAAAATTGTTACTTCTAAACTAGTATCTTGTTATATCTGCACGTAATGTTGGATGGAATTCTTCATAGTAATTTGGAAAGAAGTGCTTTTTAAATAAAATCTAATTTATCGCTACAATATGTTGTTGGAAGGAACTTGTCGGGGTAATTTGGAAAGACACACTGTTTGTAAAACTAACTACCTTCTAGCATGTTAATGGTAATTACCTACCAGCACTATCAATGATTTGGACACAATCCACTGTCAATCTAGGAATGCTTACTGGGAATGCTTACTGGATAGCTTCCAGAACTCGACATTTCTTTGCGAGATTGCCGGATTAAAAAGACTTTAGGGCAGCATCCGCCCCGCGGGTTTTCTATTAAGACATTTCTGCTGTAGACCATAGTTTTACATTCGTGACACAATCGTGCCCTTAAAGTTTGCATTTGATGTTCAAACCCAAGAAATGGACAAATACTCAGAAATTCAACGTTGGCTTAACTTTGAACAGAATTTAACATTAAAATCGACTTCATCTACATAGACCAACTATTTTGACGGTCCAGAGAAAACTTCTTCTCTTCATATTAGATTGTGATTAAACATTTGAAAATTATTTAATTTTGAGGTGAATAATGTTCATACTTTCTTGTCAAATTGACTGATAAGTGACATTCATTTACTTAAATCTAAATATACGAATGAAACACTACGAAACGATTAATAGTAGTAAAAGCTCGATTATTCGGGATCGGTTTATCCGTGCGCATTCGAATAAACGTTGACGTATTCTTGATTTATTCGTGAGATTATTATTAACCTATTTGAATTGTACGATTTAAAAACTTTTGAAATTAATATACAGTAAGTTTCAATCAAACTCACTTTCACAGTTATTCACCATTGAACTCATAAAACTTCGTTAAAAAATGTCTATCGTGCCATGAACTGCAAGCAAATGTTTGCGCAGTGATGAAATTATTCATCCATCCATTATCACAACTTCCGTTTCTTTCACGCGGCTTAAGCAAGCTGTGTGTGTGTGTGTTAAATCAATAATTTCTAGAGCAGTGTTAAACGTTAAACCAACAACGAAGCTACTCAGGCGAGAAACGCACAACATCTGAGCTTTCCTCCGTCACGTCCACACTGTCACGGTCCGGTGCGCTAAAATAGAAGTATCTTATGCACCTACAGCAATCCTGCACCGTAGTGTGGAACTCCTTCAATTAAAGTTACGCCACGCTCAACGTACGCCGGAACACTGACGACGGCCGGGCAACGCGTACCGAACTAGTTTCCTGCGCACGTACTGTACCTTCGGGTGACTAGGATGCGGGTTTTGCCCGGACTTGATAAGCTGTCAAGCTTCCCATCAAATGGGGGAGCTAAACCTCCATCTTATCGGGGATTACTCTTCGCCACAGGTGGATTACGAGGATAAATATCCTGCCGCAAACATCTAGCGTCACCCTCCTGTCGTCGTCTTCGTGTAGCTCGGTGTTTGACCTTCTGCTCAACAATGCCGGTATCGGATACGCCGGGTAAACTTTGATAAGATGTTTCTCAGCCTGTGTGTCATGGCTTAGAAAGGCAGGTGTGGTAGTGGAGCACCGAGCAGGGGATGTAAAATGAAATTTGTGGGAAAATGTCATTTTCTCTGCAGAGGAATAAAAACCGAGGCACTTTTTATTAAACTTTCAGTAAGCCGTATGAAGTTATAAAGGTTTTTTTTTGTAATTGGCTCAGAAGTAACGCTTTTAATATGATGTGACTAAAAGCATGAATAAAGAGCGTGACACATTTACCATGTAGATGGATTTTTGATTATTTAATTTAAGATTAATTCTTAAATTTTAATTTATGATGTGATACAATCCGCTACAGAAATTGATAGCCGTACTAGTTCTAGTTTGAAGATAAGATATCCTGGTCGAGTATCCTGGTCACGGCACCAGCATGCTTTAAGTGTGCTACCCGATATTAAAGCTCAAAATAGTCGTGTATCTTACGTTTCCTTCCTAGTCCAGAATTTCGGTGTCAATCCCATAAAGCATAAGTGCTTTCCGCAACCACTAATCCAGCCAAGCTTTAACGCTCTGCACAGCAATCTAATGGTACGAAAATTAATATACCCACATTTGCTTCTGCCTCTCCCCTCCTACACTCCCTACCCACCCCACCAAAACATGACCACCCTTTTGATGGGTCCTTAAGGCAGCTAATCTTTTTGCTTGATTAAATTCAGCAAATGGCGAACGTTAATCCTTGCTTAATTCGTTCATTTGCTGTCACATTCCTGTGCCCGCACAACAAGAAACATCGAAAAAAAAGAAGGAAACCGAATTCACACGGAAAAAGAAGACGCATTTTCATGATGACGAGAAATAAAAAGGGGGAGACTTGGCGCTTGGCCAGCTCGAAGCAAGTAACAAATCCCTTTACTAGAGTGTAAGGGGCGTACAATGCAACGCCAATCAATCGAAAAAATGGCATGGAAATGAAGCGGAAGGAAGGAAACTGTACCATTTTTCCGTTTTGTTTTTCTCTTCTCCGTTCCCCTCTTTTTTCCCTCTCTTACTCTTTCCTACGCTTAGCTTTGATGGGTCGGATGGTCACGGTTTTGTGGAACCGATTGGTTAAATCGATATTTAACGACGCTTGAAACGATGACGGGTTCCGTCAAGGTTGATCGATATAATAGACACAAATTGCCCATAATTGCGTGCCGCGAATTGCTTCGGCAAAACAATGAGAGAAAATGATCTGGCAATAAAGTGTGCGATCGTTGGCTTTAATCGTTATTTACTGCAAGAGGGCGCTGTACGGTGATAATGGCAAAGTATCTGAGCTGAGTTGTTTGCTCCATTCCAATGAAGTTATCCATATTTACAGTGAAGAACGGCATATCGTGTATGAATATCCAGGATATAATTAGGTCAACAAGTAAATTGTCATCGTTTTTTTACAGAAACTTGTAGATATTTTTTTTTTTTATTCATATAGAACGGCCTGGCCGTATTGCTTGAAACTTGTAGATATTACGGTGAAAACTTGTGAACATTGTGACAGATTTTACATCCTCAATTTCTCATCCTGTATTCTCTGAAAAGTTTTTTGAGTTTTTTATTAAAACAAAACTATCTCTAATCTTATCTACTATTAAATTTTTCATCAATGCTTGCTTCACATGAATTAGTCGAGTTCTCAAAAAATTGGTCTTCTGGGAGCAGTTCGTAATACATGATAATTTTTTGATCCCTTCATACACCATTGCATATGGGACTATCACCATAGAATGGGGAAAACTTTCTATGAATGGATATTTTGCTTTAGAAGTATCATCACAGATCATCTCTTTCCGTCATGCCAGTCACTGAGATATTTTTTCTCTGCCATGCAGTATTGCACAAGTAGTGCAGTACTGTACAATCCTAAAATTATATTTTACGCCAATAAAAAAAGGCCAAATATTATGATACAATGTTATTGATATAATCTTTTGTGAAACGTTGAGAACTTTCTTGTACACCCAATTATCTACTCTATCATAACATATGCAGCTTTACATATCAGCATTTCTTGTTATTTCGCCACTGATTGTTCTAAGAACTAAGTGGTTTACTAGATGATTGACACACTTATAGATTGTGTTTACACTGCGTGGTTTGGGCCTTACTTGTTTGCTTTCGACGATAGAAGCAATTTGCGCACACCACACTACAGGGATTTAGTCCGAAGTAGAGGGAATAAAAGAAATTAGTTTCATACAGTTTGCCAGTAGATGGCGCTAACTAAACCTGTCAATCAAAAGGGGAGATGAAAGTTCCACTGCTACAGGTAGCAAATCGATAGTATTTTGTAAAAATCGTGCGCTGTGAACTCTTTCTCTTGTTTAAAAACTAACCACTGTTCATTTTCCACCCCAACAGAAACATCCAGGAGACGACGATCGTGATGATACCGAACGGTAACTCCAAAGCGGAGAGCGCAGTGCACGAAAAGGAAATGGTGTGTTTGTCGTAACAGCGAAAGCACCATCTAGCGGGCACCGGAAACCGACCCAGGGGTGTTGTCCCGAGGCTAGCGACGACCCACGAGATGCCGTCGACGGACGCTGGATGCGATGCGGATCGGCTGGATGGTGATGGCGCTGACCAAGATTTGTGGCCTACGAAAGGAGCAACAACCTGCGACCGGAAGCTGCCGACCGTTGGTTTCCGATTGCCTCCCGGTCGTTCCGCGGTTCGGCCACGCCAGGCGTGCGAAATGAGCAAGGTTTGATTTACGACACCCGGCGCGTATGAGTATATACGGTGTGTATATTAGTGTGCGCTTGTGTGTGCATTTGTGTACGTAAGTGAGTAAGACTGTTCATTTTCGAAATGGAAGACGGTTGATAAATATTTTGGAAGGATGCGTTGCGGTTGAATGATTGTTGTGCTAGCTTGACTGACGACCATATTGCAGATCAGCAAAATGTTTGTGGTTTTTCAAACTGGTATTTACATAAAGTTACTGTTGGTGTACTGCAAAGATTAAAGTGCTTTGTTTGTACAGTTAAATAACAGTTTTCAAGATGTGTTAAATAAGTGTTAAATTGATTTTTAACGACTTACAATCGGAAACATTTATTCGTTCTCGAAAACGCCAAAAAGTATGCAATCTGCATTGCGCTATAAATTTCTGTTTCAAAAAATCATCTGTTTTTGAATGCGTTTTTTCACATTTCTCTTTCTTTCTTACTCTTTTTTACCGATATCTGTAAATCAATGTGAGTTTGTAATGTATTTCCATACGCTCAGCCTTAAATTTTCCAACCCTCCTCATGGAAGTTATCTCAGGAATCTATCCCATACCATGCAATGTGCTGCACTGAAACCATTTATGGTCAAACCGAACCAGAGATCTCAAATCTATCCAATTCCTGTGACGTATGTAGCTGTTTGTTTATGCATCCGACATGCTTACATTCCGTATTCACATCGGGTCGCGGATACGATCGATAAATTTGCGGAAATGTCACCGGTTCTCTAGAAGGAATGGGACCGCTTTCGTGTAATTAGTGGCTTCACTTCCAATGAATTTATCTTCCTTACAGGAATCTGTGCGAGTATTTCGATCCAATTACGTTTACTGATGCAATTTGGCTTCCTGTTTTACGTTATTATACACTTCATTGCCGTGAAGCGTTTACTGATATGTGAGAAGCTTTATTTAGTTATGCCCAGTGCAAGACTTCTATTTCGTTTTGTTGTGCATATGAGGTTATCACAGTCACAGTAAAAAAAACAAATACACGAAACATTTTAATAAAGTATTCAATCATGAGACAGCAACATCACCATTTCGTTTCGCACAACCAATCCTTAAACGGCATATCATCGCCGAAGGCAATTATCTGGCGAAAGCTCGTGTTTTTTCTTTCCTTGGCGAGATCACACGCATGAAACCCATCCCGGTTTTTCCTACAATTTTTGTTTTCTTCGCTTCGGCTAACGCCATTCGGTTTCAACGTTGCTCACCGCTAACGTGAATGAATGTGAAGGATGAGCAGATGGCCTTCCAAGAAGGATTTCCGATCTGCCTCAACCTCTGATGATATGTCTGATGTCACTTTACGTCGTGAAATGTTTCGCAAAGTGAAGTCTATGATTGAATACGGTATTTAGAATGTTGAGGGTAACATGTTGAAGTTAGTGTTGACCGTATCGTTATCCTTTGCCTGCTCTCCCTACCAAAGCATTTTTGACAGAAAACAATCGTCCGGTGAAGTTGTACAAACAAGCTTTTCGCTTTCAAGTGGTCATCCTTCTTGAAAAATCGTACAAATTTAGCTTATTTGATTTGTAGCTTCTTTTTTGTAGTGAAATTTGTAATTTTTATTTCTCTCTAGATGGCCCCAAACAACCGAAAGTTCAAACGCCACCACTACCATGCTATAGATATTCTAATTAAAAAGCAATTTAAAGACTACAATTTTCCTCCCATTGTTTGGAGATTAGCGGATGATGACGCTAGAAAGACCGGACAATAGATCCCACCCAGCAGAATAAAACACGAGAAAACTCTTATCTCTAATTATTCTGCCGACCGATAAATGTGCAAAAGAAAAACAACGAAAATGCAGACAAATGTCCTTACCATTCAAACGGGAGAAAGGTTAAGCGGACCTCACAAATTACTGGAACTGTAAGATTCCCTACCCGGGTGGTTCTGGTTGTTTTCCGGCGAGCGAAAAAAACAAAACGCTCCCAGTCCAGATAACTCCGAAAACCCAGCAGTCAACAGCTTTATCTGTAGGGCTAGCTTAAGATTTGTCAAACAATTAGGGCAACAATAGTTCTGCGCTGCCCGTAAGGTATGTGTGTGTGTGTGAGTGCGCGTTTTTTTGCGGTAAATGAACAGCTGTTCTTTCGCTCGTTCGGCGATGTCAAGTGCGCCGCTTTTAATGGTGTACCGTTTGCTTATCACGCTTTTCTTCGCTGGAAAGGAATATGCTTTCACTGAAGCGGTGAGGATGTTTCTTCGTCGTTCTTTTTTTTTTAGGGACACTGGAATGAAATTCTTAGCCTTTCATTTCCAAGTTCAAATACTGTCTGTGATGATGCTAGGAACATGGTGTGTGTGTGTGTCCTATCGTCCTTTTTACCTTTACGTCGTCTGAAGATAAAAGCTTTAATCTCGGTCCAATGATTTGAAATATTTGCTTTGAAACTCATTTTCTGCATTGCACTAAGCAAGAAAATGTTTTTTTTTAGAACAAAATTAGTTTCTTTTGAAAGCAAATATTTAGCTTTTTGTTTAGCAATGGAACTTCCAATTTAATTCTAATCCTCCATCTGGTCTAACCTCAATCCGATGCGATGTTAAACTCGCTTGTATCTGCAGTGAAACTAATTTACTGCTTCCGGTATTGATTTTGCATGCAAATGAAGTTATCCACCAGCTGAGAGGCACGATTGTGTTATCGTACTGCGTCAAAACCGAAGAATACGTGTCAAATTCAGCTGCTTCTCACATTGCATACATTTAGGCGCTGTTTCATGAAACATTACGAAAGCTTGCTTACGCCTTGTACGAATGCGTATGAATAACACGATTAACCCTCAATTTCAGCATTCAATTGTTGGCACCCGAGAGATTGGACAATTGTTTTTCTGATCGTATGCTGTACATTCAGAACATCGTCTAAAATAGTTCATTATTTTGTTGGGCCATGACCGTAGACATTTTTTTTTTTGTGAATATTTAGTTCGTCTATTGTGACGCTAATAAAAACCGAAATTTGCATCCAATTAGCTATAGAAACATGGCACTGTGGTAGGCCAATATTAGAGACATCCTTTTTATTTTCCTCAAACCTAATTGAAACAACGTGTTCTGGTTTTCATTCCAAGAAAAACACCCCAAACAGTACATATTTTAAACATTAGAGTCAGCCATGACTGCCACAGCATACGGTCCCCGCCAGAGGCACTTTTGCACCACACACTCACGTTTTGCACCCAACAAAATCAAATCACATTCATGTATCTACAGCAAAAGCTACATTACGCTGCAAAAATGTTCTCCCGAATGTGTACGTTGGTACTGCAAATGAAAGCAAAACAAAACCAACTACAGAAGAGAGAGAAAGAAAAAAAAGAACCTCCTGCTGTTCCACGCGATTGACGCGGTCTGATTCGGTCATGAATTTTTCATGTGTTGCTTGCCGAGTGCTGCAAAAAACGGAAAGCAACGTGCAGTTAGCGTCCGGCACGATTTTATCAAATTTGTTTTCAGCAAATCAAAATCTAATCACAGAATCATGTTCAATAATGTGAAAATCACCGACAGTTTCAATTATTCATACCGGATGTCACATTACTGATATGGAGCATGAGCAGCCGCTTTTATGTAGCTGAAAGCATGCACGTTTTTGTCAAAATAACGTTTCATTTGGATTAGTATCGGGACGGGATGAAAGTGGCTCAAAGTACCTTAAAAAGCCTGCATACATATGGGCCGAATGTGTCGTGCGGATTGCATGCTTTCAGTTGCACAGTACTGTTGACAAACAGATGCCTAAATTAGGGCGCTCAGCTGAAGCAGGTTTGAAACATCAATCAGTTCGTATGATTATGCTTGTTGCTTGTTTGTCTCTCTCTCTACTTTTTATTGTGTACCTTTTATGTCCCATGAAATATTAAATACATATTTTTCCATGAATTTTTTATACCATATTTTAACAACACAAAAAACAAAATAACAGCAATTCATCGAATACGCCCAAAAGCGCACGTGTGCGAAAAAGAAATCCCACGTATTCTCTTCAACTGAGCTTCTTATTAATTCGATACAGCTCACGAACGCTGATGAGCATGTTTGCATAAACAGCGAACAGATATATGCGTTCTCATACATGCTGTAAGGATGATCTTGTAGAATCAAGCATCCCCCTACGCGACGACCGTTTACCGCCCTCGACTTTAATTTGCATCTTCACGAAACAATACTGTTCCCAAGTTGCCTAAGTTTGTTCAACAAGCATGCTCTGCAAATCATACCTTGATTTGTTACTGATAAATCTCATCATTTGGTGCAAAGGTTCCCGGTTCGAATGTCCCTTTGATGTGCGTTACGTAAAATGGGGTCTGTTTCTTGACAAATTCCAATGTATTACGAAACCCTTTCATCCGCCAAACACACACACACACACAAACGGTTTTCACAATCCGTATGAATGATTTATTGGATTTCGATGGCAATATGTATTTGAAAGTTCTAAGACTAGCCCGGTGGGATGTAACTGTTTCCTTTGTGTCGATCGTCTATCAGGTTCCATCTTGATGTAAAATAGTTTCCTGAAAACAAAATTAAGTTTTGATCTGCTGATTGAATGTTGTTTGATAAATATTTTTCAGATCCTTTAGAAACGATGTAATTTTTAAATTGACACTACTTGCGTCATTCATTTTATTTGTCAAACCAAATGGAACGCTTTTGTTTCCGCCACTTACGCCTGAAGATAGGCAATGCTAGTTGACGTCACTGTTGAAGTGATTTGAAAATGTTTACTGCATCATTTCAGGCGCAATGAACCGAATACGAGCTAGAGATTTAATTATTTTACCGTACAAATCATTATTCCCTTTTGAGAATAACATTTGGTAAGGTTTTTGTGATTGTATACAATTTTTTTAAAGTAAATTTTTCCACAAGTACTCGTTTCGACAACTTCCTTCATCGTCCTTCCGACAATGTTGATACATCGAGAATGCTTGATGAGTTTTAATTTATTCGAATACTCCACTCACAGCCACACCTTCAAACAAATGCCAAACTCTGCGAATCACTATAGGAAAACCGGTCGGAAAAGCTAAACAACGAACAATTTATCTTAATGGAAATAATTTCTTAGAATGAAATCTACCAAATATTTGCTCGCCACCGGTAGAAGCAGGAAGATAGAGAAGCAAGTGGAAAAGAAGTCGTAAATCAAACCATGCTTACTCTCCACGTGATCTGAAGGCGAACACGAGCGTCAACTCGTGCACCACCGAACGGAGAACGATTTTGTATAAATAAACGGTATGAACGGTTGAACCGGTAACACTAATGTACATTTCACCAAAAATAGAATCAATTACTGAGGAAGGCAGTAGCATAGTTTAATAAGAATTTTCCAAAAACAAAAACTGGGTTCTAATGATAGAATCCTGGGTGCGATAGGCGTAGGCGAATATAAATCTGTTAATTAAGGCCAAACCAACAGAACCATGCATTTGTGGACAGATCGTTAGGGCTGAAGCTATTGAATAGAATAATTTATTTTTGCACGTACTACAAACACACATAAATCCACACACACGCACACACACGCACACACTCCCACTTAAACATCTGCATTTATAGGATCTAGGTAATCCGTGCCGCTGTACAAAGAAAAAGCTTTTTTCGATAGAAACTTGACGTTGATTTCTTCTGCTTAATGGGTAAAACCCTACTAGGAAGGAAAGTTGACACTAATCTTTGAGTTATACCGTACAACAACAGCAACAAAAACGAACCAAACACTTACACAAAGACACACACAGAGACAGAAGCGCTTAGCTGTAAAGATGTAAAATGAAAATCACATAATTTCAAAAGCTGTCATTGAATTGACAGCACACGTAAGGTTTACAAAACAACGTAAAACAACGCATTTCACCACGTAAATGCTAATAAATGCGTTTCTCATCAGTGCTGTTGATAATAAATAACAAACAAAAAAACGAAACAAACCAACTTGAATGTAAAAAAGAAAGCGAACCTGTTCCAAATGAGATAAAACGGTGCTAATGCCGTTTGTACAGTGTTATTTAGGATGGCAAAAAAAAACCGTTTCCTTCCTCGATCCGCTTGGATCGCAAATGTGCGTCGCACCTTTTAGAGTCACGTTAAGCGCTATAGGACGAAAAAAGCATCATATAGGAGATGAATATTTCTGATGGGTAATATTTACACCGGCAAAGAGTTTGAATAGTTTATAAGGAAATCCTTTCGTGTAAGGTAATCAAAAGAATGTAAGTGAATTAGGGAGAGGCAGCGATAGAGATAGAAAGAAAGCCGAATCGAACGAGTGAAGTATGTAATTGAAAGATGAAATAAATTCGTGATTTAACTAAAAGATGCTTCAATTATTACCATAATTTGATTATTATTCAATTTTCTAAGCTTCATATATCACTGTTTTACTTTCGCAGCCATTGCAGTCATCGTTCCAGTTGTGGTTACGATTTAAACATGAAATACGCCTAAAGGTAGGCAATCGTGTGCTCAAATTTCAATTGGCTGCATACGGGCTACCGCTTTTTTTTACGTACGCATCCAGAATTTTAAAATATTTACACGAACATGAAATGTATGTTGTTTTTTTGTGATAAAATTTATTCTTTTTGTATTTTATCAAATTCTATAACACAAAAATAGCTTCAATACAGGTGAAAAAAATTATTTACCATTAAAGTAAAAAAAAATTCTTTAAAAAGAGTCTATTTTGCCTGAAATTTCCGTGGAAAGCAAAACACCATCAAGCGTGTTACGCTATGGCAGCAGCATTTCGGGAAAACTGCATTCAACAGGAACGTAAATATAGCTGGACCAGTTAGCATTCAGCGGTGATGCACTATTGCTGGGAAATATTTATTCCGGAACGGGTTTTCATTCGCGGAACTAGTCCTTCAATAGATTTTCTTGCGCATTGCTAGAGCCGTTTAGATCTTCGCTTTTATGGAGATTTTTCATAATACTGATAAGAGGAAAATATGTAGCAATTCCTTGCCTGGGAGTGTACATTTCCATAGCAGGAACGAAGGCGTAATTGAATGGATATACAATCTTACAACGGGACGAACAATTATTGATTTACTCCAGAGGAAGGTTTAGTTCTTGTAAAATAAATTCACTACGCATGCTTAGGAGCTTTTCTTTAATTTTAATACTTTTCCTTGAATGTCACTCAATATATGCAGTTTGATTTACATGAGGTCGGACCTAGAAACAAGGTTTGTAACACTTATTCCCACCAGCGATGATCGTTTCTATTAAAAACTAATTGAAATCTTAAAAGAACAAAACTAACCACAAAATGTACAAATTTTAGTTCTTAAAATTCCATTTCAGTATTTTTACCCCTTTTTAGCAAAGTTCCTAACAATCCTTCTCTTTTACTCATCCTTCGCCTTCAGTATGCTGCTTCTCATTTGCTCTCATTAAAGCGCATTCATCCATAAGGGCATAATTTTCACGCACCGCAGAGTTTCGTTGGTATGTCGATGTGTGCGTGCACGCCGGTGTTCGCAAAACACCAAAACGCACCTGGCTTTACATTGTCGCCCCTTCCGTTATCATGGTGCTTCACCATGCCATTCCTTCCCCATCCTTCATCATGCTTCGTTACCGCTGCTGCTGCTGCTGCAGTCCTTTCCTGTTCTGCGTTCTTCCACATGGTTGCGGGTTAACGAATTTTAGACCGTGGAAGGTGAAAGCAACAGGGCACATGTGCTAAAGCACACGTTCAAATGGTGCTCGTGGCAGCAGGGAAGAACATAATGCGAAGTGTGTGAGCGTGTGCGTTTTTTTATTATAACGACGCTTCAGCTGCACTTTTCGAGAAGCTTCTCTTAATGAGCTACAAAAAAAAACGTAATGCAAATTTTTAAAACTAGCTTTTCCCTGGCCAGAGACAATGTTGCAGTAAGCTGTTGCGTATCCTCAAATATTCACTCCATTACCGAACGGCACCAGCACGGTGGATAAGATAAATTGAAAATTATTCAAAACAAATGGTACAGCATTAGTCAAAGGAACTTCAGGGTAAACGGAACTGCATCCCAGTAAACACTGCTGGACGCATCCATTCCGAATTTGTGGTCGCAGCGTTGCATCAGCGAACAACTTCATGACATGACAAATGACTTTTCCCTCAGTTTGCATACACTGGAATGCTTTGGATTGAATAATTCTACTTCCGCAAATTCCTGCCAACCGTAAGGAACGCAAGGAATGCATTTTCCGGAACAACGTTTCCTTGAATCGCTCAACATTGCAGCATTAACGACAAATAGCTCACCAAATGGTGTCCACAAGCCGAAGCGTAAGGATCGACAAGGATGCAATTGTATAAAAACACGATTTGTTGCAAATGTTGCTTCCGGACGATAAGAACAGCTTTGAATAATTTCTTTACCATCTAGCCGGTAGGAACAACAAAACTATTCAACCTAATGTTCATAACTGTAGCTAAAAATTGGAACACACAATTTCAGGCCCAATTACAAGACTATTGAAGCCAGGCCCATAGCTTGCTACCCAAAGTACAATCACTTCAGATGCTTTCTTTCACTATCTCCTTGGTCGCATTTACCGGGATTCTTCTCCCTTAACGAACGACCCGCTGTCGAACGCATCTGGATGTGATGCATCTTCTGCCCTTACCCCTTGATGCCTCCTTCCCCTGTGCGCCGTGTGCGAAAAGGGACCCTCAACCACATATGTCCTGTGCCTCAAACAGCCTGCCTGGAAGGAAATGGGTCTTGAGTGCTTTTATCCGCCTTTTCTTTCCTTTTCGTTCTACATGTGAGTGTGTTTGTTGAGCCGGGGTGCGTATTGAACAGGCCGCCACTGCGTGTAGGACGGGACGGCATATGGCAGAAGGTAAATATGATGTTGTCCCGCAGTTTTTTGTCAGCTTCTCGTTAAATGCTGCCGTGTGCTGTGGCTGAAACCTCGAGGAAAGGAAGAACAGTCATGAAAGAAATGTTAGCAGCAACTGTTGTGTTTGGGTCAATTCAATAACAGTGTTAATAAAACATAAATAATTATTTTAAATAGATTGTTATGAGATATTTTTGGTTTAAATATTGTGCTAATCACTAGATTTAAAACTAAAACTGTGTACAGGTTGATGAGTTGTAGCAATATCATAAAAATATTTAAGCATTTAACTGACACATTTAAAAGGTATTAAAGATATGAGAAGCCAGTGGAGGTGAATGAATAGAAATTAATCAAAATTTGTTTAGTATAAATATATAAAAATATATTTTGTCATCCGGTTGTTGATCTAATAGTTCATAGGACACTACACAAGAGTAAATAAAGAAGTCATTAGTTTTCTGTTTACAGCTTTAAGTAAAACTATACTAAATTAATATTAGAAATGAACCTTTAGATTCCACATAGCTACAAATATTATTTGACACATAGTTTATGCATGATATTAAGAGATCGGATTCTAATATACGTCTTTCAGTGCCAAGACTAAAAATGAAATTGATCGTTAATTTTAAAAATTTGTAGCATTTATCCATATTTTATAACAATTTTATACAATTATTCACTTTTCGTTCAATTTGCTGTTCTATGTTCCGGTGAACTTAAGTTTTTTCTTAGTACTAACAACGCTTATTGTAACGATTTTTTTAAACTCAAGAATTAAATTCATAGTGTTTATTATTTCAGTGTTGTAAGATTCTAAAGTCCTGAAGCCTATATATTTCTAAAGCCGCCAAATAAAAGCTTTTCAAAAACAAAATTTGGATAAGTAACTTATAAAAAAGATTTGTAAAAGCATAAGTTTCTTCTTTTTCTTCCTTGGCACTACAACCTCGTGAGGTCTTGGCCTGCTATTGCTAGCTCTCTGTGACTTAGATTTTACCCGTAGCTGGATAGTCAGTCCTGCGTACGGGGAGGCGGTCCGCCGGGATTCGAACCCCGGTCCTGCCGTGTGAAGACCGGCGCCGCTATCGAATACACCACCGGGCCGCCCCGGTGCATAAGTTTACCAACTATCAAAAGATTTGAGGATAATTTACGGAATTAAACACCACTTACTCTAGCGTGCAGCGATTATTACGCACACGACTGTCTTCCCCGAAACGCTCCTATCCACGAGCCTGCGAGAACGGCCAAAGAAAAAGGAGATGCAGAGGGCAAAATAGCAGAAGAAAACCTTACTACCCTACCTTCCGAAAGCACGCACCGGAACGGGAACGTACCAGGCAACATACAAAAACCGCGCAGCATAAACCGTCCGTGCGCGATCGAGCGAAAGAGATGGTTGAAGATGGTCGAAGAAAGAAAAGGCAAGCAAAACAACCGCAGTAGAATGCCGGGTATGGTGGTGTGCGTATGGGCGCTGAACGCGCAGATGTGCCTGGCTTCAACTGTCGGGGTCACAGCAGACCCGGCGCACGCAGCCTAAAGCAAAGCCACCGAAACCGGCAAGCCCGAAGGAGCCCGTCGTTCGCTGCTGTTGGTGCGTTGTTTTTAGGCGCTCGTCGCGTCATTTTCGTTCGTTGTGTGCTTAAAGATCGCGAATTTGGTTAGTGAATCTGGTGGAATGCAAGTGGTGAATTTTACGACTCGTTTTATCGCTCTTCTCCCACACAAAAAAAAACCCGTCTTTGGGGGTGCTGATGACGGACTCGACGGTTGTTTAAACGCTTTACGATTAGCTATTACTCACGGAAGAAAAGATCAGTGTGTCGTTCTTGTCATTCTTTTTTGTTGTGCCTGCTGGTCTGCTCTTCTCTGTTGTGATTTTGCACGATCGTTCATCTGCCGAGTGAGAGATGCATGTGAAACGCAGCTTTTTTTTTCTCTCTCCGTTTGGTTCTGTTTATCCTCCGCCGTTGCTTGCAAGTCTTCTTATCCCGGCATCATCCGCTGCGACGAACGTGGAAACAAAGCTAGGAACGCCGAGCGAAACCAAAACAAGAGGAAAAAGATTTGCAGCGCTTTGTCGCCGTGAGTTTTGTGTCGTGCCGGGATAAGCAGACGGCGACCAACGGACACACGAGACAGAGATTCGACTAAAGAATAATCAAACAACCGAAAGCTGAAAGCGATCATGTAGAGAAGAAGGTGGTGATCGCGTGTGTGTGTGTGTGTGTGGAGGCAGAAAAAATTCGCAACAAGTTTCAGTTCCCACGGTTTTGGCCACCGAGAATTGACAACCAAGGACGAAACAACTAAAAACGCTACCCAAGATGCCCTCAAGGAACGGAAGATCCCATTAGCATTTTGGCAATGTCCTCTATAATGTTGGTACCAAACAAAATAAAAAAAAAAACAGTATCCGAACCCATGACCGGATGATTATAAACTGTGACCATCGCGAGAAATTAAATCATCTCCAAATGACGGCTATTCATCAAATGTCAACAGCAAGAAAGCAGACAAAAAGCTAACTCGATCATTAACGCTCGCCTTATCGTAAGGGCGCCCTCTTCCGAATTCGATTGTCTGCAAAGTTTAATCAGTTGTGTCGTGATTTAATGCTAAAAATAAACCTTTGCCGATTAAAACACCAACACACAAAGCACAAATTAATAATTTGCATACCTTCGCTTCCCTTTTATTTTTTCTTTGGAGAAGAACCCAAAACACAAACGGTGGCCTGAATTGCTAATTCGATTTCTATCTTTATTTTTAACGTCTTGCTTTTGGGTTTCCCATTCTGTAGCGTTTCCTCGGAGAGACTGATCCCGATCGTGGACTGGCGCGAAAATCTTGAAGTTAAAAAAAACCCCCAGATAAGCCTAATTAAGGCCGCGATCGATAAGTGAATAATTCGATACCCTAGTGTGCGTGTGTGCCTGTGTGTGTGTGTGTGTGTGTGTGTGTGTGTGTGTACGATGCTGTGATTATTATTCGCTTCTCCCATCATCTTCATCGCGCGATCTCTAAAACAGTGATTATTGTGCGTTCCTGTGGATACGAAGAATTACAACAAATTCTTCGTCTAGCAAGCTGTGCGTTCTGTGTGAGTCTAGCTGGCGCTCTAAAGTGTGGTTATGTGTGTGTACCTTTTTATTTTACACGCTGTGAATTGTATCGAATTGGTGAGAGTGTAAATTATTGTTGATGGTATAATTAAAGAAAATAAGTGCTTGATTATTATCCCTTGCCATAGTGTATAGGAAAGAGCGAGGCAAAACGTGGAACGGAGCCAAGTGTCTGTGTGCATAAATGTGCCAGTGATCGATTGGAAATAATAGTAGCGAGTGCGAACGGCTGTGTAAAAATTAAATCTACACTGTGGCAGGCACTGGGCCTGTGTGTGTGTTTTGTTTTAAAAATTAGCTCATTATCATTCAAATTTTGGCCCTTTTTGATTCGCATTTTTTCGGTCGAATAGTAGTGCTGTTTGATTCTCGTAGTGCTATGTTACCATGCGTGTTGGTGTGTGAAAATCTACCCTAAGCATAGGAATAAAACAAGTGAGAAAAGAAGATATAAATCTGCCACCGTTTGGCATCGTGCGAATAGGCTGAGAAAACAAGTTTCGTCTAATCATAATGGCACCACCGTGTGTACGAAAAGCTCGCGAACCGTTCGATCGTTGCGGTCCATTAGCTAATTATAAGCAACCCTCAAGATGGTACCCGGTGCCCTTTCGGTTGCTCGTTGGTGCCATGCTACTGCTGGTGGTGCTGCTTTCGACCCACGGCGAGGCCCTGGCAGTGACGTCGAAAATCGAACCCGTTCATCATCGTTGGAGCCGGTCGGAAGCGATGGACCCGAACGGGCTGTACACGCTCGACTGGCACATCGACCAGAAGGACATCGTGTTTACGGCCACCGCTAATACGCGCGGTTTTATGGGGCTTGGCTTTTCCCACCGGTCGGAGCATATGGCCGGTTCGGATCTGGTGCTGGTGTGGGTTGACGATCGTACCGGGAAACCGAACGTACTGGTAAGTAACCGTAGCGATGGGGAAAGGATTTCGCTTTTCCAACGAAATTGGGAAATGAAAGGATCGGTGGGGTAAAACGTTGTCTTTTACAGAACGGCTAATCTTATTCTATTTTGAGGATAAAACTGAACTGCTTCTGTTATTTTTTTTTTTTTGGTCGTGAGCAATTGGAGCTCCTTTCATCCAGGAAGTAATGTCTGGTTTTAGACTTCCTGTGACTAAGCTTCGAGAGCCTTTCGAGACAGTAAAGGAACTTGCGTGTTTCCTCCGAGAATTGGATTACCATCTGCTACGATTTGAAGCATTCTTTGAAGGTTGTAAGGGGTTCACTGTCTTTACCTTTTAATGCTCTCGTTATCCTAAAATAAAGTACATACTATTACGGAGTCATACACCTACGCAATTTCAAATTATTAGTCGTCTACTAACTCATGTTGTTTAGAATAAGAATATAGAATTAGAGGCATCTATTGATCTAAATTGGTAAATATGTTTTAGGTCTTTAATTTGTTCAGTTTTCGAGTCCAATTGGCTGTTCTAGGCAGGTTAGAGCTCCTAAAGCAAATCAATTCTTGTGTTATTTTAGTTCTAGATCACTATAATGAAGTGTTTGAAATGGATAATCAAGCGCAATTTGTATGTTAAGGTTTCTGGTCTTAGCCTACAAAAAAAAAATTCTCAAAACTGCTCACGGTCTAGTGCCGTCTTCTGCACATCGAATATGTCGTCTTTTCTGGCGAGTATATCAACGCCATCACTCGATTGTGCCTAGGATTTTACGGGTTGGGATGTCCGGCGTCATTCTCTTGACACGACTAGCCCACCAGGGCATGGAGAGTCTATTCTGTTGCACAATTGTGCAGCTAGTCATTGTAGAAACTTCTCCTCGAACAAGCCTAAGAGGGTTTCGTCAGTTTTGAACAGAATCCATGTCACAAAGGCTTGCGTTACGTCAGTTACGTGCGTGACTCATAGATATTGTCGGTGCTGGTTTTTAACGCCTGGTAGTTTAAGTGTTGGATGACTTTAAAGGTGTGATCTCCTATCTGTACGTCGTTTTTTTATATTCATCTAATAGTTTGACTCCAACGTTTTTTGTCACATTGATAAATATTTAACAATTGCAAATAAAGCACTGCAGATATGATATTCATCAGAGAAAGCCAATAAAAAATTTACAACATAAAGAACAATTAGCGTCTATTGAGAAATTTTCTTGCCCAAGTTTTCCTCATTATTATTTATCAATCAAGAGAAGATAGATTTTTTTGGAAGATGCTATTGTTTATTTTTATTTTTGCTTAACTCTTTAAACATATCAGCAAACTCAAAATAAAAAAGAAAACAACTATCGATTTTAAGTTCCTTTCCCTATCTCATATAGCACTGCCAGTTACTCAATCGTATAGGAAGTGTTATTGAAATCTACTCCAACAGGAGCCAAACCCAACCAGGACGTTCCCAGGAAAAGAAAGCTAATCAACCCAACTGATTCTAACCAGATCGTAAACGGGATCCCGAAAGCATCCGATTGACATGAAACAGAAAATGAAGTCCTGTCGAATGACCACTATCGGGATACAGCATCGATTTTAGGTATCGCCTAAGCAAAAAAAAAGTCTACAAGAATGTAGAAGAACGAACGTAAGCCTTTCTTGTTCCTTGTTTCTCGTATGTTTTGCTTTTTCCGCTGGAATCCTCCTCCGCAGAAGAAGGATCTATTCCCTGCATAAATGTGACGGTTGTTTCCGGGATTTGTAAATTAAATTTCCTCCAGACCCCGTTCACCTCCTACCGCCCGCCCGGTCGTCTGTTGGACACATGGATCGGTGCGTTTGTATTGTGTCATCTTGCTTCAGTGGGTCACTGATGTTTTCCCGACCTTTCCGCATAACGTAAGCTGGGCGCAGAAAATCAAACGCTTGCTTCCAGGGAATCCTGAGGAAAAAAAGCAATAGCTCCCTGTTCCTGGAGGGTTGTTTGCCGCATAGCGAGATCGTAGACCACTTCAGCCTTGAAACGGTTCACGTCCCTTTGTGGTTGAACGCTATGGAACATATTCCGGTTTTATTATAGCTTTTGCTGGTTCCGAGAACAATTTCCTTCCTTCTGTAAAACGATTTGCACACCTTTTGATTGTCTGACCATCGCCAAACATTGAATCAAAGGCCGTGGATAACCGAACCGGTACCGGTGTGAAAGTTGGAGTTTGACAGATAATTTATTGCCGATATTACGAATTTTGTGAATTGAAAAAATGTTTAAAATTGACTCGCCCTATAATTTACACTATTTCTTAATTCATTTTTCATATTAGTTTATTACTTTTCTCTTAATTTTTCCAAGAATTGTTAATGTTTCGTTCCATGCTGTTCCAATTTTCTTTTCCCATAATTTAATTAAACATTACCGTCTGTCTGGCTCTTCTCACGCAATAATCCACGCAAAATTGAGTTGCATAAGTAGATTGTTATCGTTGAAGTAGAACAAAGAACAGACTCATTAAGATGCCGGTAAATGGAAGAGTAAAAAACGAAAGCAACAAAACCGAAATAGAACAAAATCTGACAGAAATTTATTCTTACTTTAGCGTTGCACGGTTTGATGTGCTCTCTCTCTCTCTCTTGCTTCTTACACAACTGTTCAATGCGCCCTTACTCAGCATATTTGTTTGCCTTTTTGTTTATGTTCTTTGCCCTCACTCGCTTGTATGTTCTTTTTTTTCTACCACTCACTGAACGTCTGTAATATCTGGTTTAATTAGTTCGTTACATCTCGCTCCGCATCTCCGCACCGAATGCAATCAATTTCGTCACAGTGCTCACGAGTGCGGAACGCGGCACGCGGGCCTTTAGTCGTGATTCCGGTTCCGGTCGCGGTACTCAAGTGGAACCACCACCATCGGCCGATGCCTGAACAGAATATAGACCGGGCCGGCCATACTAGTGCAGCGGTATTAGCGATGCCGGTAGACGGTAAAATTCATTCTGGTGAAAATTGTGGCGCACGTCCGATTTATTTCACCGGTTCATAATTAAATAGGTTTAATAAATTGTACAGGGTTGTAAAATTTTATGTTTGTTCTTCAGTGTATTGTTATTGTCTTTGTTATCTTACGTTTTTTTATGTGGTTTTGTTTTAGTGTAATCTTTTTCATTTTGTTTTTATTATGTTATGCATTTTTTCACATTTCTGGAATTGATAATTCAAATAAAAGTTTTTTTGAGTGCTTTTCGATATTTCCTTACAGTTTTCAGTAACTTATTAAAAATAAAGTTATGTGATTTAACTTGCGCAGCGTGTTCTAACCAGTTAGAATATTTTTCCCCAAACTTTTCCACTTCGCACCAGCTGACACAGCTTCCATCCTGCTTTACCGGTCATTAATATGCCCCAAACAAAAGCAGCGAGCAGAGTGAAGCACAATGCAGCTGTTTCGGAAGCGCCCTCATGTTTCTGTTGTTCCGCCATTACAAAGACATTTGCCTACCTTACGGACCACTTTACACGTCTTTCCACCCGTCATGCATATTTCCTTCTCTAGCCCTCGGACTCTCTTTCTCTCCCTCTCTCCCTTATGTTATAGTTTTGTTTATTTTGACCCTCTTCGGTCTGAAGGACCCCGAAGCTCGGTTTTTGCGGTTGCTTACGCGCAGCAGCTGCAAAACGGTCGCGCCAACAACACAAGACCTCTTGATGAGGGGCCGTGCAGTGGCATAAAGTAAAAGCTGCGTAACTACAGTTTACCGGATAGTGTTGCACATCAACCACGAGGAACTTGGTAACGTTGAGCAGTTGGGAAAGGAGGCAAACTCAACCAAAAAAAAAAAAAAACAAGAACTCAGGAAGGAAACGTTACGCTTAACTCCATCTGTGCAATATTTCGCGTTGATGAACGTCTTCTTTTCAACGCAAGAATTGCAAATGTGCGTACGTCCTTGCTTTGTGTGTTTGTGTGTGTGGTTTAATGTAACAGCTTTCTTTTTGCCCTTGAGAGATGATCGAAGGATTCTTTAACTATAAGGGAGAAGCCTTTCCGGTTGATACACAGGATGGTAAACACAGGACACACAGAACAGAACAGGGAAATTGCGCCGATCGAATCACCCTCCCGAAAAACAGGAAACGAGAACGAGTTTCAAGAATAATTTACATGCTTAAAAAACAAGCTTAACAGGAAGTGCCACATGGGTTTTTTTGCCTCCTTGATGGATGTTCTACCGAGCAGCAGCTGTCGATATTGCTGAACCTGCTGAATGGGCAAAAAAATTGAATTTTTAATTTTTAATAATAACCTACCGCCATCGATATTGATGCATATTGTCAATTAATTATTGTGGGTTGTGAATATCAATTTGCATAAAAATATCTTTGTCACACAAAACTGCCAAAAGCCTCCGAAAAAAATTAAAAGGAAATGCAACCCATCATCTCTCAAGTCTCCCCATGCAACAAAGTTAATCGATATTTAACAGCACGAGTCACACACTGGGCAGGGTTTTTATTCATAGGACTTTTTTTTTGTTGCTGTTGTCATGTGCATATCGATTGTTCGGTGCCTTCATCAGATCGAAGGACACTTTCATGTTTTCGGCACGATGTATAAAAAAGAAGAAAAACAGACCATTCTCACCAATGTCAACCGTTTGGTCCGAACCTGCTGGTTCGTGCTGATCTGGTCCTGCGATTGCTTGCTGCGTTTTGGGTGAAAATATTGATTGGATTGGCCTTATGCTATCGAAATGATTGACTTGCTGGTTTAGTAACGCTAAAATGGCAACGGTGCGTGGAAGAATGGGGAAAAAACATACACAAAAGTGAGCATTATCGATTGATTATTAGGAATTGGGGAAGAATTTGAGCATTAATTAAAAGGATTATGTTTCAATATTTGTTGGAACTTTTAATACAATTTTTTTATGATTAAGCTGACATAAAATGCTTTTGAAATGGTGTTGTTTTTATTCTGATTACATTAAAGCTCTTAATCCAATCAATTACCGTATCTACCGCATCCCGAACTATGAATTAAGTTTTAAATCATTCGGCGTACTAAAGTCACCGACGCTAAAGCTAAAACACATAACTTAATCCATTGGAATTGCTTCCCGTGTTTTTGTAAAGAAAACTTTTTTCTTCCTGTGCTTCAAAGCAACGTGACGCAATCGGCGGTATGAGAAATAAAATTACCTGTTCACAAATTCTTCCCATTACCTTCCAGATTTAGCACGGAACCGAGCAGCAGGATACTGCGAGATTCTTGGAATTTTTCAGCAAACCCATCAGAACGGTCCCGTAACCGCAGAAGCGGAGCGTGTAACACTCGACCGACGCTACTTAGCGCTGCGAGGCGGCAAAAGCAGCACCTACCTAATCGGTAGCGCTCCTTGAATACTAAGCAAGTCCCCCGAGTGAAAAGTGCCCAAATTTTGCGCTCCCTTCTGTGCGTAGAAAACGTGCAGCGAAAACTGGGGGTATTGTTTTTTCGAGCACTCGGGGCACTTTTCAAGATTCCTCCATCGGTTCTCTGAATACGGTGGGTAGCGTTGCGTGAGTGAACGGAGGGAATTTCTATTCTCCGTGAAAGAAAGCCCAACTGCCGGGTGTGAGCTACCTGATTTTGGTGCGTGAAGGAAGCAACAAAACATACGGTGGTTCTGATACATTACACATTCAGGAACACTTGAGCAAACCGCACACAGCTCGAGTGCGTGATTCGATTGGTGAGAGGAATATTAATGTGCCTGCTAATAGGCTCAAGTGGCAATCAATTGGGTAATTGAATAGGATATATACGTTCCGTTTGTTTGCCACAGTAGCAGTCATCTGTGTCTGGGTGCTCCAAAATCCGGCAGCTCGGGTGAAAAATATCACCCACAAGTATACAAATAAGTTATTTACTCACTGTGATTAATAAAACGCGCATCATTATAGTGGCGCCACCTAGCGGGAAATAATGATACTAAGCTTTTCGCACTGCTTACGAACCACTCCAACTTTGGAATATTTTATCTCCACAAGCAAGCTTGTCTTACCGACCTGACCTAGACCCAGGTCATCCGGAACATCGTTTACGCAGCTAATTGCACATCGACACACGGCAATCCGACACAAAAGTCACTACGTAATAGGGAGCGGTTGGGCTTCGTTTACCATTTACCACCACACTCTACATAAATAGACTCGAGCCTCAAGAGCTCAACGGGCCCGGCTTCCAAATTGCCACGATAATACAGCAACTCGCACAAGGATTGTGCGCCTCTGTCCCACTCCGGCTCCCCGGCCCAATGTGTTGATGATCATTTCGCCAACAAAACAAGCAAAACAAGTACGAATGATTTCGGGTACCTCCGCACACCGGCAGGAGGGTTGCAGTCAACGACATTAATAATTGATTCCCGGACTTCTGTACTTCTCACGTGCGTTCCATAGCATCGCTCTAGCAACCGAGCCCTCTTGAGCGTATGGAATTTGGCGAGCGCACAGGGAAAGCAAAAGAAATGCTCGAAACATAGCAACGCTGGCGCAAAGAATTCTTTGCCTCACTCGGCGAACCGCAGTAGGCTTCATTCTGTGTGGGGTTTGTGTTTTTGTCTTGTCTACTTCTATACCGTGTCATCACTGAAATTTCTTCAAGACGCACAGCCTGAAATTATGCCATTGATGCCGGTTCGTGTGGTGCATACGTAAGGAGAATGGAAATGCTGCTACCACCAAAAACTCACACACCGCCCGAATGCCCAGCGACACTGACAAGCAGCAACGCAACCCAAACGGCATCTGGAATGAATTACCGCAAGATAGGCTTTGACGCTTTTTCTCACGTTAAAATGGGTATGGGTATTTTTTTGCTTCTCGGTGTAGGTTAAATTTAATATTCTAATTCATTTCTTGGGTAGGAAACGTGCAACAGTATTAAATAAATTTATACAATAATTTCTCTTACTAAGAAAACAGACATTCGGAAACTTTGCCCGGGTGGGACATGTTCATTCCAGTGTTGTTTTCCCTTTATGGAAGTTAAGGGCAACAGCGAAAGCAAAGCCCGGAAACGCTCGGGATGGAACCCGTTTCCGGTGTACAGGTGTTTTTCATTTGTCATTTAAAATCCACGTTTTGGAGCCGCCACCTCGTACGAACGAGAGCGACACAGAACGAGTAAACCGAAATGAGGCATTAAGCACGTCGGTTAAAATCTGGTAGATGTTAATTACGTGACAAATACCGTGCGGTTATAATCGTGCGCTTCAGTTGGATTAAAGTTGAGCTTGGGAACATGTTTTAAAGCGTGCGCTGAACAAATGCGACACAAACGCCCGAATGTAGGCAATGCGAGTTACATGCAATTACTTTCAAGCCTTAAATGATACCATTATCTCACATCAAGAACACCTTTTGAACCATTTTTTGTGTGTGACCCTAGATGGAAACGCTAACCCATCCAGGACAAACAACCCGCTTTATCTGATTTTAAATTATCGCTTATCTGTATACTCGAACCCCCTGCTTGCTGCAGTATCTAAATATAAAACCAATCAACGAATCACGACGAAAGATTTCCGGCCAAGTTGTACAACACGAAAAACGGTATCCGTTCTAGGGAAGAAGAGACACACAAAGCAAGGCGACGAAAACCCCGAACGCAAAAATTTATAGCCCACTCATTATTGCCCTTTTACCATCTCTCCACACTCAGGGCGATCGAATCGAGTCTCTATCCGTGTAGGACAGTTTATCGCAAAGCTTTAAATTAAAACCCCTAACCATTTCAAACAGGACGACGAGTTTCTGATCGTTTTTTTTTTCTTCCTGTTTTGGGGGTTTTTTGATTTGACATGGGTGTTCTGATTTACTTTGTCAGGTCTTTTGGTTTGGTGTTTTGCTAATCCAAAACCCTTCTTCCGTCTATCATTTGGCAAGCATTCGGTGAGATAAAATAACCATCCCGAGAGCCATCCGATGAGTGTTGCCCATTTTGACCGGATGTTAATAGACAAGGAAGAAGTCAGACACAACAGCAAGAGAGTTTACGGGTTTCTGTTTTTTTTTTTTCATTTAGGGAGTTAGTTCCGCTCGATAAGTTTGTTTTTGAATCATTTTTGTGTGAAGCGCACGGTGGTACGGTCGAGAATTTGGGATCCAGCATCATCTATAGGCTATTCTTTTGGGGTGTTGTAGCGCTTCACTGGGAAAACTAGACATTTATGATGCATTTTCTTCTTCATGGGAAGTGATTTGGTGGAGCGCGTCGAAGCTTTCCCCCTGCCATTCCGGTAATCGAAAGAATGGCGGATAAAAGATATGATTTATTCGAACCGGTCAGATTAATCGGTGCGAGGGCTAGTGTTTATGATAATTGTTGTCTTCCATATTGCTATGGTGGATACGTTTGATGGTTTAGACGAGATTGCTTTATTTGGTAATTTAGTACTTTTAATAAAATAACTTTATATCATTTTTAATTCCTTTTTTTCTGCTTTACTAATTTTTCTTTTACGACATTTTGCCTTTCTTTACGATCCATTCTGCTAACCTTCATTTTGTTAAGTCTGTCTACCGTTCAAGAGCAAAAATAAACAAATCTTTCTCAGCACACATGTATCATACCGCCGTAGCCCGGGTATGATTAAGTGACACTCACGTACACCACAAACCAAAGTGCCCAAAACCAGGCCCCTGTCTCCATTGAAATAGCCTTATATTGCGAAATGCGCAATTTTTGCTCGCTCTCAAACACCGAAACTTTACGGAAGCAAACGCACTGATCCCGATCCATCCCAGGACAAACACTGGCTGCTGCTCCGCCGACATCATCATCATCTTCTCTTAATGTATCGAAAGAGTCTGCTCGAGCGTGAAAAATATCGTACCATATCGTTTGCCTTTGCGAAACCCGCGCCCACAACGCCGGCCAAAAATTCAGTTTCCGAGGATAAAGTCACGCTTCAAAGGGATCATAAACATTGTGCAAGGTACGCGGGCGGCTAGGGCTAGGGTGTGTTTGGTGCTGAAGTCTGATTATGTCTTCCTCTTAATGAAGCTCAATCACTCGAGAATGTAAATCCTGGCGCTCTGAGCTGATGTGGGATCGATGTGGGAGAGCTGCGATGTGCGCATCAAGCTTTGACTTTTTCGGTAGGTTGGAAAACAAACAGCTGTAAGGAAAGCTGGAAAATGAGCAGATTTAGATGAGAGGCAACATATTTGCTTAAGAAAATTTTACTTTCTACTGTACACATTCGCTTAATTCGTGACTCAAAAAAATACTGCTTTATTCGTTTACCGACAGATGGCTCTGATCGTCGAAAAGCGAAACAAATATAATTGCTTAGTATATTCTTTTTTTTCACATTAAATAAGGAACAAAATGTCTATCTTTTCACATTTATTCATAAACGTTGTCTCAATTTTCTGCCCAACATCCCGAGCAAAAAAAAAGCTCAACCACCCGGAAAATAAAGCACAGAGACACACTCCCAAAACTAGTAATCGTACGCCTTCATCTCAATGATTGATGCGCTAACGAATTCCGGTGCCGATGACGATGTTTTTACACCCGGCACACCCAACACAGCTCTCCGTTCGACGTAATGACTGTCCCATGCTGTCGGAAAATGCCCGACAAATCCGATTATGCAGGAAGTATTTGTGATGCTTTGCCGAAAAGCTCCCGCAAACCTTCGGCAGCTAATCCCGAACAAAGGATGATGAATGCAGAGACATTTGCATGGTGGCTGGTAAAAACTCGCTTCAGCACACAGGATGGTGAAAATGGGGCACGCAATGGTGTGAGAAGCAGGCTCGTACGTAAATCGTACGCAGGGAGAAAGGAACCGTTTTTAAGGCAATGTGCGCTTTCTGGTAGACGTGTGTGAATATTTTCCCAAACAGGATACTTCTGCTCTAATATACGTTCAGCTCAGCGTCGACATTACTTGTGAGTTTTACATTACATAAAAATCGGGTATGCAATATACTATTCATTGATTTGCAGTAATACTTCCTTACCGAACGTTGGATAAAGTATGCATAAACATAACCAGCATTTTCGCTTCTGTACTCATCATATTTCGCTTTAGACCTTCATTGAATAACGAAAATATGTGCCACAAAATCTCAATCACCACCACCACCACCACCAACACCCAAGGCTGTCTCATTCAGACGCATTTGCATACGCTTACTGCTAGATTGAATTTTTACCTCGCTAAGGCAAAACACCGGTCTACTACATGCACAATTTCTCCTGGGATCGATTCGCCGAATGAAATAGTTTACTTCCCATTTTTTCCATTTGCATGCGCCACGTGCGCTCGAGCATACGCTTACTGCTAGATTGAATTTTTACCTCGCTAAGGCAAAACACCGGTCTACTACATGCACAATTTCTCCTGGGATCGATTCGCCGAATGAAATAGTTTACTTCCCATTTTTTCCATTTGCATGCGCCACGTGCGCTCGACTGGCGCCGAATTCTTGCATCTGTTACCGGAGGTGGTACAATGTTCCGGCCTCGGTAAACGTCCTCCTCTCCAGACGTGTTAGCTTGCTGCCTTCAAAAAAAGGGACCTGATTTCAAGGTACGTAAAGAGTGAGCCAGGAATATAAATCATAACTACCGGCACTTTAGGAGCATTCTTAAGAGACCCGTCCGGTTGGAATTATTCAAGACTTACACACCTTTTTCCAGGTACTTACAGAAATTGGGAATCAAGATTTTATTAATGAATAGACCTCAGTCTTGCGTCTTTAGAAAATATTCTGTTTAAAGTACTTTCTAAATTTGTCATGGATTTCGCGATTTTTGATCGTTTAATATACAGTTACAATGTATAGTTCAAGAGCTCACTCTTTGAAAAGAACCCTAAGACTGCATTCAAAACCTACACTCTTCATCTTCTTGGCTTAACGATCTGCTAGGTCACGCCGGCCATCTAGTGGACTAATTGATACCACGGAGTTGAATGAACAGTATTCCACCCTACGGAGGAAAGTCGTGCCGTGTCCTTTACACTAAACCTGCATTAAACTAAACAAAAAGTATTCCTCTATTCCTCTCTTCAAAGAATCCATATTTCATCCATAGTTTTGCTTTGTTTGTCAATTTGAAATCTATTTCTCACCGGTGATGTCAAGTTCAAGTTAAGTCATCGTACTGATGATGATGATTTGTGCCATCATCAGTTACTCACACAAGTCAACCCATGTTCTCGTGGTTGAGATATTCCTTTTCGGACAGCTTTTCGGTCAGCATCGTTTCGCTAATAAATCATCGTAGTTGCGCTCCAGAGCAATCACGTCCGCGAAAGTTTCTGGCCAGCAGCAGTACGCTCGATGTCGATGGCCAATGTCAATGTAGGTTTTTGTTCTTCTGTTTGTCGTTTGTCATCACAACGAAACATTTTTCATCACAATCGAATGTGGAGATGTGTGGAAGTATTTTTGATTTGGTAGGTTGAGACACTATCTCCCAGTTACCAGACTTAGTGTAGAGATTTAGCTGTTGTAACAATATAACAGAATATTTTTTTTTATAGCTAACGGAGAACGAGTGGGAGTTGGTTTTTGTTGCTATATAAAGTTTATCAATTTGGCGATTTTTCTTTACTTCTGCTCTAATATACGTTCAGCTCAGCGTCGACATTACTTGTGAGTTTTACATTACATAAAAATCGGGTATGCAATATACTATTCATTGATTTGCAGTAATACTTCCTTACCGAACGTTGGATAAAGTATGCATAAACATAACCAGCATTTTCGCTTCTGTACTCATCATATTTCGCTTTAGACCTTCATTGAATAACGAAAATATGTGCCACAAAATCTCAATCACCACCACCACCACCACCAACACCCAAGGCTGTCTCATTCAGACGCATTTGCATACGCTTACTGCTAGATTGAATTTTTACCTCGCTAAGGCAAAACACCGGTCTACTACATGCACAATTTCTCCTGGGATCGATTCGCCGAATGAAATAGTTTACTTCCCATTTTTTCCATTTGCATGCGCCACGTGCGCTCGACTGGCGCCGAATTCTTGCATCTGTTACCGGAGGTGGTACAATGTTCCGGCCTCGGTAAACGTCCTCCTCTCCAGACGTGTTAGCTTGCTGCCTTCAAAAAAAGGGACCTGATTTCAAGGTACGTAAAGAGTGAGCCAGGAATATAAATCATAACTACCGGCACTTTAGGAGCATTCTTAAGAGACCCGTCCGGTTGGAATTATTCAAGACTTACACACCTTTTTCCAGGTACTTACAGAAATTGGGAATCAAGATTTTATTAATGAATAGACCTCAGTCTTGCGTCTTTAGAAAATATTCTGTTTAAAGTACTTTCTAAATTTGTCATGGATTTCGCGATTTTTTGATCGTTTAATATTCAGATACAATGTATAGTTCAAGAGCTCTTCTTCTTCTCTGGCACTACAACCTCTGTAGGTCTTGGCCTGCTATTATTTCTAGCTTTCTATGACTTATTTTTTACCCGTAGCTTAATAGTCAGTTCTGCGAGGCGGTCCGCCGGGATTCGAACCCTGGTCCTGCAGTGTGAAAACCGGCGCCGCTATCGGATATACGACAGGACCGCCCGATGGGCGTTCAAGAGCTCACTCTTTGAAAAGAACCATAAGACTGCATTCAAAACCTGCACTCTTCATCTTCTTGGCTTAACGATCTGCTAGGTCACGCCGGCCATCTAGTGGACTAATTGATACCACGGAGTTGAATGAACAGTATTCCACCCTACGGAGAAAAGATACGGACAGGATTCGACCGCGGTCGTGCCGTGTCCTTTACCAGGTTTCGGGTAACATTATGCATAACATTATAACATTATACTAAACAAAAAGTATTCCTCCATTCCTCTCTTCAAAGAATCCATATTTCATCCATATTTTTGCTTTGTTTGTCAATTTGAAATCTATTTCTCACCGGTGATGTCAAGTTCCAGTTAAGTCATCGTACTGATGATGATGATTTGTGCCATCATCAGTTACTCGCACAAGTCAACCCATGTTCTCGTGGTTGAGATATTCCTTTTCGGACAGCTTTTCGGTCAGCATCGTTTCGCTAATAAATCATCCTAGTTGCGCTCCAGAGCAATCACGTCCGCGAAAGTTTCTGGCCAGCAGCAGTACGCTCGATGTCGATGGCCAATGTCAATGTAGGTTTTTGTTCTTCTGTTTGTCGTTTGTCATCACAACGAAACATTTTTCATCACAATCGAATGTGGAGATGTGTGGAAGTATTTTTGATTCGGTAGGTTGAGACACTAACTATCAGTTACCAGATTTAGTGTAGAGATTTAGCTGTTGTAACAATATAACAGAATATTTTTTTTTATAGCTAACGGAGAACGAGTGGGAGTTGGTTTTTGTTGCTATATAAAGTTTATCAATTTGGCGATTTTTCTTTTGTTTTTTGCGAACTTCCATCAATATCTCTGTAGATAATAGAATGAAATCAGAATGAAGAAATAGCACTGGAACCAAAACGTGTGACTTCCGGGCATTGTTAGCAGCGTTTGTTTTTTCGACGAAAATAGAACAAAACTGCCCGGTGCCCTATGGTGGTAACATGTTCAAATATAATGGCTTACAATCTGGTTGATCTATTGATTTTTGTGAGCCCACTACTAAATGTCAGCGAACCGTATGAAGGACGTACGGTGCACACGCTCTAAGCGACCTACCTCACATCGGAGTCCTAAAATGTCTGCCTTTTCGACGGAAGTACAACACACTTGTCTACCAGCAATTTTAGCAAAAATGTGCACAGTGCTAACACTCTGGTGGATTTGGCCAGCGTGAGAGGCATCCCGGATGAAAAGGGGCTGCATAGATTGTAGGCGAGTTGTGCCGAATGACCAAAAGGTTCAAAGGCACACAACTACGGTGACCAGATAAGGCTGGTAAAAACACTGTGGAATTTCGAACTGCAAAACGTTCCATTTTTCCGCACTAAAATCATGCACACATTCGCTCAGATGGGCAAATGGAAGTAGCGCCATTCGTTAGACTACCTGAAGCAGAGCGAAATCGGTGCGCTTCGCTTTATCGCTCGGAGGTGATCGCCACTTCCAGAAACGCTTCATTATCCTAAACGAACGCACCACCGTTAGGGATTTCGACCAGCGCTAGTTCTTCCGATTGCATTGATCCAATATCTAATGGTTCGTCTATTATTGTGTGTGAATAATCTCCACTTTTAGTAAACTTTCGTTCGTAACCATCAAAGCTGAAGAACGTTGTCGTTGTCATCAGGCCAATGGTAATGAAAATTCTTCTGCTCCTCTACTGCGCTTACTGTCACTGTTACGTAATTAACCCTACTTTCACAACTCCAAACACTTGTCAGTCCGGTTGGCGAAACAAATGGACACAAAACTTTTGCAATCTATTTGTGGGTTTTCCGCAACGCTCCGTTTCTACCTCCAGAGTGACCTCTTGGTGACCTAGTCGCACATTGGTCTGTGCTGGTTGATTTATGTCCTCCGTAGGCAACCAACAATATTGAGAACATCTTCGGGATGGTTTAAGGGAAGAGCATACGGTGCACCAACGTGAAATATAACTAGCGTTCCCTCTGTAGCCGGACCTGCCGAAAGATAAACAATACCGGTAAAAGCTTTTACTTTCTCGGTGTGGTGTGGAAAACAATAATCAGTAAAATTATGCCTTTGTCATCGTTTATCACGCAACCAAAAACGATACATGCAGACCGAAAGGTCTGGTGGCCCCCTGCGAAAGGAAATCGCGGAACCACAGCTATTGTGTGCACTGATCTACTTCTTCTCGGCCAGCATCCTTTTATGTTTTGGTTGTTTCTTTTATGCTCAACGTCAAAAACAGATAATGTTCACCTTCTATTAATATAATCAATCCTGCTGATACCAATTTCCTTCCCAACAAAAACAACCGAATCGACCAACCGTCTTCCACCACTCGGTATCTACCGGCACCGGATGTCATCCGTGTGATAACTTCTGTTAAAGTAATTTCGCAAAGGGCTCTTTAACGTGTTTCATCCGTTGCCGATAAATGGTGTCCTGTGTTTTTTTCTCCCCTCGTTTCTATTTTTTTTTTTGGTTATGTTTTGTCCTTGGTGGGGGCACGTCTAAAAGCAGCTTCAATTATTGTCTTCAAGTTCGGTTTCCGAGAAAGCCCATGCTGCTCACATGTCATACGACATCAGGGGTTTGCGAAGCGTTTCGGGCCGATAAATAGAATTTTTCGCGGAACTATCTACCGTCGCTTGGATGCGTGCAAACAACAGGTTCAACAAGTGTTCGAATAGGACCAGGGAACCTTCCATTACATGGTCCAGTAAAAGCCTCTTTCCGCTTCAATTGAGAGCTTTTTTTATGAAGGTCGATATGTCCAAAATTTTCGTCCTTCAAAGGGAGAGCAAATAAAAAAAAACGTAGTCCTCACGTTGAATTGCTCGCTTTACTCTCATCACGTTAAGTTAGCGCCGAGTGCTTGAAGGTATTGATTTTTGTCCAAACAGCTTTCGAGCAGCTAGCTGTAGAAGCGACGACCAAGTACCAAGGAGTACTGATGACATATTTTTCCTACACTCCAGACTACACTGCCCGTCGTATAATGGCGGTTGGTTCAAATGATGCGAACCCAAGAATTACTTTTTGGCAGAAAAGAAATAAAAAAAGCAAGCCAACAAGCTTCTCCAAACACATTCAGCTAAATATTTTAATGGACTTCGAACGGTGGATGTCTGCTGTACTTCGTTACTATGCTACAGTCTGTACTTTCCGGCTGGTCGATGGCAATCAAGGTTCGCGCGAGTGTTTTTATTTGCATCATGTCTATTCACTTTGTGATTTGTCCACTTTTTCCTGGCCTTGCCCACAAATTTTGAATCATCACAATGACCAGCAAAAGTTTCTTTGGAAAATGTGTCCATGGCTCTTTTTTTTTTGGGGGGCAGCACTCTCGTTGCTACCGGATTTATTTCTTTTATTAGAGGTACGTTCAAGGACAAATGAACGCTTGATCATGTCCTCTAGAAAAGGATAATGGAATAAGAATGCTTCGCAGCCGAAAGAAAGGTACTCCATTTTTTTTGGGGCAGAAATACTTCGAAACGATGAACGCATTAATCAAAATAATCAATTTGCAAACGTCATTGAGGGAAGGTTTTCGCTTTTATTGTGCTATCTATCAATAGATAACTCACACATCCATGTGTAATGCCATTAGGAGCAATGCTCATTCTGTAACAAATACGTCACATTCAACGTACGAAAAAGGAATCATATTTGAAACCGTTCGAATCTACCTAAACGTAATTGAAAAGTGTATAACGATCCTTGCCGGCGATTGATTTCATCGTCCAATGACTTCACATCAAAAGCTCCGATTCCTCGATCGTATCCATAATAATCGAACGTTGAATACGCCTTTCAAGCATTTCCTTGTAGTGCACGTTGCTAGTCACTCGATCCTTAGAAATCCTTAGCCTTGCTGCAAATTATATCATTACGATTATGAACTCTATCCAGCACAAATTTCAAGATGAAAGGGAAAACAATTGTTCCGCGCTTCTAAAACAAGCTTTTAATGAGCAGTATTGGATTGGGGATAGCTTGGGGGAAGTGTCTCGGAATGTCCTAAAGCTTCCTTACAGTAGCTAGTTCCTGAGAAATTTCCATAGGATAGGTCTGTAAGAAAATGGTGGCGCATACTGGCTGGAAGAACGCAGCGGGTTTGAGAATTCCTGCAGGAAGTCTAAAATTGAGTCTCTTCATTCCGCTGTCATGATTGCCACTACCGAAACACACGCGTTACGAACGCGGCGCCAACTCCCCCTCCCTCGGGAAAATGAGTGATGTTTGAGATGAAAATTAAAATGCTTTCCCGCTTCCGTGCCGGGGACTTTTTGGCCCAGTAGCTAATTTTCTTTCAACCTGTACAGGAAGACAGGCTCTTCTACGCGGTGGAAGCGACGGTGTCCCATTGTGTGCCTTCCCATAATTGCCTTTTGCCATTAATTGCTACTTTGGAGCTAAATTTTCGAACATGGTGTGCGTCACGTCTGTCTGGCGAGGCGGGCTGTACTTGGTTAGAGTTGGTAGCTTTCATCACTGTTGCGTCTATCGCCGGTTTCGACGGGGGAAAGCTTTCCGAGAGAGCAAGAGAGAACTTTAGTCGTAAATAATCTGCTTTTGAAATTAATCCAATTAATACGGTTCAAACTTGTGCCGGATGGGAACTATTCGCGCTGATAAGAGCCAGCAAGGTGCAGGATCTTTAAGAACGGAAGTCATTCGAGAGTTAATATTTAGTGAGTGGAAAGGGAAAGTTTAGTTAAACAACAGCATCTTGAACTTAAAGGGGAACGATAACAGTTTTTATTCATTTCAAAACAGTCCCAAAAAACGACCCTGATTGGTTTATTTATATTTAGTGTGAAACAGAAAAAGCTTTCACGAGTTTTGGGTAGTTTTTGTAAACGTAACCCCCCGCGAATACATATTTCAATGCGTCCTGACGCGTAAAGAAGTCAGTTAGGGAGGAACAAAGACGAGCCAAGAATTTTGGGTACAAAGTCCTCTCACAGTTCCCGTACAATGCCTCCCAGGGAAAGGAGACGAAATAGCGAGCAAAAGATTTTTATCGTTCCAAGTTCTCCTTTACCCATTTTACAGCTGGTCCTCACCGGTCTTAAAAGGTGCCTCTCTCCAGTGTGTTCCGTTTATGGGTCTGCTTGAGGGAATAGTATTTTTTATTTATTTTTGGTTACTTCAAACATACACATGTGTCTTGCTCGCCGGAACGGTAAGAACTACGTCTGTACGATTTTTTGCATCCATGAACTATTTCCGCAGGACAAGAATGTCGTACCAGAACCAGAACCGCCAGACAAACTAAAGGAAGGAGATGCTTTATCTACATAGCTCCCTTTTGCTACCTTGTATCTTCTTTGTGCAGCTGGCACATTCTAACGTATTTCCGTAGGCTAACCCCAGCCGGCGACCAACTTGCCATCCGGCCATGCGTCGGCTGGCGTTTAATATCCGCTTGAATGTGATGAGAATCTTGCCGAAACGTCCAGAACTCCTGCGAGCGTGTTAACAGCACGCGGACGTTAGGGAATTGCCTGCAGCGGAAATCAAAAGTAAAGCTGTGTAATAAAAGAAACACAAGCGTGTTCTCCGCTTGGTTCGCGAATTCAATCCTCACTCTGGGTCTGAGTGTCTTGTTCCGGGGGTCCCAAAAACCCGTTTGTGGTCTGGTGCAATGCAAAGAAGTCGAGAAGTTTGATTATCGCTTTAAGATCTTCTCTCTGGTGAACGATTCGCTTCGACCGATCGGTACGCGGTGGAAGATCATCAGTTAGATATGTTTATTGCTTTATTCGTTAGCATTCTCTTTCATTCTTTCACACAAACACTCTCCAACAGCCCAGTACGATCGTGTCTTCAAGGTTGTCCAGCAAATGCATTCCTTCTCGTCTATATCTGGTCCGTTGTATCATTCATTCGAAACGAAATTCCCATCGTCTCGGAGCAATGTATTAGCAAAGGCAATTTTGTATTTGTTTGCTTTTTTGTCTTCAAATAAAGAATCTCATGCTTGGTTGAAATCAGTATCAAATTACATGCAACATTTTGCGCACGAGATGGCATTTATCGATAAGCAGAATTTATTGAGCACTGGCGGGAACCCGAACCATAGGACAAACCTTCCAAATTCGAGTCCAACAAAACGTGCAACATTCAGCAAAACTTTACCCAAATTGTTTGTTTGTTAACCTCCGAGAGCACCGCCAACTAATACGGCCAGGCCGTAATACACAAAAAAAAACCTCCGAGAATTTAGGGTTTGGTAACATGGAAGCAAATGTGATTCCATTTAGTATGGTTCTCTAATTATGCTTCCTATGACACTGGATACGAGAGAGTGTTTTGTCCGGATGAGTTCCATGTTCTAGACGGAACAGTCTGTAATTGCCAGTTGTCACAATTGCTAGCACAAAAGGATATAGATATGTCTGGCGACATTTGCATGAGTGTATGTCCTAAAGACTCGGTACGAATTAATAGCGAGGGCTAACGAACGACGCCCTTTTGGGAAGTAAAGCTGTATCCTATCGGTTGATGCTACCAGTAATAATAATAGATTGTTTTATTATAAGCTAGCGTTCCTGTGTCTGCTCATGCAAGTACCAAAAATAAAGCTCCAAAATCCCGCCACGCAAAACAACAAGCGAAAGAACTTAGTTCATTTGTAATTCTGTTGTCGTTTTCTCGTTTCTATTGCTAGTAATATATTTATCTTTTCTAACGCTTCTTTTTTTCTCTTCTTTTCTTTCTATTTTCTTTAGGTAAGTTCCAATAAAACCATTCCAATGGCCGCAATACCTGGCGGTAATAGTAGTACATCTAGCAGCTTCAAAACGCATACGCCTTGCAGACTGGTGGTTGCTGTAACAGTGGAGCTTCTCGAGTAAAATTCTTCCCTGCTACGTGCTCAAGAGAGAGATACCACTGCGCTACGAGCTGAACGGACTTTTAATTTAAAATTCAAAATCCATTCCATGCTCGTAAATAGTCGATTATTGGATCGAGCTTGAGAAATCTCCGTACCGTCGCCTTCTTCCCGTGACAGCAACGATGGTGTAAAATATGGGAAAAATCTAATCAACGCACAAATTGGCCCCCCGAGGAATCCTCGAACGTGAGCTGTTCGGAGGCTTTCATCTCGGTGTGGTTGTAAAGCCCGGGCGAATGTTTTGGTGTTTGCAGCATGCAGTAAACAAAGCTACATCATTACGAGCAGCAGTGTCTAACGAACGGAATTGAAATGGTCAAAACACGAAGGACGATCGAAATGTCATGACTGATCGAACGGTTTCGTAACTTTAGCAGATACGCCTTCACTGCGTTGAAATATTAAAGTTGTTTCACAGGATATCTTCTCCCCAAAAATTTGCCTTAAAATGAAGTTGAAGATTTGATTATCACTTCCGTTTAAATTTTCAAAGTTACGGGTGTTGTATATCCCAGACAACTTTAAAGCTCTTATCATTCCACGATAATTATCAATCCAAGTCCTGACGGTTATTATTATCCCTTCAAAAAGATGCTCACCAGGGAGACTAATCATTGCCAAGCAACTGTTTCCCTTAAACTATGCTTAGCCTAATCCCTAAAGTGATTTTCTTAAGCATACTCTCAAAACAAAACAAAAAGGTTCACTGGTGAAAAACTTTCGACAACAAAAGCTCTTCCGGTCGAAAATAAACTTTCCCTCATTATAATGTCGAGGACATCCGATACAAACACACTGTCTGATATACATGAGGAAGATGCAGGTTAACAACTTACTCTCCAGACATCCTACATCCTCACAGTGTTTCAGTGTCCGTCCCATTCCAAGAACGATCATGATAAGGAAAAACAGAGCAGACGCTTATCTATCATTCGCATTAATTGTTACTGCAATAACGTTCCCGCAGTTTCGGGCAACAGAGGTCCCCATTTGCTGGATGGTTTAGATAGGACGTTTTCCAATTATAACTCGCAGAACATCATCGCTGAAGAATTTCCCTGTGGCCAGCACGAACAGTCTAATCAATGGAAACAGAAATTGGATGAAAAATGTTAAAGCACTCCATCATCGTCGAGTTTCCTTATCACGCGTCTTTCTCTCTCTGGAGATTGACGTCAAAGGCGGCAACTTCCGACATGTTTCATGTGCGTACCACCATGATGTAACACTGGTCAGTTGTTGAAAAGTTTTTATTTTATCCAACGCTACAACACCATGCTCGTTTCTAAAGGTACGGTCCAGTATGGTTCTGTTTCTAGTCGAGTGTTGATGTGACGTGTGAAAACTATTATTTTGTGGGGATTGTAAAGCATATCCTTACGAGAAATCCCAACAGAACTTTTCGTTGGAGAGCATGATTAAAGCGCACGGCTACACAACTGGACACGTTATATTGCACTTGTTCTTGCTGCGGTGGCTGCTTTCATGATCGGGTTACAAGTTTAAGCGAATCCATTTTCGGCCAGTCATATGTGTGTTTGGTACGGGCGGTAAGAGTATCTCGGTAACCATTAATTTATTTTTTTTTTTTCTATGGAATTGAGTTGTTTAAGAAGGTTCTCATTTACATATCAAACGTATGCTGGGACGGGAAAAGTGCTTTAGTTAGTGCAAAATCTCATTAATTCTTGAGGACAAGACGTACCAGTGGTGCACGTTCTACCACGAGTTCTCATAATAAGAGGTCATTATTTGGGGAAGCTCTACTTGATCCGTTTTTCTGCAGCTGACTGCACGTTGAATGTAATGGAATGGAAGTTTGGCATTGCGACCTACCTCACACATGGTGAGAAGTTTTCCAATCTAGTTTTCTCCATAGCCAAAGGTTGAGGTAGACCAGTATCACCACATGGCAGGTATTTACGTACGCCACAGAGCAATAAGCTAGAAATTCTAAATTACTTCTCAGCTCGGTATACAGATCATTAGCCTGGATTCTAATGTGCTAACTATGTTACTCATTAGAAAAGCTTCTACGTTCTCTTGTGACAAAACCACAACGATTCTACAGTGTTACATACCCAGTTTTACTTCTGATAATAGTGGTCGACACCGTTGAAAGTTCCACCGCTTGTTTGGTTGCTTTCAAGGTTCCGATTCCGATAGCAATTGTTGACACTAGAAGCATGAGACAAAAAAAAACGCATTCTCCACTCGTGAAAACCTTCCAACTCGAAAGAAACATGGATTCGTCCAATAACAAGTCATATCTCCCTCTACCACTTCAAGCACAATGGTTTCCTTCCGTTGGACAAACGATGTCGACTCCGCGGCCACAGATCCCAACACACGATGAAATGCCACGAATAAATTTCGTTCACTTCCTGCTAGCGCTTCCAATACTGGCAGCACTCGCCACGCAACACCGTCGGTCGTTTCTGCGTTCTGGTTTTCCCGGGAGTTTGTTTAAAATTCCACCAGCCCGTAGAATGGAGCCACCAGTAGTAAGCAACTGCACTGAATAAGTTCTTCGCTTGCACAAAACAAAAAGTGGTTGCAAATAGTTGTTGGACTTTTTTGTTTGTTTGTTTCGTTCGTTTCTTCCGCAACGGATCGATGCACGCCCCGGCCACTGGCGCCAACGAACTGGCGGAACTTTACTTTTGCAGCGGAAGAGGTCACATTCCACCAATTCTGCTGGTGCTTTTCTGTACGTGTCCAGATGCAGCTTCTTGCGAGAGTGTTGCTTTTTGTACGCTTGCTGTGCTTCGGTGCAAGCCAAGTATCAAGTGCCGACCCTGCTGCGACCATGAAAACACCATCTTCCAGGCGATTGTCGGTCGGTTGCTGCATATTTCACAAGACTCTCTGTTACACAATAGCCCTGATTCCTTGCCGAACGGCGCTGTGCGTGCTGCGTACGGTGTGCTCCGTCCGGGCCGTCCATCTCCATTGCACCGCAAGTGATTGATGTAAGCGACGAGATATTTGTTCGAATAATTTCTCCTGATCCGCCTGTGCGAACTAACCTGCTCGCAGGAGATTGACTTCGGACATGCGTTTGCCACCGGCAAAACCTGGTGCCACCGTTCTCGCATCACATCATTGATATGCAGTGCACGCAACTTCACACTAAACCCTCAACCACTACCACCACCGGCGAAGGCATTTAATCAACGAGAATCGACCCGCCGGCAGGTACACGGTACCGGGGTATGGGAAAAAGGTGCTGAAAGAAATTAAAATTAACGAGTCCCGGGGTGGCCCAAACGGTGCGTGCTTCTGTACGCGAGGAAGGTGGTACAACATGGCACCTGGTAATTGCCCAGAAGATCCGCTCACCTGTCAGTGGTCGTGAAAAGGGAGCTTACTCACACACACACAGAGGGTAAAAATCACTGTTCAACTTTGAAGTGATGTAACAGGGGAGCGATATGGAAAAAAACGGACCGCAATCCACAAAACGTCAAACGTGTGGAAACACTCTTTGACACTTGAAAGGTCTAACTGTCTCTCATTAGTGCACCGGGAGACAATTACACCTGGGTTCACCTTGTCGGTGTAGCTTTGTGTGAAGCTACTTTTACACACTGCTCTCCGTGGAAAAGGGATAAAAGCTGTAACGCGAAAGGTTAGAAACAATCCAGCCATGCAAACGTTTGCTAATGAGCAGGCAAACGCTAGAATCTGACGTGGTCTGAATGCACGATGAGAAGGTATTTCTTTGGCAGGCTAGTGTCTCGTTTGTATGCAACAAGAGGCCGCGTGTTTGAAAGTCAACTGGAAACTCATCCTAGCTGTTGAATGTAGATTTCATTTAAAGAAACGATGTGCAAGCAATTCATCCGAGGGATTAACGGTGTACAGTTATGAAGAGGTGTGGAGTGGTTAAAAGTTCAAACTAAGGTGTGAATTCTGGTAAATTGTGAGAAAGAATTGACTTTTGAAGTTCAGGTCAGGGTTTATTGAGTGTTGATTACTGCACGACATCTTTTTTTCTTGAAAACTAGCCTGATAATGTTTGATATCCTTTGTAGAATTATTTTTATATACACAGAATTGCTTTTCTTTATTAGGTTATTTTTTAAACAATCTTTCATTGATTCTCACTACAACACCTGCATCTTAGTAGTACTAGTAATTTGGTGTTTTTGGCTGTCTATGGCTTAAAGAGTCGAGAGAACTAGAGCTGAAGATTTGTTCTTACAGACAACTTCGTCCCGGTTAAGGAAGCGCCAGGTGTTTTCTTCATGAGCCATGACCATAAATAAGTAGGATATTCTAGAATACCTGTTTGGGACCATACTTGGACTTTAAAAAAGCACCTTCTATACGATTACTTAATTTCTTAAGGTTAAAGAGTCAGTCCTTTGCCGAATAACTGTCCAGAAGGATGTTGTGATATTTTTGCAGAACCAAACTTGTATCGAGCGTAGTAGAACGTGTTGAAACGTAAAACGTACAATCTAACTAACACCTGATGAACTAACACAATAATTAAAGCACACACGAAATTCCAATCGGAAATAAAGCAAATGTCTAGACATGCGAACCAATTACCACCAGATGACGCTGTTCCTGTTCTGTCGTAGCATCATGATTATCCAGGCGATAAATAAGAGGAACTAAGTTCAAGGTTTCAAATTTCCTCTTAAAATGTTTCCGCTTCTCGTGTTCTTTTTTCCGTATCCTAAACATTTCATGAGTGTTGCTCCCAGGCTAGGCTTTTCGAACGCACTAATTCTTTACCAAACAATCGATATCCTTCCTGTCACGTAAATGTCTTCGTCTCCGGAAACGATTTGCCGGGGGTACTGTTCGAAGTAGTCCTAAGGCTTTCGGTGTTGTTCACCCAACAGCGGAATACACGTACAAAACCAGCCCGAACCAGTCCTCGTTGTGTGCGAAACTTGATGACACACATCCGGTTGCAGAGGGAGAACACCTAGAGAGAAATTTTCCGGCGCGTGTTAAACGCACGGCCAACGGCCACCGATGGTGATGATGGGAAATGGAGTTCAATATAAGTGCTCCATCAGTTGTGTTGTGCCTTTGACGAGGTGATAAAGCAACTCGGCCGAAAGCTACAGATGTCGTGATTTTTAAGGGGCAACGCTACTACTGCTAACCCTATAAACCCGGCCAGTACGTTGCTCACCTGTCTCGGCACTCGGAGTTGGTACGATGTAGCAAACAGTGACAGGATAATAAATTGTGTCCCTTCCTTCAACGAGGGTGCTTCACGAACGCGGTGCGAAAGGTTTGATATAAATCACACGACAACTGGCACTGCGTACCTGCCAGCTGGTGGTTCTAATGTTTAAAGTTTGTGGCAGAAGACGATAAACTAATTGAGAGATTAATGTAATGTATCGCTTCCAAATCAATAACCTGGATCAGGGTGACGTTTGAGACAGCTTGGGGCAACATTTTGATAATATTAAGCGATCAGCTGTAGCATTTTCATTGATGAACTATTACAATCAAATTAGTATCTTGTAATTGTATTTTGTTTCAACTTTATTAGAATTATTTATACTTCAATTTTACGCTCATTGCACTCATTACACGCAATAAACTTAATGCTTTTCTGCTGTAACGATTCACTATCATCCCTCAACTTCGTACCTCCGCCAATTAACAGAAGCGAAACCAAATTTTATCGAAAATCGAAACAAATTTCGATACCAACGTAAACGAGCTGTTTACGGCACTGTTTACGTTATCAAAAACTCATGATTCCCATGATCATGCATATTGGAATCTTCCTTCGTGCGGTTTTACGCTAGTGGGCGATTTTCTGGTCAGCGGCCATTGTTTTATTGTGATTGCGATTTAATCGTAGCGGCCCATCAACATTAATGTTGACTTTTGGTGTGTTTCCGTTTGAGCTTTCGCGCTCCCGATTGCTGGACTTTGGAAGGCGAATGGTGGTACGCTTTAATGCGTTCCTCCACTATAAACGGAGCTTTAAACGGGAGCTTAGCTCTGAAGCATTCCAACAATGTGGCAACCATCTGAATCCATCCTGAACGAGAATCGTTTCATTTCGCGACACTTGGATGAAAAAAGGACTTCGCGCGTTCCTGCCATCCAGAAAAGGATGGAAAAAGCTACACATCACACTCTCTGTTCCAATAGAATTGTTGGGAAAAAAGATGTCCTCCAGCGTTAACACTCTCGCATCCAATTGACGGGCAAAAAAGGAATAGAGATTTCACAATGTCGTCACAGTTTCAGGTTTTCGGTTTTGCGATTTTGCATTTTGCATAAATCTTACCGGCCGGGGCGAGAATACTTAGCAGCAGCAGCAGCAGCAAAACGCACGGCCAACGGCCACCGATGGTGATGATGGGAAATGGAGTTCAATATAAGTGCTCCATCAGTTGTGTTGTGCCTTTGACGAGGTGATAAAGCAACTCGGCCGAAAGCTACAGATGTCGTGATTTTTAAGGGGCTACGCTACTACTGCTAACCCTATAAACCCGGCCAGTACGTTACTCACCTGTCTCGGCCCTCGGAGTTGGTACGATGTAGCAAACAGTGACAGGATAATAAATTGTGTTCCTTCGTTCAACGAGGGTGCTTCACGAACGCGGTGCGAAAGGTTTGATATAAATCACACGACAACTGGCACTGCGTACCTGCCAGCTGGTGGTTCTAATGTTTAAAGTTTGTGGCAGAAGACGATAAACTAATTGAGAGATTAATGTAATGTATCGCTTCCAAATCAATAACCTGGATCAGGGTGACGTTTGAGACAGCTTGGGGCAACATTTTGATAATATTAAGCGATCAGCTGTAGCATTTTCATTGATGAACTATTACAATCAAATTAGTATCTTGTAATTGTATTTTGTTTCAACTTTATTAGAATTATTTATACTTCAATTTTACGCTCATTGCACTCATTACACGCAATAAACTTAATGCTTTTCTGCTGTAACGATTCACTATCATCCCTCAACTTCGTACCTCCGCCAATTAACAGAAGCGAAACCAAATTTTATCGAAAATCGAAACAAATTTCGATACCAACGTAAACGAGCTGTTTACGGCACTGTTTACGTTATCAAAAACTCATGATTCCCATGATCATGCATATTGGAATCTTCCTTCGTGCGGTTTTACGCTAGTGGGCGATTTTCTGGTCAGCGGCCATTGTTTTATTGTGATTGCGATTTAATCGTAGCGGCCCATCAACATTAATGTTGACTTTTGGTGTGTTTCCGTTTGAGCTTTCGCGCTCCCGATTGCTGGACTTTGGAAGGCGAATGGTGGTACGCTTTAATGCGTTCCTCCACTATAAACGGAGCTTTAAACGGGAGCTTAGCTCTGAAGCATTCCAACAATGTGGCAACCATCTGAATCCATCCTGAACGAGAATCGTTTCATTTCGCGACACTTGGATGAAAAAAGGACTTCGCGCGTTCCTGCCATCCAGAAAAGGATGGAAAAAGCTACACATCACACTCTCTGTTCCAATAGAATTGTTGGGAAAAAAGATGTCCTCCAGCGTTAACACTCTCGCATCCAATTGACGGGCAAAAAAGGAATAGAGATTTCACAATGTCGTCACAGTTTCAGGTTTTCGGTTTTGCGATTTTGCATTTTGCATAAATCTTACCGGCCGGGGCGAGAATACTTAGCAGCAGCAGCAGCAGCAGCAGTTGGGCTCATTGTAATAAGCCACCGTACGTGACGGTTTCATAATGATGGCACTGGGCCCCATCCACTCAACTATCTGCAACCACCATCATCTGGTTTGACTCTCTTTTTTTTTCTCGCCAGCGATAGATGGAAGGGAACGAAGGGTTGAGCGATTTCGCAAACAAAAGCATCACTCAGCAGCAGCAGTAGCAGCACTAACCGGAAGCACGCTTCAAGGCAGGCACTTTCATGCAATGACCCACCAGAGAAACACACACACACACATTGCGCTCGGAAGCTACTCAAGAGATTTTTAAACATCTCTCGTGGCATGATGAGGCGTTGGGAGTGACCTGGAGCAGAGATTCTTTCACATTTCGTTTCGTTTGAAGGTTTTGCGGTTGCATGCCATTACGGTGTGCCAAATGTGGGGGGGTGCGCTCCGTTTTTGCAATGCATCGGTACTGAAGCGGAAGCAGAAGCTGAAAAATACCCCCATCTTTAGCGTTTACCCGTTCGGGAGTTCACGGTCTGGCGAATTTTTGGTCCACATTCGGTACACATGTGAGCGGCAGAAACCAAAATACGTCGGTACATTGTGTACATCGGTATTACGGTGTCGTAGTTAGATTATATTTAACCTCACCGGGACAACAAAAAAGGTTTCTTATTGTTACCGAAGAGCAATGGATACCGCATGCAGTTTTAATTCATGAAGATGGTTGAAAGGTTTAATAGGGCTAAGCGTTGAATCGACAGGAACGATACGGTTGCGGTGAGCAAAGGATGTATCAAATGGTTGACTGAGTCCTATTTATGGGATCTACGTAGTAGGAAAGACTTCCCTGTATTTTTTTTTCTTCAGGCAAACTACCAACCTTATTTATGTGGTTTCATCTTTATCACGTTTAATAGATATACACGCTCTCGTTTTTTATCAAGAACCCATAAACAGCCCGTATTTATTTATTTTTGTAGCAAACAAACAGCCAATTGTACGCCAATTTCATCTCCCAGACCGCCTAACCTCATCAGGTACGCACCAATAAAATGTCTCCCAAAAATACCGATTCTTGTTTGTCGTCAGCAATGCTCCGAACTAACAAAAAAAAAAGGTACCACTTGCCTAACAAATTGTGATTGAATTCATCCATTCCGCTGCCAAAAAAAAAAACATGAAAAGGATTCGTTCGCGCGAAACAATTCTATTCGATGGTGGTGGTGCGTATGTGTTTTGCGTCACACCGTTTGTTGTGAATGTCACGGCGTAGCGACAAATCTTTACTCCATCATGTAAGAAGAGTACGCTGACATGTGGATGTCACCAGAAAAGAGAGATTTCTTCTTTTTCTTCTTCGTCAGTATGCTCTCTCCTACATCTTTGTCTTCTCGGTGATGCAAAAATACTTCACTTCAGACAGTTTGAGATCTCGGGAAGTATTTTGATTTGTATCCGTTCTGGGAACTGTTGTCCCGAATAGGTTTCCTTTTTTTTGGCGTCACAACCCCGCGTACGAGAGGACTTTAAGGACACTGGATGAAGTAATTTACGGTTTCTAGGAAGTGTTAAAAATTGAGTCGTAAATATGACGCTCCCGGTAAAGGAATTCCTTTTGTCAGAAGCCGATTGGCATTCCACAGTGTAAAACTTGGGCGTTGATTTTGGTGTGTTTGGAAACGATTCTCTATTTAAATTCAACTTTTGATCAACTTCACAAAACCCTTTTATAACACGTACTCGATTCTTGCACCCGTTAGGTACCATCTGACAGCTGTCAGAATGATGTGTTTACTAGAACACCCAGCCAAAAAAAAAAGAAGCTTTTTACGTGAACCATTTCAATCGAATTTTTTGACATTCCAACAAACAACCACACACACGCACACCCACTCACGATACAATCAGCTCCAATCTAATCGCATCGCGTAAATCCAATCCGGAAAAGATCATTCGATTATTCGCGTGAACCTCGGCCCTCCTTACCTCTACGGTTGTGATGCAAAGAAACAAAAGCCACACTCGCATCAATCGAACGCTTTAACTGGCTGATTCCCACTGCATGTCAGTGTCATCGGCAGAGCAATTTGATTACGGGAAAACCTCCGCCTGTTACCGATTGCATCAATTTTCAATTTTCTTTTTTTCCTCCCTTTGTGTGGATCTTCAAAGGCAAGGGCTATCGGAAATCCCGTACCACATCCCGTAGGCCTTTCCCATGAAACTCAATATCAAAGCTTAGCACCATCGAAACTGTCGAATATATGATATGGCTAAATGACGATTCGTTGTTTCGGGTTCGGCTTTTGGCAATCTATATCGGAATCCAGAAACTTGGCATCCGCCTTAAAGATAGCCAGAACAACAAAGGATCATATAGGGTGGAATATCCTTTTTTGTTGCAATTTGCAGGAAGCTTGATTGTTACGCGTCCTGATAATACGCAGGTTTCGTTCGTTTCCCTTCCTCAACACATGTGTAACCACCGAACGGGCGGGCCACAACGTTTAGTAAGTAATCCTTCCTACACAGCCCCTACATTCCTGATATCACTGATTTATGGGCATGCGATTAGGATACGGCAAGAAAGTTAACGTGTGGTTCGAAACTTTAAGTTTTGAAAGTGGGTCGGATGTCATATCATTATGTCATGTACGGTGCTCTTTGGAAAACAATTTGCTTCCGGCATCATTTACACTAATGAGATTGCGTCAGGATGATTTGGTAGCAACAGTAACAGCATTAGTTTAGCGTAAGTTTATAAGCCGCTTCAAAAGCTTATGGTTACTGTGAAAAGGGATAACCCGATGTCTGGTGTATGACAGGAGGACACTGCTAAATGACAAAACTTTTAGAATGTCCTTCGAGTAAATGAAGTAAAACATCATGTTATGGCAATTCATATACGTTCTCAGTTGTTGAACTTCAAGTGAGTGCAATACGAGACTAGAATGGATCACCTCCATCCGTTATACTAACTCTGATGTTACAAGGTACTGGCAAGGACAATGAAGGAGTCTACGGGATGTGTAATAACCTCAATATTGTTCAGCGACTTACATTCCGGTGAGTCAGTTATGATCCAAGCAGTTGAAGGATATCCACATGAACAGTAAAGACGCGGTAGACCAACATTGAGATTATATGCTGACGATAATGCGACTATAGTGAGGATAGTAGATTCAAATTCGCAGTCTATTTAGCGGGCTTTAACGGTAAACCAAGATCACAAAGACTGCAGTTGTAGCACCTCATGTGCCTATACGTAAGTTAAACTTCAACTAGCACTCAAACTTTGTTTTGAACTGGCTCTATAAAGAGCTTTCGTGCAACCGATTACATACTTTCAGGAGCCGCCCATGTCTTAGTACAGAGGTAAATAATATTTTGTCTACTGCAGATTTTAAATAGATATTATTTCTGCAATCATTGTTATGAACTGCTCATAATACTCATATAAGAAAGCTATTTTTAGGCATTCTGTATTATTTTTTTTTAACGTAAAAGTAAAGTATGTCTCATGAATTAATGCGAAGAAAGCCACTATAAATTAAACATTAAAATACATTTTCAGTACTACGTGACACACTATACCAAGAACGTTAACGTTTAATTAATATCCTTTTATTCTTCACTATGCACATGGTTTTCTGTCCGTTAATGACCAGCATAAAAAAAATCCACGACCGTAAAGTCTGAATCGTTAATTTTTGCCATCTGATCTTTGCAGCCTTTACCTTTTCCTTCACCGTTCCGGACGATTTCCTACTTCACATCCCTTCAAAGCTACAACATCAGAACTCTTATCATGCCATAATTGCAACCTTCACCGTGCTACGATTCCAGCCAGTCCTGATCGTTACACTTGAGCTTCAACATCGCTTGCTTCAGAACACCAAACGAAAGGGTGCACCGGAATTTGGAGCTCATGGTGTTTTTTTTTTTGCGATTGTTCCACCTCACCTGACTCGTAGGTCCATTTATGGCTTTTAGGTCAAACCGGGCAGTAGCACCAAACGGTCGCAATCGAATTGGCCCGAAAACGACGAGGACAACCCACGTCCAACATGAACGCAAGGAAGGGCGGACCTTACGGACGCTCCCCCGGTGTGCACATCGGTATGCTTTAATTAATATATTAAACCACCCGAAGTGACCGACTCCAACCGAGCAAGCCCTTTTCCCTCCCCGGGGGATGGTTGAAATAACGGTTAAAACAAATTTTACTGCAATGGAAACTGATGATGATGGGGACTACCTTAAGGGTTGCTCTTTTTTTTTTGTTTTGTGCGTTCCTTCCCCGGGTCGTAAGTACCGATGTAAAAGCTACATTTTCCGAATGTTTTACATGCTCCCCCTTGGTAGCGTGTGGTGGTGCATTGGGTGAAATGAAAATGATAATATAAACAGAAAGGAACCGGTGAACCTGTTATTCAAACGAACCATCCGTAGGGTTCCAAATGCCGAAGGAAACCACTAACTTTCACCCCGGGTTTTGCAACGAATTGTAGGATGAGAGTTTTAATAATTCTTCGCATGCAGGTTCCACGGGGCAAGAAAGAAAGCACCCGAAAAAAAAGGACACCCAAAATGACGCCCCTGTAGCAGGGAGGTTACGCGAATGAACCGTTATCAGAAAGGTTGATCGATGATACTGGGGTGGAAAATTGACAGGTTTTTGAGCACACCAGCTACGATATGCACTTGCAGTTTACAACCGGTCCGACCGGTGTTTAGACCGTACCTTTGTTTTCCTTCCATGGGTTACGGGTTGTGTAAAGCGGTCAGAAAAGGGCCGCTCGAGCGCTGACTTATCAAACACTGCCACAAACGCACTACCGGTGCGAAGAAACCTACACGGGAAAGATTAATGTCCAAGTTTACGTTTCCGAGACAGGATGTTATGATCAATGAACTGGACGCGCACATCACATCGCCCGCCGGACGTCCGAAATGATGGATAACAATTTCGGGGAAATATAATTAAAAAATACTCCTGCCGGTCTTTTTTCCGTTTTTTTTCGTGTGAAGATTTAAAAATAAAGAAAAGCTGTTTTTAAAGTTGTGTCTGAAATTGGACGTGGGGAATGCTATTACTTCATTTCATTCGAAACGCCCTGTTTGGTCGTTTGCTGATGGGATTGAAGTTTCCTTGAATATCGATTGTTCAATGTGCATTCAATTATTTTACTAAAAATAAGCCTTTGAACTTTAAACATTTCTAGAATTGAGAATATATTTGTCAACAGAAATTGCATCCGTTTATGAATCAGGACATAATTGTTATAAATTTAATCATAAATGAATGAAATTGCACTTAAAATAAAGTTCGTAGAAATTGACAGCTTAAAACATTGCTACTAGTCGACGAACGTTTTGCGATATTTCAGTTCCTAGTAGTTGACATTTGCTCCTGATAAAATTCAAGAGCTGTACGACTCTAGAATCAATTATTTCACCTACGTCCCTGTTTCATCAAATGCTTCTGTCATTTGTTGTCAGATGGCAGTAGTGACGTCTGTCATGTCAATTGAACGTCAACGATGCATCTGCGGGACATATGAACCTTATCTACACACTTTTACATCTTATTGCATTTCTTATCTACACCATACTTTTACCCCCAATCTGTTGTGCTGTAAAACATTATCGTTCAAGTTTCGCTTCACGTGCTTCGGGCACACACATCCACCACTGCCCATGGCATTTATTTGTAATTGGTGCGTTTGATTGATCTTTAGAAGAAACAATCACCAAATTGCAAACGCTCCACACTACTGTTGCTGTTTGCTGCTGCTCTGCATCCGTTCGGCTCACGACTTCAGTTTTAAGGACCTCATTCGTTTCCGTTACGCCCCAAAAGTCGCGCAGAAGTGACTGCGAACCCCGCTGTAAGAGTTCTTCAAAAAGCGGAAAAAGCGAAAAATAATAACCTGCCAGTTTCAGTGTAGCAGCAGCAGTAGCAACTTCAGTTTGGAAGTTATTTTTACCACCAGCGCCTTCTACTGGGAACATCCTCTGCATCAAAGCCAAAACACCGGGCAACTAAATCCAGGAACTGGCGTGTGAAGTAGGAAGCGCAACAAACAACAAAAAATGGTCACAAATAAATGAGATACGAGCCGATGATGATGGGGAGTGGAAGCTTGTTGCCTTTTTTTTACGCCACCACTGTTTCAACGCGGTATCTTACTCAAAATTCGCTGTACCCCGTTCGCCAATTCATCAGCAGCTTGCGTTGTGTACAGGGAAGATGGAATGGAAAATATCGTTCGAACAACAGCAAAAAAAAAAAATACATCGTAAACCTGGTGCGTTTATGCGCGCGATGGTCGAGAAGGATGGCTGAAAAACAAAAAAAAACACAAAATGAAACACATGCGTCATAAAGTGGTGGAGCATAACGTTAACGTTAAATGAAGTCAACGCTGCTGGCAGCTCGCTGCTGGGGAAGATGAAATGGATTTTAAAATAATATTTTCGAACAAAGTATACCTTCCGTATATACTCAACCAACGTGGAGCGCAATCCAGAGATTCACAGGTCCTGACGGGTACGATTAACGGCAGCCAGGGGAATCATGTGTCTTTTTATTACATTTTGTAAGCTATTTGCGCTTTTAAAGGAGATCCAGAATGAACCCGGGCGCGAAAATTGTCGGGATAAGATCCGAAAAATAGATCATTCTAAACGGTAATGGATTATGGGAGTATCTACTTCGCTGCTAATGTATGAATGCTCAGCATTGATTCCACATTAGCTAAATGAGAAATTTCATTTTAATTGTACCGACCGACCAAGCGAGAATGGCAATAAAAGATTAATTTTAACGATCGAGGTTGCGAGCCCTGTGTCTGTATGCTTCTTCCCGAATTGGCTACCGCTACTGATTGGAAGCACTTAATCAAGATTCGTTTCCAGTTAATGGTCGCGTAAAGTACGCTTTTTTAAAGTGCATAAAATGGTAAACAGCAACACTAAAAGTCGATTTATTGTGCGTAAATTTAATTTCACGCGGTTTAAATGGACGATTTGAGATCATTTGGCAGACACTACGAACTACGAACAGTGAAGAGTGCTGTACAAACAGCTAATTGCATACTTTCAGGCGTATGTCACTGGTGCCTCTTCTAGTCTAGTTTGTTAGACACATCGTAATGAAACGATTGATTCTGACCATTTTCTGTTTGTGCTTACTTGATCCTATCAAGCGGCATCATAAAAACCCGTTTATCTGACATACAAAGCCTCATAAAACTCCGATTTAGTCTAATTTCTTCTAATAACAGGGTCTATCTGGCCACATACACCAAATCCTACGGTTCACCAACTCGAGGAAAATAATAGTTTTACAGCATCGTTGGTTGCGACGTGTGTCTGCTGCCTTTCCATCCCGCCATCGATAGGAGTTTCAATTTCCAAACCAATTTTCATTCGATTTCAGTATGTTGCCAACGTTTCGGTTGTTGCTGTTTGCCGGTATGTTTGTGTTATGTTTTTACCATCTCCAAAGCACATATTCGCCGAGCTGTGTGTTTTTCGGTGATTTTTTGTGCTTTGGTTTCCGAATCGCAATTCGAATGGTAATCCCTGTGGATGTGGATTCGTGTACGACAGCTTCGAAAAGGATCGAACGACCGGCGAATCGAGCATCGTCAGCTAGCGCCGGAACAGACAGTTGGCATCGTCAGTCGGCGAATTGGTGTTGGAAAATTCATTTGGAAAAAGGGCAAGGGAGCGAAAAATCGATATCGTTCAAAACGCACGGAATCACTAGCCTTATGTTAGGCACGGCGTTGTCCGGCCTGTAGTGCGTACCCCAAAAAAAAAAAAGGATTCCATGCTAACAAAATTATGCATGAAAACTGAATCGATAATGGTTTAAATTGCTAATGCTTTTCATGGTCAGCTAATCATACGAACCTGAACCAATCAACTTTCAATCTAAATCTAATTAAGCTCGACAGATTGTCTGTGTATAATCACAGCAGCAACACACCAAAATGCGCTGTTGTTTATTCTGATTTTGCCAGTTGATCATTTCTGGGTCAAAAGAAAAGTCACCCTTTGGATGGTGCTGCTGCTGCTGCTGCTCGCCTGAAAAGATGAATCACTGTAAAATGAAATAAAACTCTTGAGCAGCAGCGGGAACCCGTTCCGCTGGTCCAACCTCCATTCATCATCCTATTATTCTGACTCGTTTTTCAAATGCCAAATATCCAACCACAATCCGCGTGCGCTCTCGTGCAAAAGCTTTCCCTCCCCAATCTATACCAAGAACCGTGATAAGATATCTTTTCCTGCAGCGCTCGTCTCGTCCAGCGAGAAAGTATAAAGTTCCGGAGAAAAGGAAACAAAAAAAAAAGAAGCAAAATCTCTTTCGGACTGCAAAAGTATGATAATGATAATGTAAATATGGCCTTTTTGCTGCTCAGTCAGCCAGCCAGCCAACCAACCAGTCTGGCAAGTGTCCTGGAAGCCGGGATGGTTGGCCAGGGTTCCCTAGGGATGCTCCTTTTTCTTCCTGCGGGAAACCGGAAACGATTGAGACTACGATTTAATTTATGGGTTTCGCTGGGACCACCGTTTGCAGGACGCTGTACGAGGAAATCGTGTTTTTGTTGCAAATCACGGCACACATAATGCGGAAAAACAATAAAATCACGGTGAAAAATAAGCAAAACATTAATCATTGGACAGCGGGCGAAAAAGGGAGTAGTGGATTGGTTCTGGTTTTGATTTTATCATATTTTAGAGTTTTTGTTTCGTGTTTTTTTTTTCTCCCAGATGATAACAAGCCTGATGCTGACCAATTCATGCTCACTGATGTGCACTGTAAACTTTGTTTGCTCTTATCAGTTCTGGAGCAGTGGAAGTTGCGTTTGGAAGTTGAATGTTATGCTTCGTCACGATTCGTTACATCTGATTGGTTAATCGAATTTTTAACCATCCACAACCGGAAGGAGCAAAGTTTTATCGGGCAATGGGTGGTAGTATTTCGTAGATCTGAAGCTGTTGAAACAGTCGTTGAAAACAACTAAATCCTTCTACATAGATTAAGATGATCACCGGATTGCATACTTCTAGGCGCACTTGTGTTTACATTTAAAGAATAGGAGTACTTGTACTTTGCCTTGTAAAACTTACGTTCATCTATTTCTGCCACAAGATACGGAACGTTTCGATTCCCAGGACTACGTCAGCAAACCCTGAACACTAATTTTTCATTCAAGAAAACTCCTCAAAGCCACCTTTCATCAAATTAAAGCGAAGGCGCAAGCAAAATTGCTGATTTCGTAGAGAAACACGAAAAACTTATTGCACATCTTCTCGTTCGTGTGCCCGAAACACGTTCTAGACCACGCCCGGCACCCTGTTCGACGAAACGGAGATGCATTTAGGTGCACGCAAGCTGCACATTTTCGGGTCTCCGATTGCTGTCATTTTTTGGCACACCTTTGCGCCTTCAAAGTTGTAACACTCGAGCGCCGAGCTATCATGATGATGCTACCAACGCTACCAGGCACGAGAAAACGAACGACAACGACAATCATGCAATCAGCCGCAATCATCTTTTCGAGGTTCTCGAAATTGCTCACGGCCACATGGAACGTCCGCTGGGTTCGGGAGTATTGCCTTAGGGCAATACTTTGGACAGCATTTAAGCCATGCAATTTTGGGCGGTTGCTGCTGCATCTTCTGTACTTGGGCGTGCTGTTGTTCCTGGTCCTGCTGTCATCCATTATGGGGCAGTTTTCGAAGGGGACATGAGCGAGTCGCGGACAAATGAATGTCTTTGAATTTTAATTTATTTTTTGACGTGCGCAATTGCTTGCCGTTGTAAAATTCGAATAGAAGGGTGAGCTTGTACCCTTTTGTTAATTCGTATTCCCAACATTAGACGCGTTCTGTTTAAGCTCGCTCTAAATGCATAACTGAAGTTTTGTCTTTTTTATAAATAATTTTTTAATAGAATTTTTAATTAATTGTCACCACCACTCAGAGAAGAGTAGGAAGAAATATTCCCTCAAGTAAGCAGCTCAGATATGAAAGGTTTCTACCAACATCCCACCCCATAAGCAGGATGAAAACGATGAATGAATACTCCCAGGGAACATCAATGGTTCGATGCAGGTGTAAAACTTGTTCCTACCACTGAAGTATGCGTGAGAGAGCGCTCGTTGTTTATGCATGTTGGCGTTGCCATACTCTACACGAATCGCACGAAATCATCGTGGGGCACACATGCTTGGCGAAACTTTAAATTGCTCACTGAAAATTGGGCAAAAGTGAAGGTACGGCTTATGGAAAGTCTAAACCAATTCCCAGCGCGATTAAGTTGAGAACACGTCCAAGCTAATCGAACCGAATTCTGGTTGCATCTTCGAGATGTGTACGATCGGGGTCTGCGTGTTGACAGGATCAACGCTTAAGCCAGGTTGACTTGAGCATGTTGCCCCTTCAAAACCAGTTTTAGCTTGTTTTTTTTATCCTGATGCGTGTACAAGGATGAATGAGAATGGAAGAAAGACATGGTAAAGAAGGAACTATTTAAGAACAGAGTAGCAAATAAGAGTGAAAAAAAAGATATAGTTCTCGTAAGTTGTGCATGTTTAGTTTCTTTATTTTGAAAATTAAAAATTATGAATCTTAAGCTTTATGATAGGTTATCTTGAACTTGCGATACAACTTCATTCTATAAATATTCCATTTTCTTATGTTTTCATTTGTGTACTTTATTATACTACCTCTTAAGTTCAGGTCTTCAGTCGGCATGATAGAAACCCATTAAATGAAAATGTAAGCAATTCCTCCTTTATGGCAGTTTATATTGAATCTCTGCTATAAAATCGTTCCTTAAAATTAATGCGAAAACCCATTAAACTAACACTTCAAAAGACAAAATACTGCAATCAAAATCTTTCGGTAATTGAACATCTTCATGATCTCCGCTTCACTCCACCAAGATCAGATTTATCAGAACCTGACAATCAATTATGTAGCGTTTGTGATTATGATTCAATAAATTTCACTGAATTATGAACCATCGCCCCGAACCATTAACAAGCTTGAACCCGAGATCAAAATTAACTCCCGCAAAACTTTTCCTGTAAACCACTCGTCCCCTGGATTCAACAACTATTTTCCGCTTGCTGGGAAAAAAGGAGAAGCGAAAAGGGTTGTGGTTTTTTAGCTCATAAAAACTTTGCACTATTGAAAATGGAAGAGCAAGGCCGGTTGCCGCTGGACGATGAACAGCAGCTTCCTTACAACACCTTAAGGTGTCCCGAAATCAACGTCCAAACACGGTGATGACCCGCTTAAAGTCTCCCGGGGCATACCAAGGAATGGAGGAAATTTTGTGGAGCATTTTTTATATAGATCTCTCGTTCATCCTTGGGAAATAACTCCATTAGGGAAAGTTTTCTCCACATCCGGATAGTTTCCCATTTTTAGCGCTGAAATCGCACACCCATTCTGTTCGGACCTGTAAAAGTGTAAGTTTGGTTATTTATGTTCGATCTCCGCATTCATCCTTGAGACTCGCACCATCACTTCGGTTTACTAACACCATTCCGCAAAAAAAAAAAACCCCAACAAACAACACCCAATCCGCTGAAGAAAAAGTTCGATTAAGCTGTAAAGAACGAAAGGCGATTGATTGGAAGTGAAGGCAGCTAGAGCGCGCTGGAAACCGCATCCACAAAATGGATGATTCTTGGACCGATTGTGCCAGATTTCTTCCTTCCCGAAATCCGGCTTAATTTGTTTTTCAAACTACCACCGACCCACAACAGCGCGCGTATCTAAGGCCATCGGCGGGAATTGTGTGTTGGTTGGTGCTTCGCGTAATGTTATCCCTTTTTTTGCGGAATGGCACGAGTGGGACCGGGAAAGGGTTATTTAATGCTGGAAGCTGGATATAATATTTCACCGTAACAAGCAAAAAGCACGGGAAAAGCGGGACATTAAGCTGAGAAAATCTATCAGAAATAGCCCGGCGGAGAAAAAAAAACCCGGATAACAAAATACGATGAAAACATTGGCTGATCGATTTGAGTATTGAGTTTGTGTGTTATTTTTACACTTCTATTTACATGCTGCAATAAATGTCTTTCGATTGTCGGAAATCGATTGGACTGGTAAATATTTATCAAACATTGATCCGGAATCCCTTTTTTAACACTTGAATGTTGTGAAATAAGTTTTCGTCGGTTTACTTACTTTTTTATTGCTGTTTTTTACTTTAGTTTTCTTGTTTATATTTCTATTTAAGAGTAGTAATTTTAATGTTTATTAGATAGGGTTCAGTTTGCTTATCTTAATTGATCAATTTCGATGGGATTTCAACATCTTCTTTGGTTCGAAATGATTATAAATTTTTTATTTTAGATTTTTATGAATTTATTCCTTTCTAACTGAATTTTAACTTCATCTATTCTGCATCTAAACTCTACACAAAACAACTCTTTCAACATCATCATTATCATCTACAGTATTAAAAAGTTTTCTTTAAAAATCGCTTAAACTCCGCTGTTGCCCTCCGCTGCTCGTCAACTAGTAGCAAAAGCAAATTAATTCTCACATGAAACAATTTCATTTTCCAAACTCATTACAAAACACTGCACTGAAGTGTTGAAGGCCGGAAGCTGAAGCATACGGCAAATTTCCCTCCCCGCCATTTATACACTTCGACTAGCACACACTGTTATCCGATCCAATTTGCTCGATTGCCGATTATTGCACTCGAAAGCGGATAGAGTTTTGCAATTATTGCCCCATAATCCATTCCTCCGAATCCAAGCAGTTTTTGTTGTAAAATATGTGTAACAAAAAGCCCGGGGCGGGAAAAAAAATAAGCCAGAGCAACGCTGCACTGGTCTAGGGTAGTGCAGAACGTTGTTAAAATTGTAATTGAATTTTATCATTACACATATTTGGATCAGAGTGTGTGTGTTAATATGGGTGCGTACCGAAGAGTAGAAACGCGCAGCATGTTTACGTATTTTGCACACCATTTCCAAGGATAGATGCCAAATGTTTGCACTTCAAATATGCCGGAATAAGCGCTTAAAGTTTGTTTTATTTTTGTGCTTTAGTTTTCGTGTTAAATACTAGGTTTTATTTGATGTTTCATACAACTTTTGATGCTTAATTAATTTGTTTTATATGTTATCGTAAAATCAACATGTTTTAAAACTATTATTTTGTTTGAAGTTTTCCGTATGATTTTCGTTATACTTCCTACAAGCGAAAACTAATCAGTACCAGTATCGTGTGCGCTTTTAAATAATGCAACCTTTGCACATTTCTGGCGTGGAGTAAGATTCCCCGATTCCACAAACGAAATATTGGTCGTCTATGAAATGTCAAGCATGACATTTTCACATTTCCATTACCCGGCGAAAATCTCACCACGTCTTCGGTATCCGCCAACGACATGCTAGACGGGAAAAGGCTTGTGGACAATTCAATGAATATTTGACGATCAGAAATGGGTCGCTCTTATCACACAAGGACTGACAGAAAATGCAACCGTGCCGAGCATTTCCCGAGCAAACGGCAGCTTTAAAAGCCAAACCCCGAACGGAAGAACAGTGCTTTAAAGTGCTGCAGTAAATTTGTTTCGTTTTTCGTACGAAAACCCCAGTTCCTAAAATAGTAAAATAGTCTAATGAATATCCCAACAGTGTATTCACCTTCTCGTTCACTAGTTCCTTCAGTTTTTTTTTGCCAGCAAACCCCCATCAAATAAGCATCGAAACCACTAGAAGCGGTAACATTTAGTGAATTTCTTGACACGCGAACGGAACTTCCTTGGAAATGGTGTGTTGTCCTGTTTTATACCGACTTTTTTTATTTCGGGTTTTTGTTTGCCAGGTTCGATACTTTATGGTAGACAAATTTATTTTCCACTCCTGAATAAAGTTTTTGCCGCCGCGTGTGTATGTGGTGGGCGGCCTGGGAAAAAAACGACCAGTATCGCGATATTGACACACAATATCGGAATATGGGGGGGCGGGGGGGACCTCTCCAGCGTGAAAAACTCCGGTAGAAACTGAATAGAGGTTAGGCCAGAGCGTACGGCACACTTGTTAAAATGGAAACGTGTGGCCACAAACGGTTCCCGGGCCCTGCTTTCCCGGTATGTGCAACGTGTTATTTTATGTGGTTTGTTGTTTTGTTTTTTTTCTTTTTTTAGACGAAATTGCCAAAGTTTGTGGCATATCATAATTTAGATATTTTCTCTCGCTCTCCCTTCCGAGCTTCTAATGTGTTTCGTAAAATGGCGTCAATAAGGTGGTATGGAAAATTATGGTTTCTACGGTTACGAGAATAGGGGAAGAATTTTTCGGAAATGAGGAAATGATACGTTTATACCAGTTTCTGGAGTGCTTCAATTACTAAAATATGCAAAACTGAATAGAACTTTTCATTTTCAAAGTTCTTCCTTAATGAAACTGTTCCCATTTGGACATCCAAAATCCACAATGTCACCCTAAGAACCCTGTGGAAACTTGTTGAATTCCCGCAAAAATCTCCAAATTCTAGTCAACACGAGCGTAAGCCGAAACAGAAAGCAAACCAATGTTTCTTACTCCCGAAAAGCCAAATAGCAAAGCAAAAACTTAACAACCGTCAACCAATATAGGGAAAAACTTTAATGCTTTCCGTATCCCACTCACACTCCCGCCATGCGTTCGGAGTGATGGCACGACGCTACAATTATTGGAAAACTTTATACTGTATTGTTCGTATCGATCGGACACCAACAATAGTAAGAAAAAAAACGGCTGTACTTGTTTGTTTTTTGTATTGCTCCTGACGGTGGAAATAGAAAATCATGCTCTCGGTCACGATCACGTCACCCACCGCCCGTGGGTATCGGTATGGGAGAAATCTCGGAAGTGAGGTTTCCCTTGGCAAAAAGAAAACACTCTACTGCAACGCTGAAATGGGGAGCTTTCAACGAAACGGCAATTAACATTGAACTTGAACAGTTTCCAGTAAATGGTGGAAAATGGTAGAAACGGTACCCTTGAAGAGCAAAGAAAAGTGTACCAAAATATAGAAACCAAGCTTCAACAGCTTCGACAACACTATCGCGTCTTCTACTCGCACCATCTTTAAGATTCTAGATTCTCTAGAATCCAGCGAACGGGAGAATAAATTTAACCAGAACCTTTTTGTACGCAGCTTCAACAGCCATTTGCGCGTGTGCTTCTGCGCTACAGGAAGGATATGAATGGTAAATATTAAACTAATTATAGCTACCGGAAACCTGGCAGGTTCCGGCAAGTGTACGGCGAGTTACACCCGTCCATTTGGTTTGCTAATTAATTACGGTACCGAAACCGAAGCTGACCCTGGCAAAGGGTGGGACGTGGATCGTCGTTAGAAAACCTGCCTCCATTTGACCCTTGAGGAACCGGACATCCCTCATATTTTCCGGTGCTTTATGGTGTGAATGTGTGTTGCTCAACCCCAACTCGTCATCCTTTGTAAAGTGTGGGCTTATCATTCGCGGTGGCTTCGGCATTCGGGGTTTTTACTCGTTTCAAAAGGTATCCTGTTGAGCAAGTAAGCACTTGACCGAGCTTACACTAGGTGTGTGATGCGTAACACTTCCAAGTTCGTTCGGGAGGGAGAATCGTTTTCGTTCATTGACAAACCTGTGCTCCTCCAAATGCTCGAATGCTGATTCTACGAATTTTGTAAGCTCTGTAAGGTTGAGTAGATGAATGTAAACAAAGCAAACAAAAATGGCGTTACAAACTCCCGACCAATATTAACCGCAACAGCCACCACACTTTTCGATGACGTTTGGATGTTTGCTAACTGGAAACAAATTCCATTGCACACACTGCTGCACCTACTGCATCCACCGCAAAACATAACCTAATCAACACCGGCCAAATTGATGCTGCGCACCTTGATTGGTTTTCTGTGGAAAATTTTATTTACATACCGTTGTTTATTGCATACACATTTTTTTTCTATTTTGCAGGATTGCCACGGTTCGAAAGACAATCACCATATGCCGGTGCAGGACGATACGCAGAACTATCACATCGAGAGCGGATACCAGAACCTAACGCACACTAGCGTCACCTTTCGGCGGGCCCTTGAAACGTGTGATCCTCATGATGTTATCATTGGCGTAAGTACTCTAATGAATCTAATTATTCAAATTATTCGCATACGGATATCCACCGAATATTCCCCAATTGTTGTTAGATCTGTAACATTACAAAAATCGTACATTGTCGTCTGACATTGTTCTCGACATTAAATCGAAACTCAGCGCAAAATAAATCCAAATACTGTTAATACCTCGCCTCTATAGCCTACGCTCGTTAAAAACTTACGATTGCATAGCTTCAGGCGTCATTAACATTACAAAATCTAAATCAAACATTTAAATGTGTTTTAGTGTATGCCTTTCACTAGAAAACTATGTTACTTATCAGGCGTTATAGCTGTTTCTCGGTCTTGACCTGCCGTCGTCTTCCAATCAATTACATATCCTGGCTATTCTGGCGGGCGTATCAACGCCATTACTCCGTCTCAGATTGCGCCTTCTTAAAAGGACGTTCGGTGTCATTCTCATGACATGATCAGCGCCTCGAATCCTTGGCGAGTCTGCTTCGCTTGCACATAGCTCGTAAAGCTCGTTATTGTAGGTGTAGGCCAAACATTCTACTCCGAACATCTTACTCTCGAACGCGGCTAATAGAGATGCATCAGTTTTGGCAATAGTCCATGACTCAGAGGCAGTCTGTTGTAAAATCGGTTGGCAGCCAACACGCTTGCGTGTATCTCAAGACATATATTGTTGTCGTAGCTGACTTTTAACCTCATCTAGGTGGAGTTTTGAAGGAATTCAAAGGTGCCATCTCCTATCTGTACATCACCAGAGTCGATGATCATTGTGGCTTTTGCCTCGCTAATCTCCAACCTGAGGTTTAGTTGCCTAACAAATGATGGTGATCATTGTCATTTTTAATAGTTGTTGGATAACTAGTGCAAATCATTATACTAGCAAATGCCGCATCACAATTACAAATGTTCTCACTTGATTTTACAGTATTTTCACAAACTAGAACTGCAGACAACCCGTTTACTGGTTCATTTTTCTCTGATCCTTTAAAACCGATTAAAATAATCGCCATAGTACGTTCATTCTTTTTTCCACTGGTATCACTAAACTCCCTAATATGTTCAACACATTGCACTCGAAAAAAAAAAACTAGTACACGTCTGAAAGAATTTTCAACATTTGCTATTGCTTCACCGTACTGTGCACTGTATGCATGGATGCACACTTCCCATACATTCCCTATGGTGTAGCGCTTAAAAAAAAAAAAAAAGAAATGCCAAAGTGTCCAGATCCGGCATGTAGAATTACGAATGGTCGTTGGTTGGTCGTATTGTTTGCAAAGAATTTTTTGTTCTAGCAAAAAAAAACTACCTTCCAAAGGAGTAGGTAAAGGAGGCGAACGAGTTCGTTTTAGTTCTTTTCGTTCGCTTACGCTCCTGTCCTGTCTTTTCAGGGAAACACGCAACACGCTTGGGATAAAATTTTCCTCTACTAAAGCTTTAGGATATTGTGCTTGAAACCGGGGTGGGCCGGTTGAGGTGGAAAGCTTTCACAGCACCAGTAATCCGTTCTTGAGTATATATCGTTGAAGGTTGATGTGTATCCCCAAATGGGAATGTCCTACACGAATGGGTTGTTTTGCTCTAGGTCCAAAAATAAGGTATTTAAAACGTAAATCCAAAATTTAGCTTCAAAAGGGAAAATCTTAAATTAAACAAAACCATACGTGACATCTAATCCAATAATAATCTTTAAATACTTTTCAACCGTTTCCGAGTTTTTACTCGGTATTATCCTTACACTTCATCCCATCTTCAACACGATCCGCCAACTCGTAGGGAATCTATTTTACTGTTCGCTTTTTATAGCCAAAGACGTTATTTTTAGTATCCTCGTAGCCTTATTCGTTGTCGCCTGTAGAAGAAAAGTTTCTCACCATCACCATCGGCACTACAGTATGAAAGTACTGCAAGAGACTGGTACAGAAAAAGAAAACTTTCTCCATTAGACGTAGCAAACGTAGGTGGAAAAAATAACCAACGTGTATCCTAGTAGAACAAAAGAAAAAAAATGCGCAGCACACAAAGGTCAGCAACAGTGTAGGTTGATAAAATTCAAAAGTTTTCCATTTCATTCACCTCAATTATAAACTTGTCGCGGGTATTATTGTTTCCGTTTTTTTTTGTTGTTGCTTCTTGTTCGCTTGTTTTGTTCTTATTTATGTTCATGACCACAATCATACAAATGCTCCCTCGTACCAAGTGGTTATGGGCAGCAGAATCATTACCTACCGAGAAGCAATCGGCCCTGTGTTCCTGTAAATTTGCTTTCCCAAAAATAAAGGCGCAAACATTTTTGGGAAAAAAGGGCAACAGGTCGAGAATGGCCATGATCTTTATCGGTAAACGGACTTTTGGGACAGTTTAAGGTGCTTTAAACCCGATTCTAACCCAACGTGAAGCGGTGAATATTGTAAAGGGAGTAATCAACGCATAATTAGCTTGTTTTTGGAGTTCAGGTTAATATTACTCGACGTTAGATTGTTCAGCACACACAACAGACTGCAACGTAACAATATCGCAAAGCTCACCTGCTAGGAGTTTATAAAAAGGATAGCTTCGTGTCTCGTATACACGGGCACCAAAATGTGATTAGACGAGCATCCGTGCTGTTGGTTCATTAAACTGATCAGCTTCACGTAAGCAACACGAAAAACTCCAAACGTGTAGCTTCAACTTTCACGCTTATTATTCCACGGGACGATGCTTAAAGCGTTTCCAAAGTGTCTACAAAACCGTCTTGTCCGTTGGTTCGCAGTGAAGTTGCCGGGTTTTTCCTTACAAATATTGACTCGGTCACGTTTTTTTTTGTATCATTTTTATAGTTTCTGGCTTTCGTTTTATTTGAAGGAGATGTCTTTTCTTTTTTCTCTCATTGCTTCATTTGTCGCTTGAGAATTTTGCAACTTGCTCAAAGCTAGAAAAGAAAGACAGACGATTTTTCTTTTCCCTCCGAACAGTTCGCTCGCAAGCGAAAATGGTAAGTCCAAGGTGCTTTTAAAATAATCTTACTTCTCCCCTAATCGTCTAGCCCTATTAATTTTACTGTCTGCATCCATTGCATCCATTACATTCCTACATTCCAGTGTGCTAAAACATGGAAGAACTGACAAAAGGAGCAGTTTCGTTTAGCATTTTAAACGCTCCCAACAAAGCTTTATCTAAATGCGTTAAGTGTGCGATAGTTAAGTGCCTTTCCAATTTTTAACACATTTTAAAGTGGTTGTTCGAACTATAATGAGCTGATATCAGGACTCATTTTGCAATCTTTGGCGAACAGTTTGCTTATGCACATTGAAATCTGTGGTCTTGTACCTCACAGGCGAAATAAGAGAGTTTTTTTAATTAGTAAAGGACCATGTATGTATGTACTTAGAGCACTCATCAAATATCTTAAGTGGGTATTATTGTTTCCGTTTTTTTTTGTTGTTGCTTCTTGTTCGCTTGTTTTGTTCTTATTTATGTTCATGACCACAATCATACAAATGCTCCCTCGTACCAAGTGGTTATGGGCAGCAGAATCATTACCTACCGAGAAGCAATCGGCCCTGTGTTCCTGTAAATTTGCTTTCCCAAAAATAAAGGCGCAAACATTTAGCCCGAAAAAAAAGGGCAACAGGTCGACAATGGCCATGATCTTTATCGGTAAACGGACTTTTGGGACAGTTTAAGGTGCTTTAAACCCGATTCTAACCCAACGTGAAGCGGTGAATATTGTAAAGGGAGTAATCAACGCATAATTAGCTTGTTTTTGGAGTTCAGGTTAATATTACTCGACGTTAGATTGTTCAGCACACACAACAGACTGCAACGTAACAATATCGCAAAGCTCACCTGCTAGGAGTTTATAAAAAGGATAGCTTCGTGTCTCGTATACACGGGCACCAAAATGTGATTAGACGAGCATCCGTGCTGTTGGTTCATTAAACTGATCAGCTTCACGTAAGCAACACGAAAAACTCCAAACGTGTAGCTTCAACTTTCACGCTTATTATTCCACGGGACGATGCTTAAAGCGTTTCCAAAGTGTCTACAAAACCGTCTTGTCCGTTGGTTCGCAGTGAAGTTGCCGGGTTTTTCCTTACAAATATTGACTCGGTCACGTTTTTTTTTGTATCATTTTTATAGTTTCTGGCTTTCGTTTTATTTGAAGGAGATGTCTTTTCTTTTTTCTCTCATTGCTTCATTTGTCGCTTGAGAATTTTGCAACTTGCTCAAAGCTAGAAAAGAAAGACAGACGATTTTTCTTTTCCCTCCGAACAGTTCGCTCGCAAGCGAAAATGGTAAGTCCAAGGTGCTTTTAAAATAATCTTACTTCTCCCCTAATCGTCTAGCCCTATTAATTTTACTGTCTGCATCCATTGCATCCATTACATTCCTACATTCCAGTGTGCTAAAACATGGAAGAACTGACAAAAGGAGCAGTTTCGTTTAGCATTTTAAACGCTCCCAACAAAGCTTTATCTAAATGCGTTAAGTGTGCGATAGTTAAGTGCCTTTCCAATTTTTAACACATTTTAAAGTGGTTGTTCGAACTATAATGAGCTGATATCAGGACTCATTTTGCAATCTTTGGCGAACAGTTTGCTTATGCACATTGAAATCTGTGGTCTTGTACCTCACAGGCGAAATAAGAGAGTTTTATTTAATTAGTAAAGGACCATGTATGTATGTACTTAGAGTACTCATCAAATATCTTAAGTAATGCTAGTGCTTGAGAATTTAGTTAGCATTTTCCTTCACAAATATACTATATACCAAAAGCTCATATTCTTGGAAAACTTTTCTGACCAAGTTTGATTCATGAGAAATCGTTTATGTCCATTTTGCACAATGTGCAAAACGTTTATCGCACCTCAAAGTTTGACAAACACTTCAGGTGCAAGAGTACCCGGTTTCACCGTACAAAGGTAGAAACTTTTAGAGCAAAAAGACAACCGACGGTGAATGCAAAGACATGAAATCCTTTATCAGAACATCGTGCTGCTTTTCTTCGCCAACACACCTGATACGCTGCCTGCCGTACTCATACTATTAAACTACAAATCACCATAGTAACGCCTTCAAAAGCTTCACATGTGTGCGCACATGCTCGGGCTGAAAGTTTTACTACGAATGCATGTCATATGCATTTGCGATCATGATTCTGACAACCTTCCCTTTACACTCAAACACACATTGTTGCCACCGTTAGCGCTTATCCTAACGATCGTTCTCGTGCGTCTTGTTGCTCGTAAATTAATCTATGTTCCTCCATTTTTTTTCCATCTTTCACAGTCAGATACGATGAAAATCCTTTGGTCGTACGGTGACCGAGATCCGGTCGCTGGCAGTTTGAAGGGACACAGTGCGAATCGTGGCGCTCGCTCGATTCACTTTCTCGGACCCATGTTTCGCCGACCGGCCGATGCACTGCAGCGGGACGACCTACGCCAGTGGGACGTTACGGTGAAGAACGTTTCCATCGACACCAGCATGGACACGCTGTACTGGTGCAAGATTCTGAAGGCACCAACGCTGCGCGAAAAGCATCACATTATCGGTTACGAGGCACTGCTCACGAAGGAAGGGTAAGTAAAACCAGGTGACATGGAAAAATAACCTGAGAAATTGTACTTCAAGATTATTCGCCCCACATGACATTAGCTGACGCTAGAGAAAACGGGAATTGAGATATCACAAGAAAATTGGAATGAATAGAATCTTTAGCGATTGTGTCCATTGTCCAAACAAAATCCATCGCAAACCAAGATCTCAGCAAGATGTTGGTATCGTTTTTGTGAGATTCTTCTAAAAATAGCGCAATTCGCTTCTCGATCCTCGCACCGATTTGCATAACCGTTTCCACTAAATTAAGCTGTAAATCAAATCCTACGGCAGGTGCTATGTGGACAGTAGGACCAGGTACATCTCCAGACGAAGATGTCTCTCTCTCAACCTCTCGCTGGACGCCCCAGGGAAACTTCATGTGCGGCTCTATAGGATTAAAATTTAGAAGACCCTTATTAAACCCACGAAGAAGGTCAGGAGATGAATCGTGTTGTTTGATCGGTCTTTCTTTGTTCCATTCTTTGTTTACCTTCGGGGAGAGAAGAATTTGCTCGTCGGTCCCCCTCCCTATACACCCGTTAATGTTTCCGCTGTCAACTGCAGAGAGACACGCTGACCGAGCGATAGTTATCTGGACCTGGGCTTTAGGCTTTCGGTTCGGTTTGGTTGTTTCCAAATTTTGCGCACACATTTCGATGTGGATGACCGCGTTTGAAGTCGTCCGTATCTGGTCTCTACGGTTCAGGGGACCAAATCTTGTAGAATCTTTGTAAGTCTTAAGATTCGCGCTACCACGCCATAGCGTTTGAAACCTGTTTGAATAATAAATCAAAGCATTTATATCAATTTTCAATGGTTTTAAATCATCGGAACGGCGAGACATCATTAGGACAATAATACAAATTAACCAATTAATGATTGATTATCCGAGGGTTAACGTTCGTGGAGCGTATTAATGAATAATGCATCTCCGATTGGATGGATTAGATACTCGATAATGATAAGCCGGTAATATGATAAACAAAATATTTGGAATCCCGATGATGGATAGCGAACAATACGCTCTAGCAACACATTATCGAAAGGGACATTCTTCGCGCAATACAATAGACGACCGACGACCGGTTCATGTGTCGCATTTGCATTAAATAATTAACCCATTTTTATTTCTCCCTCGCTGGATATATTATCACGTTAATTTAGGATCTACTACAGCCCAAAATTGAAATACCTCCTGTGACAGACAACAAGCGGTACCTGTGCCCGGTCAGGCAAAGCAGGGAATATTTAAATTAATCAACCCATCATGTCGGATGGTGTGCTTAATTGGCAAAATCCCCTTTGCAAAAGCCAATGAATAGGAGCTTTGATTGAAATAGGATCACCGGTTTGGCGCCAGTCCCGGTGTAAATGAAGGTCATATTTTAACGTTTTGATTGATGTCTTCTGACACAACACCCTGCTTATTGTGATTGTGCGCACGAGATGGAATTCAGATGTTTGTTTAGATCATCAGGTTGTGGCCACTTGGTAGAAGATGATCCAAAACGAAGCACTGAGCACTACTGTTTACGCAAATGGTTAACGGTTCAACAGCGTAACGTAAAGATAATTGAATGGATTTAATTTGGAATTCTACGTCCAACAAGCATTCCAGGAATATATACTCTCACACTTTACCGGGCTGTCTTTTCATTCAACCTTGGCTGATGTACACAAATGTTGGCAAATTTTGCATCTCTGCCTTGGCCACTGCTTTTCCATTTTGGGACTAAATTATTAAAGATGGTGCCCTGTTTCCAGCACAGCTCAACAATTTCCTATAGCGTACTGCTAACAAACATTGGGAGAGTTATCCGTAGATGTTACCAACAATCTCTTGACTAAATGTGATTTTTCTGTTGATCAGAAAATACCTCACAATCCTATCTTCTTTGCTCAGAGTGATAATACGAAATATTCATCAATATTAGATAAAATTCTAGAAGAAAAACCAAATGAAAATTCTAAAAAAAGGCAATCGTATCTCTATATCTCTGTCCTTTTCTTTGCAGATCTACCAAACAACCACTAGTACACCACATGACACTGTTCGAGTGCTCCACCAACTCCTACCCCGGATCCGATCCCAACTCGTGGGACGTTTGGGTCAAGAGCAGCGGTGCGGTATGCAACAGCAATCTCCTCACGCCCCGTGACTGGGACTCGTGCATAACCCCAGTCGCAACCTGGGGTGTCGGTGCATCGGGTCAGTTCCTGCCCGAGCATATCGGTATCCCGATCGGTGGCGATAAGGGCGCCCCGAAGTACTACATGCTCGAGGTACACTACGACAATCCGCGTGCGAAACGTGTGCTGGACCATTCCGGCTTTCGCATACACTACACGCGCCACGTCCGCCAGCACGATGCCGGCATGATGATATCCGGTGTGTCCGTGTCCGACACGCAGATGATTCCACCCGGACAGAAGCTGTACCGCAACGTCGGCATCTGTGGACCGTCCTGTACCGGGGCCATCTTCCCGGCGCACGGCATCAACATTGTGTCGGCCGCTCTACACTCGCATGTGGCGGGCCGAAAAATGAAGCTGCGGCACGTGCGGGATGGGAAGGAGTTGCCAAGGATCGTGGAGGACGATAACTACAACCATAACTTCCAGCAGATCCGTCAGCTGGAAAATGAAACGAACGTTCTGCCGGGGGATTATCTCATTACCGACTGCGCCTATGAGGTATGCAATTCGCATCACAAGAATAGCACTGCTTGCATTCGTTAAAGTTGCTGTAACACATTAAATGGTTTTTTTTTGCTCGCTTTTCCGTTTACAGACTGTCGGCCGACGGCGTCCAACACTCGGTGGGTACTCCACGAAGCAGGAAATGTGCCTTTCGTTTATAACGTACTACCCCAAAATTGAGCTGGCCGGTTGCTACAGCATGACACCGGTGAAGGAGTTCTTCGAAACGTTCGGTGTGTTTCAGTTCTACGCAATGAACATGACCGACGTGGAGAACCTGTTCCTGTACAATGGTAACATTCTCGATCTGTTGCCCACAACCGTGTTTCCCAACTTTGCCCCGGGCGGTGAGGTGGACGATGAGCAGAACCAGCTTGCCATTAAAGCGCTGCAAAATGCGAAAGAATACAGCATCATCGACGAGGAGGACGTCCTGTACAAGGAGTCAATACTGAACAAGCTAATCATATCGGATCCGGTTGAATTCCATGACCGTACCTTTCTGTCGCACCTGAATCAACTGCCCTGGTCGGAGCCACTGTTTACGAGGCGTGTCGAACAGAGCATTCTCACGGGGAAACACATGACGTTCTGCCGCGTGTCGAGTGATTCCATTTCTGTGGTAAGTGTCCCAGGGGAGTGAGTGGGTGTTAATGTAGATCGATTTTCTAATCATTGCCTCGTTCTTTCTTCCTTTCTACAGGCATCGGAAATATTCAAGTATCCCGTCTTTGACACGTTCGTAAAAGCACCGAGCCAATGCCCGTACCATCTGTTCATGGAGTTTGCGGACCACACCTCCACGGCAAACGGCAAACAGATGTCCAGCACGAAACTGCTTCTCCTGGCCCTATTAATACTCTATCGGCGGTTTTGTTCTGGCTCCCTCCATTAACCGTAGTAGGGAAATCGCATCGCCAACATCCATCACGGTGGAAAGCAAAGTTCGCGGAAAATCTGACTCTTCGCGACTTCTGGCGAAGGGCGAATGTTTACTTGCGTTTGGGTTGACCAACCTTACTGATACTTTATTTTATTTATTATACCGACTTTTCCGCGCGCGCTTATTGGACCTTCGATTGTTCCCTGTCTGGGCGTTGGGCCCAGAGCGGGCGAATATAAATCACACGCCATGAGCGGTAACTTTCCATTCCCTCGCTTTCACACATTCTTCAGCAGCAAGAATGTAGTTTCCATAAGCTTGCCTACCATAATTTTCTCTAATTTATTAACTAGCAACTACCGTCTGCCTATTGTGTAAGATGCCTATTATCGTATCGTTAGTTATTATTGATACTTACGCTATACTGCTTCTGGTTCGCAAGTAACAAGATGTATCGCTCGATTCATTTCCGTTTAGCAAGAAAATTTCACCAAACGAGTGATTTAGTGACGAAAGTCATATAACGCTACAACTGCTGACCAACATCGAACATCGGAACGGTTGGTTGATTTAAGTCAACGAAAATCTGTCTTTGATTACTGTTTTATTGTAATGCCGCGTGGCCAGGATATATTTTTATGGCTTTTATATTGTACTTTTCCATGAAAGTACCCGTTTGTATGATAGCAGCCACATTAACAACCGCTTGTTTGTATAGTTTAAGACAAAGCTAAGAAACGTTACGTTAAGCGTGTGCTTCATTAAGACGAGTTAAGTGCGCCAGGACAGGATTAGAAATGCCAAAGTAAAAATCGTCATTTAATCGTTCTCATGTAAGGATTAGAAATTGATACGCTAGCAAAGGATTAAGTTAAAGGTGTCGTCGCTTTTGATGTTTCGGTTTCAAACGTATTGTGACACATGCGCGCGATAAACTCACCGAGTGAGAAGTAGTATAGAGACTTAGTTGACGTTGCTGCACTAACCTGTTTATCTGATAGGTCAGTCGACGGAAAATGAAAAACAGAGGAAGAACTCTAACATACGGATGAATATAAAGTTATATTACGACTATCCTTAATGTGTGTTAGTGAAACTAGTTTCAGTCTTTAATCGTTACATTTGTATCATAGTCATGATAAGATTCTTAATAGCAATCTAATGTCTAATGTATGTTGTGTAAGTACGCGAAAGACTATGTACATTAAAAGCTAATTAAATAAATAAACAACTAAAATTGCTTACATGTGCCGTGTAAAACATTATTAAAAGCAATTGAAGATATGCATCAATAGCATTCCAATTGAGTACTCCTTACTCCTAAAAGTATGCAATCACTAGTCTTAAGACTATCGGGGATGGTCTGTGAAGAATGATTTTGTTATTTTATAACAGCGTTTAATAAGCTCCCAAGCCATCTATAGTTCGAATATTGAAAGAAATTAATTGCCTACTTCCAGACTCATACTGGTCCAGACTCATACTTTGGGGCGGTGGTGTATACGATAGCGGCGCCGGTCTTCACACGGCAGGACCGGGGTTCGAATCCCGGCGGAACGCCTCCCCGTACGCAGGACTGACTATCCAGCTACGGGTAAAGACTGAGTCAAAGAGAGCTAGCAATAGCAGGCCAAGACCTCACGAGGTTGTAGTGCAAATGAAGAAGAAGAAGAAGGCTCATACATGCACAATCGCTAGGTGTGCTTCACGGGAGCAGAATTACAATTAATCCAGTTGCTTGTTCCTATCATATTGTCGTGTAAAGGCACCTTTATATCAACGGAAGAACACCGAGTTCGTGGGTATTTTCATAAAATAATATGAGTGACTTTGCCACAAAAGAAGAAGAATATGAGTTGAATACTTTTTATTGTGCATTTTATTTATTGCAGTTTCATGTAATTTTGTGATCATTAAAGCTAATTGCAAATCGTTTTTCTACTATATTTCATAATTTAAAAATTTAGAATATTTGACGAGAAGGAAATGATTTTTGAATCACCCTGTGCTGTCATCTACACAAACTGACAGTTCATATCTGGTATGAAAACAAGCTCTGCCGGTTGCTTGTTTACGTTGCTTCCATTTGTGCACAATATCCGATAAAAATCACTGCTAAAACAGTTTAAAAACCAGTGAAGAGTTACAATAATGGATTTACTAAAGCCACGAACTGTACCTCTCTCAGAAGAAACTATTCTGTGGTTTGAGTTTTTACTGAAACCTTCGCTGTTAACCAAGCATCTAGGCAAACCTAATCCTGGTACGTTGTTTACATACTATTTGACCCTCAAACGAAGACTAGAATAATCGTATTCCTCTCTGCAGATCCATCACCCACCGATCTAATCACGCAGTTTCTCTCAAAAGCACCGGAAGGACAAAGCCAAACCACCGATGTAATACCGCCCGATCCGGAAGGGTCCCATAAACCGGAAGGGTTGAAGTACAACAAAAAACAGCTCGCTCTGAAGGTGCTTGCCCTGAAGGTAGCGGCCTATATGAGGTGGGATCTAGACAAACTGGAACGATCGGTGTCAGTCCCCCTGCAGATCCAACTTTTGGCCGATTTGTGTAGCATTACAGCAGGCAAAATGGTGATACTTCCCTCATCACTGCTACAAGATCCGGCCCTTATCGGTACGGACGGTTCAAAGCATTCGTTCAACTTTGCGCTTACGCTTTACCATCGCTGGGTTTTGCGGGCCCAGGTACTGCGGGCGGCAGTCATTAAGAATATTAAATCGAACACCAACCATGGGTAGGAAAAGCGATTCATTTCATAGCTCTTTGGGGGTGGGGAAAGTAACGAGCATATGCTTTTCTTTTCTAGTCCCACCGTGACGGATTTGACAACATTTGTGTTACGCGACGAATCTTCCATTGCTGCCCTAGAACCCATTACGCAGCTTAGCATCGATTTTCTGAATCAAGTGTTAATGGAACCCCAAGCATTTCGTGTGCTCACTTACGAATCGTTCGTTCCGCTGGATTCCAATACCGACAACACGCAGCAACGTTTCGATTCTGCCATCGCTATTAAACCGTGCGAACTGAGAGCCCAAATCCATTACGATCTGTGCCAATATTATCTTTTCGTTCAAAAGTACGAGCTGGCACGGCATAATGTGCTGCTGTGCAAGGAAAACTATGCCCAGTGGCAGAGGGAAGAGATTGGACGGACCGGTCTTCCGCCTGCCTACTGTACGGTCAACGCGGATGTTTTGCAAGGGTATCTGCTTGCGTGCGGAGTCACCGGAGAACCGGATGGGCTGCTGCAACGGCTGCACGAATCGATTCTTAATCACTATTCGGATATCGTAATGATTCTGAAGGAGGACAACCTTCGGAAAGAAATCCCCATGACTCAGCGCAAATTGCTCGAACTGAACATTGAAGGCTACAATGCGATCGGCAGCACCGACGGTAATCCGATTGAGCAGAAAGAGCTCGAACTGGCCGTTGTTGCACTGAACATCATCCGGTACGCGATGGACGGGGAGAACATTCTTAGCTGTAACGTTGCAATGCAGAAGTACAAAAACCAACAGCCGAAGCTGATCGAATCACTGTTCCAGTACGCGGACGAACAGTACGAACAGTTTTCCATGGAGGAACGAGTGCTGTTGAAGCAGTACTTTTACAAAATAATTACACTGTACGGTGGAGAGCTGGGATCGGCCTTCGAAGCTTTCGTGCAAACGTACTCGAAGGTGGTGTCGTTGCAGGAGTTGAAGGACTTTCGGGCTCAGCGTACCCAGGTGGAAACGCAGCTAGGTGGTATAGCCTTGCAGAGCGATTGGGTAATACCGGAGACGAAGAGTAAGTACCAACAGTTAGGTCGAAAGTTGTTCTTCCAGCGAAGCTGTAGGGAATTCTTTACAAAATTCAGGGTAAAGTCCTTAATTACTCTACTTTTTGTGACAGAAGAAAATATTCGATATAGTAAACATCTAAGCGCTTACTGACTCTCGCTGCTCCTCGTATCAACTCTGATATTTCATAGCTATTCGTTGAAATGATCGTGTTAAGATTCTCATTTTTGCTGTTCTTTCAAATCCAACGCTAGATCCCCGACTCGAAGTGGGTCAGCTTGAACGCCAACTCATCTCATGCACCTCGGCAAATGCAGTGCGCAAGCTGCTGGTAAAGATTGCGGGCACCAACCCATCGAAACCATTGTTCACCATCAACCCCAGCTGGACGATCCCGTATCCGTTGGAGCAAATCCTTATTCCTCTACAGCGTGGCTTTCTTCAAGATTTTGCGTGTATTCTCATCGGCAAAGCTAAGGAACTGACGGCCCGCAAAGATTACTCTACCGCCATCACACTGCTCACCGTGCTGAAAAACGAAACACAACGCCCGGAACTGGCGGGCAACCCACTCGTCGCAAAGCTCGGGAAAATGGTCTCCTGGGAAGGATTGCTCGTACAAATTCAGCAGGTGCTGGATGAATGGCCCCGAAAACCGGTCGACCAGGCACAGCTCGTTCGTAACTGTAAGCAGTGTCTGAATTCGGCCATCGGTTCCGCCGCCAGCAACGATCTAATGCCACACGCGAAGATACTCGAACACTGTGCCGCACTGTTGTTAAATTTGAACGAATGGAATGCGCTGCTGATCGCGCCAGACAAACGTTTCCCCGGGGTGGAACTCTGCTCGGCCATCACGCAAGCCTTTCTGGACATTGAAAAGTTTAAAGGGACGAAGAAAACGAACCGCGAAGCGTGGGAAATGTTACTGCCGATGTTCCTCAATCCGTCCGGTTCTCGGCAGCGGCAGCTACCGCCCGACAGTCCACTGGTGCTGCTGATAGGGAAGCTACGGGAACCGCTCGTTATTTCGATTCTACTGTCGCTGCTGGCGAGACTGCACAATATCTTGCGCGATGAACCGAATGCCGAAATTAATGCCGAGTACATGTTCCTGTGGCCATCCAATGTGAACAAGTAAGCAGATCGATTAGCTCCACCGTTCTTGATAAACTCACCAACTAGTATGTGTAAACCCGCCTTTCTTTCACAGCACATCCATGTACAACATCAAGCTGGTCACGGAAGCGCTGAACCTTGTGCTCAACCAAGCACTGCGCTACTACCCGAACAACATTCCCTGGCTGAAGCTGAAAGGTGACGTAGAGTTTGTGGCGAACAATTTCGAGGCAGCCATGCGCTATTACGTGACGGCTTTAATCTCCGGCACCGAGTACTGTACCGTCCATCTGCAGCGGCCACTTTTTGACGATTTTCTTATCCGGCGTATGGTGAAGTGCAGCACGAATCTGGGTTGCTTCGTGCAGGCCGCCGTTCTGTGCCAGTTTTTTGACGAAACCGATTACGGATTGGCGTTTAAAAGCATCAGCGAAAAGTCCGCCAGCTATTCGGATGCGATGGATTCGTACTATAGCTGCATCTGGGATTCGACACTGCTGGAGTACATTGTAAATTGGCACTACAAGAAGGGCGAACACAAGCGACGATTGCAAGCGGTAGGTCAGGCAGGGCCGTTTACAGACGAAATATGAATAGCTGTATTACTGAACTTATCTATTTGCAGGTTTCATTTATCGGCCAGCTAGAACTGAACGCAAACAACAACGAGGAAATTAAGCGTGAAGCAGCAGCCGTACGAAAAAATCGCTTCCTTCGATCGCTTGCCAAACAGTACATGTGCTGAGCAGAATACATTGGCCGATGTAACAAGTTCGGGTTAGAAGGTAAGATTTATTTTTATGAAGAAATATACAATAAGTCGAAAACGTTTCGAAACCCCGATGTAGTATTTTAATGGTAATTTTAAATAGCAAGGTAGCAAGGTCAGCAGGTGAAAGAACGGCCACCGGCGAATTACTTTGGTTTCCTTCCTCTGCCTGCTCCACCACCGCCGCCGGTTTTGGCTTTCTTTGCCGACGAACCGGTAAGTGGCTTTTTTTCGTCAACCTTTCGCTTGGGCGTACCGGTCGATGGCAGCACCTTGAAGAACGAATCTAACCGGCCCTGCGTTGCGGTGTTTTTAGTTTTCATAATCTTTTTCGCACCAGCCCTTATACGATCCTCGTTAAACTGACGATCGCCGCACATGTACTGCACCAAGCCTTCCTCGTCCGGTTCGGACCACTTCAGCTCGACGGCATCCGCCGCCTGTACCTCCGGTTCCTTAAATAGCCGCCGTGCTTGCTGATAGTTCCAGTCGTCCGGTACGATGTACTTCGATTTGTCGAGATGCTCCAGTATGGTTTCAATCGATCGGTGCTTGTTGATCAGTTCGATTGCCTTCTTCGGACCGATGCCACGGATAGTGTCGCAGTAATCGCATCCGAGCAGAATACACAGGTCGATAAATTCGTCCTGCGTTAGCTCGAATCCCTTCAGGACCTTTTCGTAGTTAAACTCTTGCACCGGCATCTTGCGCGCTTCGCTGAACGTCAGATGGCGCAGCAGGATGGATGAGCCGAACGTAAGCGCGTCCATATCTTCGGTGGCCGTCGCGTACACCTTGCCAGCGCGAACCAACGCGGCACATTGTGCTTCCGCTTCGCATGGTGCCTCCACATACGGCACGCCCATCAAACGCAACAATTCTTTCGCCTCATTTGCATGCTGTTTCGTTACCTTCACAAGCCGGCGATTAAACTTTTCCATATCCTCGACTGCACCTGCTTCGGTCGCTTTGTCCAGCGCTTTCTGTGCCTCTTCCCTTCGCTCCGCACGCTTGTTCAACTCACCAGACTTTAGATCCGGAGGCTTACCGTCGAACACGTACACTGGCTTGATGCCGTTCTCTAGCAGTCGGATCGTGCGGTAAAACGTACCCATAAGGTGTGAGGTCGTTTCACCGTCCACCGACGTAAGCTGTGCACCTTCGGCACGGACAGCAATCAGAAATTGGTACAGACACATGGATGCATCGATAGCCACTTTTCGTCCTGCCAAAAACAAAAAAGCAAATGCTAGAGAAATGGGTTTGCGTGAGCAGTTTACACGATGGAGTTTACCAAAAAAATTCTTGATTTCTCCTTCCTTCACCGCAAACGGTGCGACATCGGCGATCAGTTGTGAAAGTCCCTTAATTCCCATGATGCTGGCGGTAAATCTTTTCGTAAATTGCAAAAGAAAACACAAACGCGAACGGCAACACAAGGACTTTCCTGAAGTTTCGCGCGCCGAAAGCGTGCACACAAACAACTACACTGACAGCTTATATGTTCGAAGCTTGATAGAAGGTTGACAGGTTATTTTCGAAAATTTTATTTATTTATAAACAATCATAAAAAACTTTAAAATATCGGTACAAGATGAAGGAAAATAGACTGAAATGTAAATATGCAATTGCAAAGGTACTGCATATCAACGCATAGTATTTTCATCCATTTCGTAACATTTTAAAATTTCACTTTTTCACCGTTTGTTTACAAGTTCGGCGACTGTCCAAACGACCACGCCAACATGGCGGACGCGAGCAAAAAACCAACGCTGAACCGACCTGTATTTTATTTACCTTGAGTTTGCTAAAACATGTCGGCAAACGCCGCCGATGAGGAGAAGAAATTATCGAAAATGGTACGTGTTATCCTGGCGATCAAGCACCAAACGTTACCGCAAACGCTAGCGCCCGATCAGTGTTATCGTTTAAAGCCTGTTTCCGGTCGGTCCGTGCCGGGGCAGCGAAATTACAGTGCATCATAGTTTCGGTGGTTTTCCGGATCGTTCGTGTACAACTTTTCCGCCGCTCCCAACGCATCAAACTCTCTCTCGCTGGCGCGCGCGCTCGTTGCTTCTCGCTCGCTCCTAATGGCGTTGTGTTTGTTTTCTCGCCATATCTTTTCGCTGCTTTGCCGCGTTTGTAAAGACGAAGG
>KZ061660.1:2301-14352 GCA_002091835.1 Anopheles maculatus
AAAATCTCTCTCTATTTAATGCAAAAAAAAATCAAAAACCAGAAACAAAATTCCATATACGCAGAAAAAGTGAAATAATAATTTACAAATCAAGAAAAAAACTTATAGCTGGTATAAATGGCGGCTATTATTCAGGTGGATTACAGCAAGCCCATAGTACAACACCGCTCGAGGCACCTCACAGTGCAGGATCGCATGCGCCACCCAGCGGCGGCGGTCCCCCGCCACCGTCCGTTGCCGTAATACCGCCTGTTTCCGCTGTTACAGCGCCACCACCACAAGGTATTATACCACCTCCTCCTTCTCCGAAACTACTAGTACATCTACTACTACTACTACTTGCATGCGCCCCCCAGCGGCGGCGGTCCCCCGCCACCGTCCGTTGCCGTAATACCGCCTGTTTCCGCTGTTACAGCGCCACCACCACAAGGTATTATACCACCTCCTCCTTCTCCGCCACCACCACAAGGTATTATACCACCTCCTCCTTCTCCGAAACTACTAGTACATCTACTACTACTACTACTACTTACTACTGCAACAACAACAACAACCACTATCGCCCAATGTCGGCACCAACATCACCACAATCACCAACCACCGTTACCATTGTCGCATTATTGCCGTCTCTTCCTCCCTTATCTTTAAATTAATCATGTCTCACGATCTATCAGGACCGACACTCGGTGTGTGTGTGCTAATGTAAATGTTGTACATACTATGAATCCTTAGTGACGAACTTTTCACGCACACCATGATTGGTTGAAAGATGAAAATTCTATCCTTGGCCTACTGGGATCCGTTGTCAAGCTCTAGGATTCGAATCGTGTAAACGTATCTTATTGTTTTCTCCAAATCGAACACAGTAAATATTCTACATACATTTATCGTTAGCACATACATACTTACCCTGTTTTTTAAATGATTCGTACAATCCACAGCCAACCTTTTCTTAAGCCTTTTCTCTTAATCCTAAATATTCTGCAGTAGGATATTCGATTTCCATTGCCGTTGGCAAATAACAACACCCCAACAGAACAATTTTTAATGTGAGCAGCAAGATTTTTTTTTAATTAGAATAAGTTTGAATGATTGTAAATGAACGATTGCTGAACGGGAGGGAATGCGCGCGTGAGAACAAAATATGAATGAGAGGAGAAGCGGCAGAATTGTTGTGGTAGATGTGCTAGAACACACACACACACACATCCAAGTGAGCTACGACGACGGCACGATTGCGTCTACTTGATTAAGACAAACAGAGAGGAGTAACAACAACCGGTCACTACGTAGCAACCAAGCAAGTCAGAATACTATACCACCTACCTAGGGAACAGTTTGAGAACGTCCCCAATGTACGCGTGTGCGTGTGTGTATGTGGTCGCGTGTTTTGCATTAGAAGAAGGATGTGTATCGAAGATGTATGCTCATCATCTATAGGCGTAACACATTAATGCCAGAGATTTTGTTTTAATTTTTATTTGCAACAACCACACCACCACATATAGTGTTAGTAAAGGAAAGGTAAATGTGATATTTCTGTGTATATTTGTTTAGCAGTACGATCCTTTTGCTCTCACCTATTCTGATTTACTTTGTTGTCTTCTTTTTGTGCGTAGTAGTTGCAATGCCTCCTCCTAGTGTACCCCCTTTGCTGTGATTCGTTCATTCCAATCTGTCATCCAACTAATTCCTCATCACACTCAGTTGATCTTCGACATATGATGTTCATTCCATCCAGGTATAGAAACCCTTTTGCGGTGCGGTGCGGTGTGCGTGCTGTGCTCTGCTGGTGACCGAAGATGGAAACGGTTGTTGTATTGTTTCGTTTTGTTTTTTTTTAAATCTCTTTTTGTGTTTTCATACGCCTAACTCTTACTAATCGGTACGTTCTCTATCCACATTTATCCTCTTTTTCCGCATCCGCCATCCATTTCTCGCTGCGATTTGATCTACTACCGTACTACCGTACTGCGCGCCGATTTACACACGCACCAATTTGAATCCAAACAAACAAACGCCAAAAACAAAAACGCACAGCCTCTTAGTGCCCCAGATCCAAGTAATCATCATTCGGTTAAGCCGGAACCATCAGAAGTACATTAGTTTTATCGTAATGAAAATAATATTATATATATGCTGCTACTACCTTTACGATTGTAACAACACACACACAGACACACAAAACAAGGAAAAAAGGAGATAAAGAAATAATTTCACATAAGCTCTACACCACCCCACGTTGTATACACATTCACACCTGGCAAAAGAAAAACGAAAAAGGACAGTTAGGCACACAACCAACACGAGTAGTCCCCCAGACCCAGGGAAAAATATATATGTAAAAGGAGGAAAGCAAGGCAAGAACATGTGGGGACAACAAAAAAGGGGGGCCCCCCTTTGTAATCAGCTGTAGAAAATGCATAAAGAACTATTGAAGTATATATGATGAATTTTCTTAGATCGACCAACGATAAGGAAACCAACAAAATATGCAAACTAATAAAATGCAATAAAAGAAATAAACACGAACACTCACACATAACCGGTACAAAAGCATAACAGAACAAACAGAATGCAACACGCGCATACACAGAAACAGCCTGCAGCAGCAATGTAAGGGAAAACTATTGGGATAAATATGCAACACAAAACGAGAAACGAGGAGGAAAGGTATAAAACAACGGAGGTGTATTAGTTTATATACTGCTACTACTATTATTTGACAACACAAAATGTGAATTATAATTCTATAAATAAAAGGAAAAACACACACACACACGCAGGCAGTTGAGATATGAAATGCAAAGGGAAAAAGAAAACAAAAATGCGAAATGCAACTAAAAAAAAAAAGAAACGAGGGAAAAGCAACAAGCACTAGTTACGTATATAAGAAAGGATTTTATTTTTTATTGTTTAATGTGCTTTTTTGTCTTTGACAAAAAGAGAGAGAGAGAGAGAGCGAAAGAGAGAAATGAAATACATTGTGTACGAAACTTTAGAATAAATTAAGAGTAGAAAGAGGATAAATGCTATTAAACATACTACTAACTAACCTACTACATACACCAGCAAACAACACAAACATAAAACTACACTATATACACACAGACACGTTAAATGTCACATAGACACAGACAAAAACACACAGTCCCATGAATGAACAACAGTTAAAAAGGAAACACAACCAACACATGCATATATACATACATACACAAACACACACACACACACATTCGGAGGTAGGTAAGGTATGAAAAAATATGGGGGGTAAAAAACAAAAACACAACACGAGAATTAATGTGTAATTGATAATAATAATTGATAATAATTATAACAAACACAAGAGAGGGGAGAACTTCTTTTTTGCTCTAAAACATTAGTGCAACAGAACACAAGATATGAATATGAAGGGAAGAACAAGAGGCGCAATGCAAAGAACATGGCAAGAAGACGAGCAAAAGGGAAAAAAAGGATATATGCAATAGATTTTCTTTCGCAGTAGTAAGCATGGCAATGTAAAGAATGGAAACCAGTTTTTGGGAGTTTTTGAGAGGCGCACAAACCCTCTCACAAAGAATGCTGTAAAAAAATTAAAACTTTTCGTTTTATTGTACAAACCGCGCGCCACCGTACACCATTCATCCTGTGGACCCGAGAGCCCGCCGATCGAACGCAACTCTCTGTAAAGTACTTCCGATCGGTCCGATGCCGGGGTTTGTTGTGGTGTGTGCCTCCACCGAGTGCGCCAGGAAGAAGAATGGTATGTGTGTTTGTACCATGTCGGTGTTTCATCAAACTTTCGACTGTTGTTTTGCTCTTATCCTCTGTGACTATGGATAAACCGCACCATGCAATTCCTTCCTCCTACTTGTTGTATGTAACTTGGCAAACTTCTTACCGTGCCACCGGTGGTACACACATACACATTCCACTCAGAGCGTGGGGAGAAACTTTGCACTCGACCTACAGACACATGGCAACGAAAATATGCAACAGAAGAAACAAAAAACAGTAAAAGCCCTCATTGGAGGACGACGAACGCGCCTTGTGACCGTTTTTTTTGTTGCTGTGTTGTTTCACTTTTTGGATTAGAAGAAGGAAAAGTTAAAAGATTGAACATCATGAACAAAGTTAAACTGGGTGGGTGCGGATGGGAGGGACGGGAAAAGTTGCGCATAGAACTGTAACTAAAAGAAAGAAAAGTAAACTTTTCCTCAAGTTTGTGATATGATGGCACTCCACACTCTACTGCTGCTCCCTACTGCAATGGCAGGACCCCCCGCCGGTTTTTCTCAGTTCAAGGCAATGGGTAAATGAGAAAAGTTAGTGATTAAGTTGGTGGTATTTTCATTTTTTCTTTGCTCCTCTTCTTTGATTTTGCCTTATAATCGTTGTTGCTGTACCCTAGAGTGTTACTAATAATAGTTTTCTTTTCCGTTTCTTTCATTGCAGATTATTGTAGTTGCATCTTCATCGTCAAGACTCACCGGTTGCAAGAGATTCGTCTCCGATCTACAAGAATCCTTTACGTAGGATCATCATCACCACACCAGGGAGCTGATGTCAATCTGCTCTTACTTGGTGTTTTGTGTGTGTGTGTTGTGATTGTTCTCACAATTATTTACATCTTAGTTTCGTTTTGATTTTCCGTTAATGAAGCATACTTTAATTATCTAATATTCAATTTTCTTTACTTTCCCCTTTTTCTGGTCTAGTTGAATCAGCAAATGTTTATGGTGTTTTGTTTAAATATTCGTCCAGAGCGTACACAAGGACTCGAGGACTACTGTATGATCGGTAGAGAGAGAAAAGGCAGCACAACATAGCAACCCGAGTGTGTCGTGTGTGTGTATGTGTGCGTGCGTGCGTTCGTGCGTGTGACAAACGGAATAGTGCGAGTGTGTGTGTATATGCGAGAAGAAGTTAGCAACGTGTGGTGGTGTATATACCGGCGTCCAGCATCATCATCTCCTTGGTTACGGCACATCAAGAACTACTAGAATTGTCGGAAGTCTTGGTGTTGTTTTTTGGTTCTGTGTGTGTGTGGACATCTTTAAAGATTGATACGTGCGCGGGTGCGTAATAGAGAAGTGAACAAAACAGGAAGCCGGGACAAAAAAGCCGGTCGGACGGAAGGACGGGTGGACGCACGGGGTTCGGTCGAAAGACGGAAGTAAACAAGCGCACAATAAACCGAGCCGCAAACGTTTGGCCGGGCAGATAGAGCGAGCGAGCGGTGGTTGGTAAGAACAATATGATGCCGAAACGATCACGTCTGGGTGACGTCCGCGGGCCTATTTCGAACGGACCGATGCAATCGCGCCCGCTGGTCGCCCTGCTCGATGGGCGCGACTGTTCGATCGAGATGCCCATACTGAAGGATGTGGCCACGGTTGCATTCTGCGATGCACAGAGCACATCAGAAATTCATGAAAAAGTAAGTTTCTCTCTACACTTTCGTTTGTTGTGCGTTTAGTGACTAATGCTGTTTTTTTTCTTTCGGTGTCCATTCCACAGGTATTAAACGAAGCCGTCGGCGCACTGATGTGGCACACAATCATTCTGACGAAGGAGGATCTGGAAAAGTTCAAAGCCCTCCGGATAATCGTCCGGATTGGAAGCGGAGTCGACAACATTGACGTGAAGGCGGCCGGCGAGCTTGGCATCGCCGTCTGCAATGTGCCCGGGTACGGCGTCGAGGAAGTCGCCGACACGACCATGTGCTTGATACTGAACCTTTACCGGCGGACCTACTGGCTGGCGAACATGGTGCGAGAAGGCAAGAAATTTACCGGCCCGGAACAGGTGCGAGACGCAGCGCAGGTACGTCTTTCCGTCGCTCGAGACAGGGAGCTTTTGGAATCTAACTGTTCTCTCCTATTTCTCGCTTCGCAGGGATGTGCCAGAATACGGGGTGATACACTCGGGTTGGTTGGATTGGGACGCATTGGCAGTGCGGTCGCGCTGCGGGCAAAAGTATTCGGCTTCAACGTGAGCTTCTACGATCCGTACCTGCCGGACGGGATCGAGAAATCGCTCGGACTCAACCGCGTCTACACACTGCAGGAACTGCTGTTCCACTCCGATTGCGTCTCGCTGCACTGTACATTAAATGAACATAATCATCACCTTATCAATGAGTTTACGATTAAACAGGTAATGTGTTCGGGTCGCCTTGCGCCAAACGAGATAGTTTATGCCATGGATTTATGTTAAATAACATTTACCCTTTTCTTCGTTGTAGATGAGACCCGGTGCATTCCTGGTAAATACGGCACGCGGCGGCCTGGTAGATGACGAGGCGCTAGCCGTCGCACTGAAGCAAGGTCGAATCCGGGCGGCAGCACTAGACGTTCATGAGAATGAGCCATACAATGTATTTCAGGTTTATTCTACTACTTATACTATCTTTTTTCTCTACATACCGTTTGTGTTGATGCTATTGTTTTTGCTTGTTTTGTCAAGTCACACGCTTGTCACGTTCGCTTTTCCCATTCTCTACTACTGCAGACCCCACACCTTCACGAGGAAACACACCTTTGCTGTTATAATAATCAACAGTTCTTTACACCATTCAAAGAAAAAGCACAAAAATCATTCATTCAAATGACAATTTTCAAAGAAACGAATCAATTACAAACAAAATTGAAGTTTTTAAACCGGAAAATTAACTAACATACTGCTTATAATTCGAATTGTCTATCTTCCTACCTTCACCTGACACCGAACATTGCTTAAAATGTTACACTATTAATAGCCAGTACATCAAAAACAACAACATTACAGACACAAACGCGCTTTAGTATTACTAATCCAATTCCGGCTAGGGCATCATTTCTCATTTGCGTACTAACACACACCAACGTTCTTTTCACGTGCGATGGTAACGGCAGATGTAAACGTGCAACAGTTATTTGTATATGTTGAATGAAATTGCCATAAACGATTATTGCTTATCGTTTGTAAGTTAAAAGAATGCATAACGTTAAGCATATTTAATGTAATGTAATATAGAGTGTTCCATCCAGAGGTATCCAAAGTATTTAACAGTTAAGTAAAACATCTGTAAAGTGTTAAGGAATATTGTTTTTTTTTTAAATTGAAATGATTAGGCCAGATGATCTTTATTAGTACAGAAACTTAATAGAGAACTCTCCATACACTTCAGTTATTCTCCCTATAAGAAGTCAGTCACAATTAGCACTAATTTCCATCGCCGAAATTCTATCGACGTTCTCTTCAAAATGAGTTCTTCACCCTTTTAAAAACCCATGTTAATCGCCAAAGTACTTATTTATTTCAAAAGCTGCTACGATTCAAAATTCCCATTAGAATGAGTATAGTTCAAAGGAATGTGAGTGACTATTGAGTGCCCGCTGCGATCGAAAATCGTGCTGAGGGCGAGTGACTTTGGAGGCATACAAAAAGTGCCACACACTGCTTTACTTTTACATCATTGATTTAATGTTTCTAAATGTTACGAACCTTGTGCATAAGGTATAAAAAAAAGTATGGAGATCAATCTTCTGGTTGTAAAGATACAAAAGAAATGCTATGGATACTTTTAGGTCGAATACTCCGCTTAAGATTATTTATACTGCGCGTTTTTTGTTGGTACTTTTTACAATCTGTGTACTTTGTATAAACCAACAAACCTAACTTGCATCACGTTGTACGTCGGCATTATCTACCTAGCCATGAAAGAACAAAAATGTAGCGAGTGAAAAAAAACAACTGCCAATGACTTCTCTTTACCTCTTTTAAAACGAGGAATCAGAAGCCATTAGGCGCGTCCCCCATCCTGGATCCATTTGCGCACTAACATATTTCCTTTCTCCTTATTTGTATCTTTGTATGTGTATTCATGTGCTCTCGTGGAACGGAAATTGATATGGGAACAACAAATATCCAGGGTGCCCTGAAAGATGCCCCCAACCTGCTCTGTACGCCACACGCTGCCTTCTACAGCGAAGCGGCCACGACGGAACTGCGCGAGATGGCGGCGAGTGAAATCCGGCGGGCAATCATTGGCAATATACCGGAGTGTCTCCGGAACTGCGTGAACAAGGAGTACTTCCTGCGTTCGTCGACGGGCGGTGGTGCCGGCGGATACTCAGAAGGTTAGTAGTCACAGGTTGTCCGATTTGTTGTTGTTTGTTGTTTTCTGTTTGTTGTCGTTGTTGTTACGCTGTGTCTTTTTATATTCTCCGATAAACACAAACCCCTGTACCCTAGAGTGTTACTAATAATAGTTTTCTTTTCCGTTTCTTTCATTGCAGATTATTGTAGTTGCATCTTCATCGTCAAGACTCACCGGTTGCAAGAGATTCGTCTCCGATCTACAAGAATCCTTTACGTAGGATCATCATCACCACACCAGGGAGCTGATGTCAATCTGCTCTTACTTGGTGTTTTGTGTGTGTGTGTTGTGATTGTTCTCACAATTATTTACATCTTAGTTTCGTTTTGATTTTCCGTTAATGAAGCATACTTTAATTATCTAATATTCAATTTTCTTTACTTTCCCCTTTTTCTGGTCTAGTTGAATCAGCAAATGTTTATGGTGTTTTGTTTAAATATTCGTCCAGAGCGTACACAAGGACTCGAGGACTACTGTATGATCGGTAGAGAGAGAAAAGGCAGCACAACATAGCAACCCGAGTGTGTCGTGTGTGTGTATGTGTGCGTGCGTGCGTTCGTGCGTGTGACAAACGGAATAGTGCGAGTGTGTGTGTATATGCGAGAAGAAGTTAGCAACGTGTGGTGGTGTATATACCGGCGTCCAGCATCATCATCTCCTTGGTTACAACACATCAAGAACTACTAGAATTGTCGGAAGTCTTGGTGTTGTTTTTTGGTTCTGTGTGTGTGTGGACATCTTTAAAGATTGATACGTGCGCGGGTGCGTAATAGAGAAGTGAACAAAACAGGAAGCCGGGACAAAAAAGCCGGTCGGACGGAAGGACGGGTGGACGCACGGGGTTCGGTCGAAAGACGGAAGTAAACAAGCGCACAATAAACCGAGCCGCAAACGTTTGGCCGGGCAGATAGAGCGAGCGAGCGGTGGTTGGTAAGAACAATATGATGCCGAAACGATCACGTCTGGGTGACGTCCGCGGGCCTATTTCGAACGGACCGATGCAATCGCGCCCGCTGGTCGCCCTGCTCGATGGGCGCGACTGTTCGATCGAGATGCCCATACTGAAGGATGTGGCCACGGTTGCATTCTGCGATGCACAGAGCACATCAGAAATTCATGAAAAAGTAAGTTTCTCTCTACACTTTCGTTTGTTGTGCGTTTAGTGACTAATGCTGTTTTTTTTCTTTCGGTGTCCATTCCACAGGTATTAAACGAAGCCGTCGGCGCACTGATGTGGCACACAATCATTCTGACGAAGGAGGATCTGGAAAAGTTCAAAGCCCTCCGGATAATCGTCCGGATTGGAAGCGGAGTCGACAACATTGACGTGAAGGCGGCCGGCGAGCTTGGCATCGCCGTCTGCAATGTGCCCGGGTACGGCGTCGAGGAAGTCGCCGACACGACCATGTGCTTGATACTGAACCTTTACCGGCGGACCTACTGGCTGGCGAACATGGTGCGAGAAGGCAAGAAATTTACCGGCCCGGAACAGGTGCGAGACGCAGCGCAGGTACGTCTTTCCGTCGCTCGAGACAGGGAGCTTTTGGAATCTAACTGTTCTCTCCTATTTCTCGCTTCGCAGGGATGTGCCAGAATACGGGGTGATACACTCGGGTTGGTTGGATTGGGACGCATTGGCAGTGCGGTCGCGCTGCGGGCAAAAGTATTCGGCTTCAACGTGAGCTTCTACGATCCGTACCTGCCGGACGGGATCGAGAAATCGCTCGGACTCAACCGCGTCTACACACTGCAGGAACTGCTGTTCCACTCCGATTGCGTCTCGCTGCACTGTACATTAAATGAACATAATCATCACCTTATCAATGAGTTTACGATTAAACAGGTAATGTGTTCGGGTCGCCTTGCGCCAAACGAGATAGTTTATGCCATGGATTTATGTTAAATAACATTTACCCTTTTCTTCGTTGTAGATGAGACCCGGTGCATTCCTGGTAAATACGGCACGCGGCGGCCTGGTAGATGACGAGGCGCTAGCCGTCGCACTGAAGCAAGGTCGAATCCGGGCGGCAGCACTAGACGTTCATGAGAATGAGCCATACAATGTATTTCAGGTTTATTCTACTACTTATACTATCTTTTTTCTCTACATACCGTTTGTGTTGATGCTATTGTTTTTGCTTGTTTTGTCAAGTCACACGCTTGTCACGTTCGCTTTTCCCATTCTCTACTACTGCAGACCCCACACCTTCACGAGGAAACACACCTTTGCTGTTATAATAATCAACAGTTCTTTACACCATTCAAAGAAAAAGCACAAAAATCATTCATTCAAATGACAATTTTCAAAGAAACGAATCAATTACAAACAAAATTGAAGTTTTTAAACCGGAAAATTAACTAACATACTGCTTATAATTCGAATTGTCTATCTTCCTACCTTCACCTGACACCGAACATTGCTTAAAATGTTACACTATTAATAGCCAGTACATCAAAAACAACAACATTACAGACACAAACGCGCTTTAGTATTACTAATCCAATTCCGGCTAGGGCATCATTTCTCATTTGCGTACTAACACACACCAACGTTCTTTTCACGTGCGATGGTAACGGCAGATGTAAACGTGCAACAGTTATTTGTATATGTTGAATGAAATTGCCATAAACGATTATTGCTTATCGTTTGTAAGTTAAAAGAATGCATAACGTTAAGCATATTTAATGTAATGTAATATAGAGTGTTCCATCCAGAGGTATCCAAAGTATTTAACAGTTAAGTAAAACATCTGTAAAGTGTTAAGGAATATTGTTTTTTTTTATTGAAATGACTAGGCCAGATGATCTTTGTTAGTACAGAAGCTTAATAGAGAACTCTCCATACACTTCAGTTATTCTCCCTATAAGAAGTCAGTCACAATTAGCACTAATTTCCATCGCCGAAATTCTATCGACGTTCTCTTCAAAATGAGTTCTTCACCCTTTTAAAAACCCATGTTAATCGCCAAAGTACTTATTTATTTCAAAAGCTGCTACGATTCAAAATTCCCATTAGAATGAGTATAGTTCAAAGGAATGTGAGTGACTATTGAGTGCCCGCTGCGATCGAAAATCGTGCTGAGGGCGAGTGACTTTGGAGGCATACAAAAAGTGCCACACACTGCTTTACTTTTACATCATTGATTTAATGTTTCTAAATGTTACGAACCTTGTGCATAAGGTATAAAAAAAAGTATGGAGATCAATCTTCTGGTTGTAAAGATACAAAAGAAATGCTATGGATACTTTTAGGTCGAATACTCCGCTTAAGATTATTTATACTGCGCGTTTTTTGTTGGTACTTTTTACAATCTGTGTACTTTGTATAAACCAACAAACCTAACTTGCATCACGTTGTACGTCGGCATTATCTACCTAGCCATGAAAGAACAAAAATGTAGCGAGTGAAAAAAAACAACTGCCAATGACTTCTCTTTACCTCTTTTAAAACGAGGAATCAGAAGCCATTAGGCGCGTCCCCCATCCTGGATCCATTTGCGCACTAACATATTTCCTTTCTCCTTATTTGTATCTTTGTATGTGTATTCATGTGCTCTCGTGGAACGGAAATTGATATGGGAACAACAAATATCCAGGGTGCCCTGAAAGATGCCCCCAACCTGCTCTGTACGCCACACGCTGCCTTCTACAGCGAAGCGGCCACGACGGAACTGCGCGAGATGGCGGCGAGTGAAATCCGGCGGGCAATCATTGGCAATATACCGGAGTGTCTCCGGAACTGCGTGAACAAGGAGTACTTCCTGCGTTCGTCGACGGGCGGTGGTGCCGGCGGATACTCAGAAGGTTAGTAGTCACAGGTTGTCCGATTTGTTGTTGTTTGTTGTTTTCTGTTTGTTGTCGTTGTTGTTACGCTGTGTCTTTTTATATTCTCCGATAAACACAAACCC
>KZ061660.1:24808-37815 GCA_002091835.1 Anopheles maculatus
GGAATGAATTTGCATGATTTGGAGGAAGAATGAAGAAGAAGAAAACACACAACAACAACATAGAGAAGTATGGTGTTAGCATTGTAGTGAAAGGAGAGGATGCGAAAATCTCCCTCCTTTTGGTAAGGACATCTGTAAGAAACATACGGAGCTGTAAGACGAATAAAACAAAAGGGAAAACTGTTCGCATAGAGAGAGAGCAAGAAAGAGAAAGAGAGAAGAAACTTTAAGGAAGAAAAAAAACATTCACAAAAGAAAAAAATAAAACGAAACGTAAAACAAAACAAACAAGTTAAGGAGGGAGCAGTAAGGATAAATATAGCGATGAAGCGAGAAGAAAATATACAACATCAATTTCACATTTGTATCATTTTCTTTCATTCTAATATTACATAAAGATGTTTCCATCTAAAAGGGAGGATAAAAACCCCTTTTTCCTTTATATTTAGCAACTTTCTTGTATGATGTTGTTTTTTTATTCGTTTTTTTTTCACCGAAGGAGGCCCTGTATGCATTTGCGTGTGTTTGTTTTAAATGTTTTTAAAAGAGATCCGAAGCCATGAAGTGGAAGGAAATAAGATGATGGCTTTAGCAGATGGATAAGCAGTAGAGATAGTGTATTGGGTTTGCTATACACACACACACTGCTGATTTTGATAGTAATTATAGTTTCGCTTAAAGGACATTTCTATTCTCCTGATCCGCATTCCAACCACGCCATTGATTATATTCATAAATTGGTTCCATTTTACCGTCACATGCTTGCGATTGCTTGTATTGTTGTTAGTATTATTTTTAATAATGTTACTAGTTCTATCAATTACTATTATTATGATGTAATTTATCATTTCTTTGCAAAGCTATCCCATAAACAGTATATATAGTGTTGTGTTGTGTCGCTCCTTGCTTTCTGTCCTACAGGTTTACATTAGTTGTAAAAGGTATTTTATTTACGGTTTACCGTCACATGCTTGCGATTGCTTGTATTGTTGTTAGTATTATTTTTAATAATGTTACTAGTTCTATCAATTACTATTATTATGATGTAATTTATCATTTCTTTGCAAAGCTATCCCATAAACAGTATATATAGTGTTGTGTTGTGTCGCTCCTTGCTTTCTGTCCTACAGGTTTACATTAGTTGTAAAAGGTATTTTATTTACGATTTTTGCTATAATATTTTGTGGCACATGTTTTTTTTGTTGTATGTTTTCCTCATCCCTAACTCACGTTTTATGTTTCTTTTTACGTAAATTTTTGTGTTACAAACAAATGTCCTTTAGTTACCAGTTGTGTTGTTTACTATCAGTTTCATTCCTTTGTTTCTATGTTTCACCTTAAAGAGGAATCAAACTCGTGAAAGCAAATGTATCTTTCCAAAATTTAGTTTGTTTTTTTTTCTTTCTTGTAAACACGCAGCTTCTTCTGCTGCTTCGTACAAAGTCCAAAAAGGCCTCTCCACTGTGTTTGTTGCAGTACGTCGCACGCGCACGTCGTGTTGTATTATGTGTCCTTCTTTTCTCCTGTGGTTTATTGTCACCCCGAGCAGGGAAAATATTCCCCACTCGTCTTTATTGTGCCTGGTTGTTCTGTTGGTTAAGGTTTGGTTTTCTTCTGTGGGACGCATCAAAGCCTTTCCTCATCTCATCTTTGATCCTAGAGCACTGCTCCTCTGTTCATGTAGACAGCAGCATAAAGAATCTTCACGGGTTTGATCGTCCGGTGCCATTTTCATGACATGTTCAGGCTACTTGCGAGGCTGCCAAGTCAAATTCGCTGCACAGTGATGAGATACAATGGCTCTTCCATCATCCTTCCACACCCCATAGGCAAAAATCCACTTTCTTAACAGTAGAATACTAATGTTCTACTGGTTTACTGCGTGTAGTATTTTGGGTACTGAGATAATAGTTGTAGTTCTTTGTAAAAGATCTAGAAACATTGTATGATTTGTAAGACTGAGTTTGAGTTATCTCTATTTAATAATGAAATACCTTCTCTTATTCTACTTCCCTTCTACTTATTACTTATAATGATTTTAAAGTTTGACTTCTGTTTGTTTTACTAAAAAAAACTCTTACACTTTTATGTATATTAAGTAAGTGTGCTTTGTTTTATATTTAAGGATGTTGAAAGGTTTGCTTTTGAAATAAGCAACAAGTTTGCGCATACAGTGTAGAGCACAAGCGAACATTCGGATATCTTGAAATCGACTTTGAGGATCATTTTCATAGTTAAGTAACAGTTTTCAGATGATTTGTTGCGACGGACGAAGCTAGGACTGCATAGAATCTTTATGGTCCCAGTCCTCACATACGCCTCTGAGACATGGTGGTGGCTGTCCAAAACTGACGAGCTTCTCTTAGCCATGTTCGAGAGGAAGATGGTCAGAAAGATGTTTGGCCCCGTATGTGTGGAAGGATGATGGAAGAGCCATTGTATCTCATCACTGTGCAGCGAATTTGACTTGGCAGCCTCGCAAGTAGCCTGAACATGTCATGAAAATGGCACCGGACGATCAAACCCGTGAAGGTCCTTTATGCTGCTGTCTACATGAACAGAGGAGCAGTGCTCTAGGATCAAAGATGAGATGAGGAAAGGCTTTGATGCGTCCCACAGAACGGCGCTAAACCGTGAGCAGCTGTATCCATGAATGTTGGATCAGGAAAACAGGATCTCTACACTACCTTTAAAGACTTGATTTCTCATATCAATGCAGTAGAAAACAAATGATATGTTTACCAGTTCTTTGGATCAACAACCGATAATCCTACTTCATCAAACACTTTCCATATTTTCTACAATAAATCTCTCCTTAATATGCCTTTTTTCTGTCAAGGATAGCGCTGTCCATCTTCTGAACCAAATGAACGTCAATTTGGTTTTATCGTCTTTAAAACAAAATTAAGAAACTGTAAAGCAAAAATAACTTATCAGTAGACTGTTTACGAAATAATATCACCTGATCAAAACTCGGTGTCTTGTCACCTTACTTTTCAAGCAAATTCTGTCAAAAGTCCCAGGTCCTTCTGACTATTACATTGGCATTCTTAGAGCTTTAGATGTTAGCAAATCCTTTGCTAAGAGCAGGCTAAGATAGGCTAACAGAATTGTCCTCAAATTCGAACAAATGTCGATCAATTTCAAAGTGTCCGAATTTCCCTTTAAGTCAAACGAAATAAGAAATCCAGCATCCAGGGGGAGAAAAAGGCAAGAGGAGTGAAAGAGAAGTATTGCAAGGGACTTTACACATATTGCTTTCAGAGCATGAGCAAACCTTCCAGATCGAGCTTGAAAAGTTTAGGTTGAGGTGCGTTTTATACGCCAACGGTAAGTTTCTGTGTGCTGTTTTGTTTAGATCATTTGCTATCTATTCGATTTCCTTTTGTTTGGATTTTTTGTAAGAGTTATATAATAAATTCTTAATTTGATTTCATATTTTCCATATAAAGTTAACATACAACTCGATCTCTCTCTCCCTCTATCTGTCCTATTTTCTCTCGCTCGTTAACATGATCGTTTTTTCTATTACTTTTGCTATTTTTAATATCTTTTCGTCTGCATTTTTATGTATAATAAGCTGTTTTTGTTATCAACAAACCCCACCACAATTAGTTTCTGTATTATACTGTACTAAAGAGTGTGTACTATTAAATGTCTTTTTATCATATTTATGGTCTCGCTACGTACGTACTCATGTTACATTAGCTTGGGGATAAATTTGAGCAGAGTAGTGTTGTCACTGTTTAACAGAGTTGTATAAAAAAACTGCATTGTGGGGTTAGTTGTTATTAATCGGAACTTTTGAGTGAATTTGTGATTAAAATGGTATTAGCATCTCTCACTCCCCATTTCGATGCCAGTACAAAAACGTGTGAGTAAATGTGTAGTTTTATAATAAAAAAAAACGTAACAAATTTCGCTTACTTGCATTCTAATGTAAAGTTGATTATGTTTCGTTTCGCGGATGTGTTTTGTTTTTCGGTAGTACAAAGTTTTTGTTTTTTCTTTCTCATGTGGCCAGATTTCCAGCGATCGGTCTATTCGTAAATGCGTTCCATCATTTCGGAAAGTGTTCACTACGCTTCCGGCTGAAAAAACGAATGCAAAGCAAAACATAACCATTGAGAGTTGTAAAAGTTACAATACTTAACAATAAAGTAGTAAAACAAAACAAAAAACAAACGCCCTTACGGTGGAAGTATTTTATTGAGCATTAATAAAAACAAACACATTGATAAGGATTAAAAAAAAGAAGCAAAGGCTAACCAAAAACAACACTGTTCTTTAATGGTTGGAGAAATGTGATCGAATAAAAATACCAAACGGGAAAGCTTTTGAGACAAATTTGGAGTGTATTATAAAGAGAAAAAAAACGGTACAATGATAAGAAAAGATGATCGATAAACATTCTATACTAATAATAACACACTCTAAACGCTAATAAAACCCTTGCTCTTGCTCTTTGCTCTTCTGCACATCAGTCCAGTAGTGTGTTTGTGTGTTGATAAACTTTAACTTAAATAAAATTTTGGTATTCAGACGTATGGTGCAAACAAAAGTCTCACACACACAGCAGGAACCGTTAAACCCGAAACAAAATCAAACGTTTTGGGTAGTAGTAGTAGTAGATGATCAATCATTGCGTGATGGTGGTGGTGAGACAACAAAACAGAGAAATCTTTCGTTTTTTTGGTTTAGATTTTGGTTTAGATTACATTTCTTTTGTGCCGTACGTAACGGAGATCGAAACACTTTGTTCTATGAGATCCGCCAGGGGGAGTCGACTATTTGTCTGAAAGCTTGGATTGAAGTTGTGTAACGGTGTTTGATGTATGTTCTTAACCTAATCGAACTATGTACGGCCTTCTATTCCACAGTGTGAATCAATAAACGCTTGTTTAACAGAAGAGTTTATGTGATTGTAGTTTGTTGAGCGGGAAATTGAATTAATTAATTCGAAAGCTTAAATCATGCAACAACGCTCCCATATGTTAATGACTCTCTATCCACTACGTTCGAACTCGTTGGTCAGTAGTAGTAATGTTAATTTGAGATATGATGGAACTGAATCAATCAGACTATGATCACGCGCGTTTTTTTCATCCGGTGCAATATCAGCCTTGGAATAAAATTGTCGTTGGTTCTGTCGAGCGAAGCTTTTCTTTGACTGTAATAACTAGAAGCGTTGGACGTTAGTTCTATGACTGACTATCAACAGAATTTTTGAAAACGTAGTTAACCGACTATTTTGTGAGTGATTTGAAAAGTTGTGCGTGTTGCTGAATATAAAACCATTCCAGCGTTCTCTCTCTATCTATCTCTCTTCCAGTTGTTTTAAATTAACCAATACGTTAATCGTGTACTCTACTGCTAAACCCTCTCCTGAACTCTCCTTCATCAGACTTAATGATCTTATACAATACACGCTAATGTTTATCCGCTACCGTAACAACAAATCGAAAGATCTGTATGTAATTGCATACGGCATTACATTTAAAATTAAACCATCACTACCACTAAACAGAACACAGAATAATTTGAATAAAGGTTTACAATAATTAACTGCCAAGGAAACAGATTTAAAAAAAAGGTGCCTTATGCGATAAAATGTGCCAGTAAGGGCCTCTAAACGTGTGTTTTTTCCAGAACAATTAATCCCCTTTCAATTGAGGGCTCCCTGTGAGGATTGATAAACCACTATTACTTGTGTCTGTCAAATTAAGACGGTTCTTTAAAACAAAAACTGGAAGGATCAATCTAAACTGTCTCAGAAAATTGTAGGTCTGCAGTTTTAACTATTAAGGATGGATAATAGGACGTCGTTTTGTTGCTAAAAGATTTTTAGGAGGTTTCTTTTTCTACCATTCTGAAACGTCTTTTGTTCCATGCTATCTCGTTTAATAGGATGAACTTGTTTCGACTTACAGCATATTCCTCCATGTGATTTCTTAAAATGGTGACTGTAGAGATCTTAATTAAGCCAGGGCAACCAGAAATAACAGGCCCATGGAGTTATACCCGAGATTGTAGTGCCAAAGAAGAAGAACATTGTTTGATACGAGGGCATATCTAGTTCTTTCTTAACCAATAACTGGCTTGCCTTATCTTTTAAACTGACTGATTTTTAGACAATATACCTTATCCTTCAAACGCATTGTGCATCCAAAGGGTCATAAAGTCTTGCCTACCAAGGTATCGTATAGGCGAAGGAGTGTCGTCCATCAATAGACTTCGTTTTGGAGACTAATAGACTCCGTAGTCGAAGAGACTTCATCTAACCACCTCCACTAAGGGGCCTTGAAATCGAAGAAAGTGTCCTTTTCGTGTAAGGGACTGTGCACTAGGCCCGGAAACTTCCTGAACTGCTCATAAGCTATTTCCAAAGAATACCACTTACACGAAGTTTTAGACACTTTTGCAATTTGTAGGTTGATGATCATTGGCTATAAAAACCCCCATTTAAAAGGAGATTAATTCTTTTGGAAAAAGTTATAAAATTTAATTGAAAACACGCACAACGCAAATAAACCATCTCTATCAGGGTAGAAAAGAAAACAAAATAAAGTAAATTTCATGCATCAAGAATAAACATTAGTGTAAATCCATATTGCCATCGGATGACAACGGTGGTCAAAAGAAGTAACACTGAAGGTAGTGAGCACTTTGAAACGGTATTTGCATCCCGATAATCTGGCCAAAGTGATATGATTCTGAAGAGTACTGTAAACATGTAAACTGTAAACGCTCCTCAAACTTTACTATAAAGCGGAGAGTAAAAAAAACAAAAATATCGCGCGAGAGAGAGAGAAAGAGAGAAAGGGACGTAGATCGCAGAACACTACACTGCACTACCTTCATACACCCTTTCCGTTGCTATACGCCACCATTGGGAACGGGGAACAAATGCCGGGTTACGAAACGTACCCGTCGTAAATGCCCATTCCCCAACGCCAGCCCTAGTGGAGCCATTCGAGGAAGTTGTACTGCACCACCAGCGGGAACACCATCGAGAACAGGATGCCGCTAAAGATGCCGGTAATGAGCATCGCGGCAGCAAACATACCGGCCGTCATCGCGTACTGCGGTTCTACCGATTGGGGTGCGTACATCATACCGAGCGAGCTAAAGTAACCGGACGTGAAGGCCATCACGATCGCAATACCCCAGTACACCCAATCGTGATCGATGTAGACGGGCAGGACGCGTGAAATGTTGAGCGGCTGATAGTTACAGAAGAGGAACAGCGGTACAAAGGCGGCCCGCAACAGGACGGGCCATACCAGGTACTCGGGCTTGGGCCAGGTCACCCAGGAAGTTAGCAGGCTGCCGAGCATGGCGCACAGGTTGAACGTCAGGAAGCAGCAGATACTCACGAACAGATCGTCGCCGATGATGAAGTCACTGTCCGACCGTTTGATGTCGGAATGGACGGCCGGAAAGACGGCTAGTGTGATGAAAAACACGAAAAACACATTAAACAGCTGGGGGAACGCTTGCTTAAAGATGGTCCAGTAGGGGGGCCGAGCGCCCACGTTCGCCCGCTGGTTTGATTCGATTTCTTTCTCCTTGAGCAGCTCATGGTAGCGGTAGAATTTCTAGTAGAGAAAGAGGGGCAAAAAATTGGCAAGTAATCGTTAGTACGCATATTTTGGTTCTTTTTACAGGAGTTAAAGGCTTTTTTTTGTAAAACAATGGCAGATTTAATTTTCGCTAGAGATAGATTTTGTGACATTCTACTACAACAGTTCTGTCAAACTGAGAGTTTTGTTTACATCCGTGGTCTTCAAACTATGGACCGCAAAGCCTACTAATGTGAAACCATTATCATTTGCATTTTACCAGAGCAATAATTCAGATCACAAGTACTGGTTAGCATGTCACTATTACTATTACACTAATCATCACATACATTTGCTGTTTGATATTAATTGTTATCTGATGTCTGAAACAACGCAAAAATAGTGGTAAATTCGTAAAATCGTTCCTAAAGTTTGGTGTAGTTAATATAAAATCCACATATGACAGTTGACATGTAAAAAAACTGAGTCGTCAAACCCTGCAATATGTACTCCCATATCATCATCGCCAACAACAACCGGGATACTCACATTCAATGGTAGCGCAAAGTACGTGTCGAAACAGAGCAACAGCACAAACATGGCCGTAATGAAGTAGTAAATAGCGGCCGTCCGCACGGACGATGCAAACTGTGAGCTGACGATCGAGATGATGGACGCAAACGTGCCACTTATGTTCGACCCAAGCACGACCGCTCCCGTATACTTGAACGGCAGCTTCGCCGCCATACCGTACACCGTGTTTTGATAAATTCCACCGGCCACTGGTGATGGAAAGAGGAAAAGGAATGCATTTTAGGTTTTACGCATTATGATATTCGCGACATGCGAAATGGAGCGCCACGCACTGTTCAGTATCACCACCGTGGTCATCGTGGTCCAGAAGAATGCGCCGGGCCATTCGGAAGAGTTGATCATGGCCAGCACTACCGTAACAACGAACACGAGCACTTCGATGAGGATGCTGTAAACGATGCGTTTCGTGAGATTACCGCTGCAAGAAAAAAAAGAGATCAGTTAGTGGACTGAATTATTCGTTTTAATGGTAACATCACGCTTACCCAAGGTTCATGAAAATGTTGAGCCAATTAAATAGAAGGTTAGGAATCTGGGAAGCAAATCCAACGTACGCTAAAAAGTACGTTCCATATTCTAACTCGACTCCTGTATAGTTTTGACTTAGCTTGTAATCTACAAAATACTAAAGGAAAGGAAGAAATTATTAATTTTACGTCTGCAAAACCACAACACATACTTACAGATTTGGCAGTGATGAACATGTTCCACGGCATCAGCGTACCGATACCGTGGATCATCAGTGTTAGAAAGACGAGACGCAGCTTGTCCCTCGGTGGATTGGTTTCCATCTTGGCCCGCTCCATCGTCATCCCTGGAAGCACATTCCAGCGCGTTAATAGGTAGTACAACGTGAAAAACATTTCTTCTCTTCCGAATGAATGCTGCTGCTAGTTAGTTCAACACCACAATTAGGCTGCAACTAGTATCGCGTGCCACGACGCACTTCTTTGTTGCTCGGTCTCGAGCAAACGGTCAAAATGACTTCTTCACTTCTGTAACGACACTTTTCGACTGGGCAGAGCAACACGGGGCATCAAACACAGCCCTTGGGCTGAAAAACACACAACACCATAACACACTGACGCACAACAGAGCGCACACAAGCAGCTTTGAATAAATAGCGCGCCTGGCTGGGCTAGAACTTTCCAACCGCTTTCAAACGAGCAAAAGGACTCAACTCAAATCGAACGCGAAACAATGCATCCGATCGAGCGAAACGTTGCCACCGGAATGAATGATCGGACGAAAAGATCGTTTCCCGAAGGATCGCATAGCGTCAGCTCGGACAAACCGGACAGACGAAATAAACGGGATGGCCCCAAAGGAAAAACTTGCGCAAAAGGTAAAGGCGGCAAGAAATTATAGAAGCATCCCCGCCGCCGATGGATCCTGCTGCTGGATGTCGGTTGTGGAAGCAAAGGAAAGACATAACATGAAATTGCATGTTGAAGAACATTGCCGCCGTGTGCATCATCATCGTCTCCACCTTTGTGTCGTCTTTTCTGCACTTCCATAAGTCTTTAGATGCGTTTCGCGGTTATTTATCTTTTTCGTTCCTGTTCCTTCCATTAAATTCCTGTGTCCAACCGAGCTGAGTAGGGTTTTTGTGTGCGCTGCAGGGAAAATTCGAGGAAATTTATGCTGCATCCAGAGAGAACAATCCACCCAAGGGCGATGGAGATATTGTATTGAAACTTGTTTGGTTTTAGGTAAGGATTCGAAATACAATCAATTCTCTATTGGACATAGAGACCCCGTCATCGAATCCATCGTTTAACCATTATTAACACGCAACAGAAATAGTAATTTGCTTCTTTTCTCCACTCATCACTAAATCGATAAGTTTGATCGATCGTTTATGACTTTTTTTTTTCTTTGGCTCAAATTAAATTTTATCAGTACGATAAATTAAACGGCAAACAGGTAATTGTGGAGAAAACGGACAAAAACAGGACACGAAACTGCACGAAGGTATCAAGAAGCAAACGAGCACAAAAGAAGGTAGGAGATAAAAAATATATTTAAAAAATTGTTGCAGGGTTTACCAGTCAGATAAGGCAAACCATATAAAAGCTATCACAACAAATGTTTCTCCAAGTTTGGCTTGTAATTTGATAGCATAAATGCATTAAAACAATACTTTTTCGATCTTTGATAAGCTCGTAGTGCTGCTGATTGAGCTGAAAGAGTCTAATACGGCATGGTACTAAAGCGAAATTAAATTGATTTTGTTAATTGGTTTCACCGCGTCATGGATTTATACAACACCGAGCTCCACACTAGACTTCGGAAGACAATTTGTTGTGTTGTGCTAACATCTACTGAGCAGCCCTAGGATGAACGTGGCCTCTTGGTGAACGAATTCCTTTAGAAAGCGAGGATCTGCATACGATGAGGTCTCTTAGCAGACGAAGTCCATTGAACGAGGAGATCTGTTTTACTAGAGAAGCTCTTCGTGATCTTCTATAGTGAGGAATCTTGGTAGATGAGGTCCTTTCAAACTGAAAGCCTCGAGACACCTGGCATCCCCAGTTAAACCAACCAATAGCCTCTTTTGATGAACTATCCTATAGTATTAACGTAACATCTGTCGGCGTTCACTTACGACTTGAGATGATTTAACTTGAACTTGATTTACTAATACTTTATTTTCTATGGACAGTTGAAAACCCCTGTACAATTATGATGCCAAAACGTATTTTACCTTTTAGATAAGTAAAAATGAAACACTACTTATTACAAACAAAGACAATATATAACGAAATATATTGAAACTCTTTCAAGAACGCTAACGTGCAACACAATCCAGCGCGCAAGCGTGGCCCATGATGGCATGTTTTTGATAAGGCAATTTAAAATATAAACTGTGTCAACTGTATTTGCCCTCACGCACGCCGTACGATCGGAATGTTTTTCGTAGTAAAGCAAGAGCTGGCCAAATTCTTTTCCGTTTTAGTTGGTGGATTGGTCCACACAATCAAAGCGGTTTTTTTTGCGGAGGGTTGTGAGACCACAAACAGAGACCAATAAATTATTTCTTCCAATCGAGCAATAATTCACACACACACACACACACATTGTCCCTCCAGCCCCATTGAACTGGGGAGGGAAGGGAGTAGCTGGCGGACTACTTAATTTGTTCCCCTTTTTTCACCTTAACACACAAGCGCTACTAAAGTGCATGTTTCAGTGCGCTTCTTTTGCTGACGATCGTACAATTTGGCGTTTTGCTGTGTGTTAAGCGGTGAAGCGCGGCTAAGCTGACACTTGATGCGAAAGCAAGAAGAAAACATTGCACAAATGGAACTGGAAAACATGCACACTACCCCTCCCGACCCTCTTAAGGGTGCGTGCGCTGCTCAGTGGGGGAGTATGTTTTTTTATTTAACACGAATGGCAATATTTTGTTACGTAAATTAGGCTTATAACCGACTGTAAATCATATTTCTACCCCGTCGGAGACAGTCGCTACGTTTTCGTGTCGTGCGGTCGGATATATGCATGTGGAAGGAAAGGAATACTTACCCCTGAAGTTGAGCTCATCGTTGGGAAGATTGTGCTCCTCCCAGGCCGGCGTAAGCCGTACCGGTTCCATTTTTTCCAGGAACGGAACCTTTTCTGTCTCATTGTGGGAGCCTGTCGTTGCTACAACGAGAAAAAACCGTCGTTTGTAATACGGGGGTTTTGTTTATAAAATGTTCTAGTGTTTACAAGGTTTGCACTGTGTGCTTGAGAATGATGTTGAGAAAAACCCAGGCATATTAATCATATAATGAAAAATTAAAACAAACACCCGCCCGTGTATGCCTGGCACAATGCCATAAATGTGCTAAATGTGCAATTTAAACTGGCACGACCTCAAGTCTCTCTAGTCGCCCGTGACTGATAGGAGAGTGGTAATGATAATAGCTTTCTTTTAAGCCGTCCGTGTCCTACATTCAATCAGCCCTTTGTTGCATAATGTTGTGGTCATTAATCAGCCAGTAATGACACATGATACCGGAAGGTTAATCAGATTGACAGCCGCGATGATCTGCCTGGATGCGGCTTGCTTTCGGTAAACATTCTTCGCTAAGGAACGTTGCGATCGCATCATCTGCAAACTGCAAACAGTAACTTATTTATTAAGTGGATGCTCCTATTTTATATGCGATTGTGTTCGTTATTGTCTACTTCCCCCCCCATTCTTTAGCTGATAATTGCATACTACACCTCGCGCATAGCTCTTCCGTCACGCGATCAACACCGTTCGTGCCGTCCGATCGTCGTGCTTTCAAGTGCAACGAACGCGGACAGTCGGGCGGAGATTGCACGTACGCGAACCTGCTCTTCTTGCATCAAGAAATCTCGAGCACAATTTAATCTGTACTGACGGGCGATAAACAACCCTCTCGTTCGTCGGTACCGAAACCGGCGCAAACGATCTTTTCCCAAGTGTTGATCAAGCAAGCAGCAGCAGCAGCAGCATGTCTCCTTCACTAACGATTCGAGATGATCGAAGGAACCGTTGGTTTGGCGAACTGCACACCGTTTCTGCCAAATAATGATCATCCTACGCTACCCTACCCAATGTCTCCTGCCTAGACTAGACGAAAAACAAAAACAGCTTGATTTACCACCCGTCACTTCCTTCCGTCGATTCCGCGCCGTTTTGATACGCGTGATGAATGACTAGAATAAAGTTACGAGATCTATTTTTATCATCGCGCGCGCATTAAATCGTCCAACCCGCCGTCAGCCATCCGTCCGCGGGGTCACATTTTTCCTGATTTTCACAAATTACAACAGCACCGCTGGGGCAACTCGGATGGATGGATGGATGGACAATAGATCAATTGGGCAGGAATG
>KZ061660.1:37849-50420 GCA_002091835.1 Anopheles maculatus
GCGCGTATAAGCGCTCCCTAGCAACCCGTATGTATGTGGCGAAAGGAATTTCTTTTGATCTAGTTAACGGTGACTATCCGCCGAACGGAGCAAGAGCGAAGGAGATGATACTCGATCGGAAACGGTTCTCGCGTGCTATGCGTGCACCACGCACCAAGTTCAATCAATTTATTAGTCAATTATGTTGCGCGAAGAGCAACTAGAGTGACGAGAAAAAGCGAAATATATTCATGACAAGGTACAGACGTGTTGTGTACCTTGCTACCACAAGATGTCGCGTAGATCAATCAATCTTCTCAAGAGTGTCCCAGTTTCACTGCGTCGCCCCGTCTCCTATCGTTCCAAGAAGGGGTTCCCTTCTTTTGATAATGGAATCACCGATGCTGCATTATCATTTGAACGAAAAAATATGTCAGACATCCGCCACAAGCAACATCGACCGGAAATTTTATTCATGAACATAAAACTAACCGCTAAAGCAGTTTCCGCTAACAATCGGTTTAGACCATGTGTGTGACCTTTGCGAACGACGCGTTTGACATGGGCGCATTTTCAAATACTTGATAATAATTAACAATACCAAACCAATGATAAGATTAATTACTCGTTCGAATGTCTGTGTGTGTGATTGCGCCAAATACACGATGATCAAAAATAGCACCGCATACAATGTAGTCATACGTCATACAAACAAAACTCTACCATATCCCACACCACGTGGCCGCATAAAGTTTTCGAATAACTTTCCCGCGCATTAACCCTTCTCTTCTAAACAATAAACTGCGTGCCTTTTTGGAGCACGGGCACAGATCATCGTTAAAATTAGCGCATTAGCATGTTTAGACGTACGTCATATTACACAGTATCTCAACCGAAGGCAAAGCGCCATCGTGTACCGCGCGCTAAAATGGTCCAGCGAATTGACCAAACAAATCGTTTGTTTACCGCCGCGCCAGGCTCTAAACGGGATGCTTGGAATCACACAACAAATACTTACCACCGCTTCTGCTGCTAACGACGCTAATGTTGCCTCCATTTATCCGGCCACCATTGCCGGGTAGAAGGTTTTGACTATCATACGATGCCATCTCGTATGCGTTTGCAGAAGATCCTTTCATGGGAAAACTGATCCACCTTCTCTAGTGATTCCTTTCGAATGGCTTTCTTTATCACATAACAAGCACATACACACACATACACACACCAAGCAAGTCGCTATCTTTAAATCGTTGTTGGTCCACTGCTACCGCTTTCTACTGTCCTTTAATTCACGCTGCACGTTTGCAACATGATAGCAATCTCGCGATTCCGGTTAATAAACGCTGCACTAAACCTCAAGCTCTGTGCCCCCGTTGCGGTGAGAGTTTCTGCATCAAGCTGGTTGATTCTTGAGCGACTGGTGGCTTACCGGTGTGGTCGGTCATGGGCGTATTATGCAAGATCTGCGTGTTTTCGTTTGTCGTTTTATTTTTCTACACCATTCCGTCGTATTCAATTACGGGTTCGCGCGCACATTTGGTGCATAAATATGCTTCGATAGCACACCGCACGCTGCTGGTGGGTGAACTGGCAGAGAAGCACTTAAGCACAAAACCAACGCAGCCTTTACTGGGTGATCTGGGTTATGCCACCGCCGTACGCGTGCCGTTGCCGACTCAGTCTGTAATGAAACGAAGAACAGTGATCGTGTTAATGAACGCCGTGGAATCGCTAGAGATAAAATCGATGACGTCGATGATTGATTGATAAGGTTCACGAGTTACACACTACTACTGCCACTATCTAATGTCTCAATCAATTGTTATGAATATTTCTCTTCTGCTATTTTACCGCACTGTTGTGTACCTAGAAACAGCAGACAGGCAAACCCTTTTTATGATTTCCGAACGAGTGGGGGTCTTGTCTTATCAACCAAACTTGCACCACCACACCATACAACAACTAGTCGAGCAATAAGAGCACCGGACACCGACAGCTTTTGGGCTACAGCGCGGCTCTAACGCACATTATTGAATGACGCCAGGGACCCAAAAGTTAGCAAGGTTACAGCACCGATAACCAAGTGATAATGTTCGTGAAAACAATGGAAAGCGAGAATAATACTATCAATATGCTGATACGGCATCATGGGCACCGGACGCACCGAAAGATGCCATAGCATACAGTCGAAACTTTGTTGCGAGAAGAATTTAAATTATATAATACAATTAGTTATTAGTCTCGTACGCTCGTTAACCATTTGGTACAAGAATGGTAATATAATTTAACAGATCCTCGATGACATCGATGCACATACGGTGGAGCGCGCGTGCTACCCATTACTGCGATAGTAAAAGTGCATACTTAATAGTAACGTGACGCTCATTACTGCTACTGCATTTTAATAGAGCTGCTCGATCGCTTCTGGAGGAGCTTAACCTTTCTGTCTGCCCTGCAACAAAACGTGCCGATCGATCAGCTCGTTTTCTGTGACGATGTGAATTGCATCAAGTAGGCTGGGTCTGTTTGCAGAGCTGTTGGTGCGTGCGACAGTGTCGGTGTTGGATGCAACGGCTACTATGACATGCATTTGGCGCGAACACTACTAAGCGGTTTGCCGGATCCATCGAACAGGAACATTGTTTACACAAACTGCATTCGGTCGTGCAATATTTGCTTCTCTGTTTGGTTCGTTTGGGACAGCTAATGATTCATAGTATTATCCGTGCATTTGCTTCCGCTTTCTTGTAGGCAGGCTGCTTCTTCCAGTCTCTTGCCCAATGTAACTAATTGATAAAACCAAAACAAACATACAATTGTAGTGTGGGTACAGTTCGGAAAGTACCCTTACGTTGTTATCACACGCTCCTACTGCACTCTACAGATAAGAATGTGACGTTGCACAATTGATACACGTGGGAAGCGCCCTGTTGTAGAAGAGGCGTGATGATTTGTACTTCCAAGAACACGCTCGATGCAGCAATGTGGCGTTCGGTTTTGGTCTGGGTTGGGTACTCGCAACCGGAAACAGTACATGTCAAACACAGACCGCGCGCGCTGTGACAAGTGAACCATTTGGACAAGAATCGATTTTCGGCCGAAATTTTCTAGGACCTATTTTTAGCAGAGCACATTTTCACCACGCGTACAAGAGCTAGGGCACGAGTTGCTGCTGCTCGTCTGAATCGTGGGCATAGCATGGCACGGCATGCTAATCTAACACGGACCCATCAACCGTGAAAAACGTCGATGCGCTTGCTTTTGGTTCACTGTTGCTTCACTGGCCGCTTCTTTTCTACCGTGGCAAGATGACATGTGGGAATTTCCTTTAATTACTCACAAGAACATGCAGCAACAGGATAAAGCAACAGGACACATGAACGCACTTTTGATTGGTACGCCGTTTTCGGTTCGATTAGAGTGTACCGTTCACCATCGATCAAACAAAAAATGAAGCAGGTAGAGAAACAATAGCACTAGGTTCCGTTGTGAGGTTTTCGTTGCGGCTAGCTCTAAAATCGATACCTGCAAGAAACATGCCGTGTTTTGGTGGCCGTTGGGCGGTTCAGTTGAACTTACCTTCGCAACAGTAACTCGTTGCAGGGAGGGTGAATTAAGCGCCGATTCGAGAAACACCTACCTAGCGGTGTTTCCTCCGTTCACGTGATGACCAGTGACGGTAGCGGCAATTCCGGTCCAACGAAAGAACCGTATTGAACGTTGTTGGTGGTGTTATTGCGAGTAAGATGCCTTCTTCTTTCTCATTGTCGAGTTTGCGTCTATCAGCGTGTTAAGCTGCGTTTACACGACGTATCGATGAGCGCGCGGATTAGTAAAAATTTGTGAAGATAACCTGAATGTGCAGAAGAGGTTGCGGTTACATTCGATAAACAACAGGGATTTGGCCATGATTTCACTGGAATGATAAAATTGTAGGCTACAGCAGTATAGTTATAGGACAAGCATATCAGATGGTTTTAAAATGTTGTCACAATTGGGAAAACACTATCAGAAGATATCAGAACAGCAAAACTTAACACAATCAGTAGAGCAGTTCAAAAGAAAGCTGAATGATTGCAAAGCTGACTATGTGGCACAATTATCGATATCTAATAGCCATTCGATTAGATTGAGCATTTGTTAAAGTTTTCCGAGCCTTAATTAAAAAACTTTGCAAATAAAAGGATAAAATTAACTTTCGTCGATTAAATTGTCGACTAACGGAAATATATTCCATCAATTGGAACAACTTTGTTGCTTGGGTATACGGGCAGCAGACCACTGACATTAATGACATTTACAGCTTATAAACAAAGTAACAAAACAACACAAGCCGCTCGGTGTACGAAATCAATTCTTGTGGTTTGAATTAATAATTTTGTCATAAACTACAATGGTCAGCAGTAAAACACAGCTTGCAGAATTGCAAGAGTACTTCAAGGGACACAATAAAAGCCGAGAAGCGTCGAAGGCACACACGGCGAAGGTACATTCGGTTGGGTGGAACTGCGATGGACGCCGCTTGGCATCTGGTTCGTTCGACAAAACGGTGGCCGTGTTTACACTTGATCGTGATCGTTTGGTAATAATGAACATACTGGCAGAGTGTCACAAAGAACTGCATGTCTAACCAATGATGATGATTTTCCATTAACAGAACAAGGAAAGCACCTATCGTGGTCATACCGGTTCGGTCGACCAGCTGTGTTGGCATGCATCGATGCCGGATTTACTCAGCACGGCCAGCGGAGATAAGACCGTGCGCATATGGGACGTACGGGTGGGCAAGTGTGCCACGTTCATCAACACGAAGGGAGAAAACATTAACATTACCTGGTCACCCGATGGGCACACGATAGCGGTCGGCAATAAGGAAGATTTGGTGACGTTCATTGACACACGCACGCACAAAATCCGGGCCGAGGAACAGTTTAGCTTCGAGGTGAATGAAATCGCATGGAGCAATGGAAGTGATCTGTTTTTCCTCACCAACGGGCAGGGCTGTGTGCACATACTGAACTACCCGAATCTGGAGCTGCAACAGGTACTGAAGGCGCACCCAAGCACCTGCATCTGCATCGAGTTTGATCCGACGGGGAAATATTTCGCTACCGGGTCTGCCGACGCGTTGGTGTCATTGTGGGATGCTGAAGAGTTGGCCTGCTTGCGGGTATTTTCCCGACTCGATTGGCCGGTGCGTACGATTTCCTTCAGCCACGATGGAAAGCTGCTGGCTTCGGCGAGCGAAGATTTGATCATCGACATAGGTGACACGGAAACGGGCGAAAAGGTGGCAGATATTTCGGTCGATGCAGCCACCTTCACCGTTGCCTGGCACCCGAAACAGTACATTTTGGCGTACGCTTGCGACGACAAGGATGCTAACGATAGGCGAAGAGATGCGGGCAGTTTAAAAGTGTGGGGATTCTCAGAATAGGTTTAAGCCGACGAGTGGGTTGAATAAATACAAATCCGTACCAGCATTACCTCGTTGTTCTTCCACTCTTTCGCCGATGTTCATGCGTGTTTTCAAGCTCTACGTTGTCCAGTGTTTATTAGAAATATTTTTCTTACGCCCAGGTTTCTTCCTGATATCGGTTCGTTTGTATCATTTCCTCTATATACTGTGCGTCACCGATCGCTTCTATTAACGCTTCCTTCACTGCTTGAGGCATATTTTTGGAGCTACCGGAAAGCAGTACATATCCACCATTTTCTACCAGAAGCTTTTTCAAAAGAACGCCCTGCTTCCTGATGAGATGCTGTACGTACACCTTGTCGGTTTGATCACGGGAAAAGGCACAGAACAGCTGCAGCATGCCACTCTGTTCCATACGCTTAAGGTCTTCCTCGCAGTGGAAATCGGCGGTAGAGCTACGACAACCGAAAAAGAGTACCAACGGCGCTGAGGTAGGCGTTTCGGAGAGTTCTCTTTCCTGGAGAATACCACGGAATGGTGCTAATCCCGTTCCTGGACCGATCATTACGAGTGGAATTTTCTGTTGAACGGAAAAATAAAGGACATAAGTAAATGGCCTATTTCAATCAGCTTTGATTTTTGTTCCAACTTACGTTATCTTCCGGCAGCTGGAATGTGCTCTTTCGCACCCAAGCATTTACTACCTGACCCGGAGTCAATCGTTTCAACCAGTGTGAACACAAACCGCGCCTCGGAACGCTAAGCTTCGTCTTGTACTCTATAACAGCAACCAGAATTTGCAATTTGCCACTCTCCACCGCAGAAGCGATAGAAAACGCTCTCGGTTTAATCGGTTGGAATAGCTCAAACAGTGCTTCGAGCGTGAGACATTTTGTGGCGTGTGGAAAATCTTGCAGCACCTCCAGTATCGTTCGTCGCGGCCGGTTGGCGTAGGAAAATAATTCTTCCTGACCTTCGTAGCGGCTGAATTCAATTAGTTTTTCGCGCTCTAGCTCATTTGTGCAATTTTTGGCCAACACAGCGAATGCTCTCGCACGTGGTATTGCCGTTAAATCCCAGTACTGTTCCGCAATGACAATGAAGGGCAGTGGGCGTTGAAGAATTGATGGTACAGGCATTTCTGTAGATGAAGAGCAATGAAACAGATGATTAATTATTTTTTAAACATCGAAAATAAAACAAGCAAAGTATTTAACACAATAAACCGTTTTTGTCATCCACGCGATTGCACCAGCGAAGGCTAGTGCTGTCAATGAGACTACGAACAGACACATCGCTCGAGTCGATCAAGTATTAAAACGCACCACAGACCGCGTTCGATGACATTCAGCCGAAAACAACGTGCATTTGTTTGTGTACTTTCTCGGCAAGAAATCACAATTATATCCGCCGCTGCTAGCTGTTTGTTCTTAATTAGTGACTGTAAAATACGCAAAACTCGCCCAAAATGCTTCGCCGGCAAGCACGTCTGCGAAGGGAATACCTTTTCCGAAAGGCGGTTGAAAACAAGCACAAAACCATCCAGGATAAAAAGGAACGCATCAAACGATCGCTCGAGGAGCACATACCGATTCATGGTGATCTGAAAAAGGATGCACTTGCGCTGCAGGAGAAACTCAAATGGACTGACGAGGGTCCAAAGCGTGCGGCCGAAATTGGTGGTGAAAGTGGTGGAGCTAATACGGCCGACTCGAAGGACGACGAGTACCGGTACGCCGGGTGCGAGGATCCAAAGATCATGATCACAACATCACGCGATCCATCGTCCCGGTTGAAACAGTTCGTTAAGGAGCTGCGGCTGATCTTCCCCAATGCGCAACGTATGAATCGTGGTAACTTTGAGATGAAACAGCTCATTCACGCGTGCCGTGCAAACAACGTGACCGATTTCATTGTGGTGCACGAGCACGGTGGCGTACCGGACAATCTCATCATCAGCCACCTGCCGTACGGTCCGACGGCAAGCTTTAACATTTCGGGGATTGTAATGCGTCACGACATTCCGGACATTGGGACGATGAGTGAGCAGAAACCGCACCTGATCTTTCACAACTTTAAGACGAAGTTGGCCGAACGGACGATGTCCATCCTGCGGTATCTGTTCCCGGTGCCGAAGGAAGATTCGAAGCGTGTCATGACGTTCGCAAATCATGACGATTTCATCAGCTTCCGGCATCACACGTACCGTACGGTGGATAAGCAGCTGGAACTGACTGAGTGTGGGCCACGGTTTCAGCTGAAGCTCTATCAGATTAAGCTGGGCACGCTGGACGAGTTGGATGCGGCCGATACGGAATGGGTTTACCGGCCGTACATGAACACGGCGGCAAAGAGACGCTTCCTGTCGGACGATGATGGTTGGCAGGATGGGGATAATCAGGCGCAATAATAACCGACCATGTACGGTGATCGTATAATAAAGAAGGCAAATATTGTTGATAACAAGTGTATGTGAAGCCGTGTATGTGTTTCTAAACAGCCGGACAACAGGGTGCAGTGTTCGATTGCAAAGTTGCAGCACTAATTCCTACCATCATCCATCATCATTATCTTATCCGGTTCTGTGTGGACAAGGAGATATCTAATTGGACAATCAGGCACAGCCACTGTCCATTGTAGAATCGTATCACAGCTAATCGCTTTGCCTCTTAGCGACTATTATATTGACTGATCTTGTACCAAGCAACGTGTTGGAACCTACCTGCATCAATGGCTTTCACTTGGACAATCGTTTCCCGGCCAACGTTTATCTCGTGCTGGTCGAATAGTTCGAACAGTTGGTCAATGCTCTCGCTGGAGTTGTGCGGTCTAACGTAAAGCACATCGCCGGAACACCACGGGACCGCCTTTTTCTCGAACGTTATCATCCGAACGTCCTGAAAGTGGTCCGCAGCCGTTGTACGTCGATTTTCCACCACAACCGTTTGAAACCCGTTCGGCATTTTAACGTCCGCGTACAGATCGATGCCGTCTGTTTGCTGTTGACCTTCCTTCACAATTTCCACATTCCACCGAAACTCTCGGGGACTTTCGGGAAGCTTGTGCGTACCTGCCGGCAGTGGTACAATGCGTACCAGCTCATCCCATAACTGATCGATCCAGGGCAAAAAGACGGCTCCGTACCCGAGATCGTGCTGGTCGTCACAAAGCCCAACCGGAAGTAGTGCGCTTCCGCCTAGCTGTAGCAAGCGCTTGTGTAGTTTTTTCGCAACGTAGTTAAACTTTGGGTAGCGCGAATCACCCAGCCCCAGGACGGCAAAGTGTACCTGTTGCAGGGAATCGGTGGGAAGGCTTTTCCTGAGCAAAAACTTCCAGAACCGCTTCATATTGTCCGGTTCTTCACCTTGACCGTACGTGGAGCATACACACACCACGAACCGTTCGCCGATCAGTTCCGACACGTCGTACTCGTCCATCGGTAGTACGTTCCCGCGGAAGTAGTACATCTTCGATTCGCGCCATATCTGCTCCGCCAGATCTTGTGCCGTTCCGGATTGGCTGCCGTACAGGATGGTAAGTTTACGTTCCATCATTTTCGCGCTGGTTGGAGAACACACTTTTACGAAATGTTACACACACGCCTAATTCGCACCACTGTTGTTCTTTATCTCGTTATTGTGGTGCAATTCACAGCACTGTTTATATCGGACATTGTCCTCAATATTCGTCTCTCTCGCTCTTTCTCTCTTCTTGCATGATTGCAAAGGTTTCGCTTCGAATCAGCTGATCGAGTTTGACAGTTATGTTTCGCCCCAGCAGGCGATGTTTTCTGATGGGGCGAAAATATTCAAATTGTTCGTTGATATTGGGCGACATTTTTGTGTCGAATCGTATCCGTTATGCAAAGGAACTTAATAAAAAATAACTTAAAATTCTATTTGATATATGTAGAGAACTTTCGGACTATTTTAGACTATTTTGAATGATAAACAGTTCACGATATGTGCTATTATCACAAACACTTACGGTTAGAAACTAACTCTGTTCACATGTGGTCATTTGGAAAGGCTTAAAGTGCTAGTAGTCGAGTGCCTCTTTCACTAAATTCAATCTAATGTGATCATCACTAGCGATATACTAACGTTTTCAAATAAAAACTGTTCAGATAAAAGAATTTTCTTAGCTCCTGTTGATTAATAAAAAGAGCGAGAGTAACAACCGAGTCTCTCTACTACCTACTGCCACAGATCTTGTTCAACGTAGTCGTCTGTGCGATACTCATTGAGTTGAACAAGAACTGTCAAAAAAGATGTGAAGAAAATTTGATTGAATTAAGGCAACTCTGCTCCATAGCGTATTGAATATTCAGAGCCTGTGTACAGCATATCGGAGCTGTGTCCAGCTCAACGGAGCGGATACAGGAGAGTACGGACCAGGCGCAGAAAGCAGAGGAGAGCAACACTACAACAGCCAGCATGATAATGACGAAGTGCCCCCGCCATCCTTGGATGAAGTCATCAGTGCTATCAGACAGCTGAAATGCAACAAATCAGCTGGCAGTGATGGGCTGGTGGCTGAACTATTCAAGATGGGCCCGGAGAGGCTTGCCGCGATCATGCATCGGTTGATTGTTATGATATGGAACCAGGAAGAACTACCGGACGACTGAAAAGTGGGTGTTATTCACCCAGTGTACAAAAAGGGCGACAGACTGGACTGTGCTAATTTCCGAGCCATGACAGTCCTGAATGCTGCCTACAAGATCCTGTCCCGAATACTCTTCTGCAGACTTGCGCCCCTTGCTACAGATTTCGTCGGGAGCTACCAAGCTGGGGCTACAATGGACGGTGTGCAGTGCAAGGTGAGAGTGTCGAACATGCTGTCGGAATCGTTCGAATCTCACAGGGGACTGAGGCAAGGGGACGGACTCTCCTGTTTGCTGTTCAACATCGCTCTGGAAGGTGTCATGCGAAGCGCGGGCTTCGATATCCGGGGCACGATTTTCACCCGGTCTCTCCAATTCCTTGGCTTCGCGGATGACATCGACATCATCGGGCGAACATCTGCGGCGGTGTGCGAAGCGTACACCCGACTGAAACGCGAGGCCGATAGGATTGGATTGAGGATCAATGCGACGAAGACAAAATACCTGCTTGCCGGAGGCTCTGACCGTGGTAGAGCACGACTTGGAAGCAGAGTATTAGTTGACGGTGACGCTCTTGACGTAATAAAGGAGTTCTGCTACATTGGCACGATCGTAACTTTAGACAACAACGTAAGCAGCGAAATCCGAAGGCGCATTGTTCAGGGGAATCGTGCCTACTACGGACTCCACAAACTCCTGAGATCCAGAAGACTCCAACAACGCACGAAATGCGCCATATATCGCACACTGATATGGCCGGTAGTCCTCTACGGCCACGAGTCCTGGACTATGCTGGCGGAGGACGCCAATGCACTCGCCATTTTCGAACGGCGGGTGCTGCGGACTATCTTTGGCGGTGTGTGCGAGCAGGGCGTGTGGAGAAGGAGAATGAACCACGAGCTAGTTGAGCTGTTTGACGATGTAGACATCCTGACGGTCGTCAAAGCCGGAAGGATACGCTGGTTGGGGCACGTGATGAGGATGCCGGACTCATGCCCTGTCAGGAAGGTGCTCGTTAGCGACCCGTTCGGCACGAGGCGCAGAGGAGCACAGCGAGCTCGTTGGCTGGATGAAGTGGAGTCAGACCTGAGGGATATCGGATGCAGCCGGGGGTGGAGGAATGCAGCCATGGACCGAGTTTCCTGGAAACGAATTGCACGCCAGGCCCTGTCTACGAGACGTGCTCCCTAGGCGCAGACCACGAAAGAAGAAGAGAAGACTCTCGTTACTCAATCGTACAAGCTTTCTTTCCATTTTTCATGTACCATCGTCGATCTTCAATCGTTGTTGCTTAGTTACCGTTAATGCTTTATTTAAAACTATTGTGTTCTGTGTGTCTGTTTGTTCGTGTTTGCTGCTTACTATAATGCATCCTGTGTGTGAATGTGTATGTTTACTTACTTCCAAGTGTAAAGAATTATTGTCTCACAATCATAATTTCCTTTTCCCGGGAGTTAGCAAATGCTGTCCCACTCTGTCGCGCCAAGCAACAATTGTCCGTTGCCGTTGTATATTACGATTTTTGCTTTGTTAGTAACAATCGGTGTCAGTTTCGTTTACCATGTTTACGCGGTGGCGTTCGAAATTATGCTTCGAATTGGTCAACTGGTTGTTTCCTTTGTTCTTCTTATGTTTGTTTTGTGCAAAAAGGTAAAAAACGTTTCAAAATCAATAGGATGAAATATTTGCGCACGTTTGCATTTTGGCGCTGCTCGATTGACATTCAGTTATAGAGAGAAAATGGAGAAGAATTTATTTTAGTGCGTATTTTTTTTGGTTTAGTTTTTTCCGTTTTTTTTGTTTTACTGTTCACTGTTCGTTTTAGAATGCCAGGTCTGGCGCGTACATTGCACTGTGCTTCGATTTTCGCAACTTGTTGCTTGGTTGGTTAATTATTGTCTTTAGTAGAGAGTAGCTACAGTGATGTCCGCTTAGTTTTGTGCAGTGTACCTTCAGTTTGCTTCTCTTCTAATTTGTCACATCGGCTTACTCGCTATTGTCATGTAATTGACACATGGCTGTTTTACATGGAGACACATAAAGTAATCGAAAGTTTTGTGCAAACGATTTGCGTTTTTGCTTCTTTTCTAATTTGTAGTTTAATTGGGTGCTTCTCAATTGTTTGCTGTTTCACGCTCAAAGCTGTTTCATTTTTACAGTGGTAATGTTTGTAGTATGGGTAGCCACAATGAAATGTGTGTAATATAAAAGATACAACAACCAAAACATGCTACTTAACATATAAAAAAACTCAATTACCACAGTAGCGGGTGTAACAGTAAGCACACCAATGGGCCTCGTGGAAAGGACTTTTTCTTCCAAAAGACTTGTCGTCCAAGTGACTTTCTTCCAGGTCAAAGGGACCAAATATACTAAGAGACCTCGTAGTGGTACTATAAGGATCCTTATCGCCCAAGCCTCATCTACCAAGAGTGTTCGTTGTCCAACAACTCTATCCAATTAATTCCGTTCCGGAAAGCTACCATATCTTCGAAAAGATTTCCTCGTTTAAGGAAACTCATCGTCCAAGGGTTCAAAGTGATCTAAGGGCTTACATCTCCTATGTC
>KZ061660.1:51497-204164 GCA_002091835.1 Anopheles maculatus
ATCCAGAAGACTCCAACAACGCACGAAATGCGCCATATATCGCACACTGATACGGCCGGTAGTCCTCTACGGGCACGAGTCCTGGACTATGCTGGCGGAGGACGCCAATGCACTCGCCATTTTCGAACGGCGGGTGCTGCGGACTATCTTTGCCGGTGTGTGCGAGCAGGGCGTGTGGAGAAGGAGAATGAACCACGAGCTAGTTGAGCTGTTTGACGATGTAGACATCCTGACGGTCGTCAAAGCCGGAAGGATACGCTGGTTGGGGCACGTGATGAGGATGCCGGACTCATGCCCTGTCAGGAAGGTGCTCGTTAGCGACCCGTTCGGCACGAGGCGCAGAGGAGCACAGCGAGCTCGTTGGCTGGATGAAGTGGAGTCAGACCTGAGGGATATCGGATGCAGCCGGGGGTGGAGGAATGCAGCCATGGACCGAGTTTCCTGGAAACGAATTGCACGCCAGGCCCTGTCTACGAGACGTGCTCCCTAGGCGCAGACCACGAAAGAAGAAGAGAAGACTCTCGTTACTCAATCGTACAAGCTTTCTTTCCATTTTTCATGTACCATCGTCGATCTTCAATCGTTGTTGCTTAGTTACCGTTAATGCTTTATTTAAAACTATTGTGTTCTGTGTGTCTGTTTGTTCGTGTTTGCTGCTTACTATAATGCATCCTGTGTGTGAATGTGTATGTTTACTTACTTCCAAGTGTAAAGAATTATTGTCTCACAATCATAATTTCCTTTTCCCGGGAGTTAGCAAATGCTGTCCCACTCTGTCGCGCCAAGCAACAATTGTCCGTTGCCGTTGTATATTACGATTTTTGCTTTGTTAGTAACAATCGGTGTCAGTTTCGTTTACCATGTTTACGCGGTGGCGTTCGAAATTATGCTTCGAATTGGTCAACTGGTTGTTTCCTTTGTTCTTCTTATGTTTGTTTTGTGCAAAAAGGTAAAAAACGTTTCAAAATCAATAGGATGAAATATTTGCGCACGTTTGCATTTTGGCGCTGCTCGATTGACATTCAGTTATAGAGAGAAAATGGAGAAGAATTTATTTTAGTGCGTATTTTTTTTGGTTTAGTTTTTTCCGTTTTTTTTGTTTTACTGTTCACTGTTCGTTTTAGAATGCCAGGTCTGGCGCGTACATTGCACTGTGCTTCGATTTTCGCAACTTGTTGCTTGGTTGGTTAATTATTGTCTTTAGTAGAGAGTAGCTACAGTGATGTCCGCTTAGTTTTGTGCAGTGTACCTTCAGTTTGCTTCTCTTCTAATTTGTCACATCGGCTTACTCGCTATTGTCATGTAATTGACACATGGCTGTTTTACATGGAGACACATAAAGTAATCGAAAGTTTTGTGCAAACGATTTGCGTTTTTGCTTCTTTTCTAATTTGTAGTTTAATTGGGTGCTTCTCAATTGTTTGCTGTTTCACGCTCAAAGCTGTTTCATTTTTACAGTGGTAATGTTTGTAGTATGGGTAGCCACAATGAAATGTGTGTAATATAAAAGATACAACAACCAAAACATGCTACTTAACATATAAAAAAACTCAATTACCACAGTAGCGGGTGTAACAGTAAGCACACCAATGGGCCTCGTGGAAAGGACTTTTTCTTCCAAAAGACTTGTCGTCCAAGTGACTTTCTTCCAGGTCAAAGGGACCAAATATACTAAGAGACCTCGTAGTGGTACTATAAGGATCCTTATCGCCCAAGCCTCATCTACCAAGAGTGTTCGTTGTCCAACAACTCTATCCAATTAATTCCGTTCCGGAAAGCTACCATATCTTCGAAAAGATTTCCTCGTTTAAGGAAACTCATCGTCCAAGGGTTCAAAGTGATCTAAGGGCTTACATCTCCTATGTCTTAAAATTGCCCAGATATCTCAATTAGACCTCATTTAGCATCACATCTACCAAGGAGTCTGAAAGACACTTGCCGTACATGCCTCGCTTTCAAAGCGAGCTTGTTATCCAAGAGGTTTTGTCTATCAAGAGAAGTCGAAGATACCTTATCTACCAAGAGTACTTGTAGTCAAAAGGTCCTTATCGTCCAGGCCTTATCTACCACAGGACGAGACATTGTTCTTTATCGTCCTAGCCACATCTACCAAAAGAGTTCCGAAGTATGTCTTCGAGTATTTGACTTCGCAGTTAAAATGATCTTAAAAAATAAAAGACCTTGTAGTCAAAAAGACCTTATTTTTCAATCTTCATCTTCCAGTAGGGATAGTCGAAGGGACAACGGCGTCTAAGGACTTGCATCTTATACGCAAAGATGCCCTATTTTCCAAAAGTCTTAAAGAACTCATCGTCGGATTGGATAATTTTTCCGATAGACATTATGTATGAACCATAAGATTTCGTTGTCTAATGAAACTCGACTCTCAAACAACCTTGCAGTCGTCTTCGCCCTCCAAGAGACTTTGAAGTCCAAGAGACCTTGTCGACCAAAAGCCCTGGTAGTCGAAGGACTACCCTCACCGTTCAAGCTTTATCTACCAAAGGAACTAGTAGTACGCTCAAGATATCTTGTCGACCTTCACCTACAAAAGAGGCCTTGCCATCGAAAGCGTTCTTGGGTCATTCGCGCCTTGCACCTCCTCCTAGTCTAGATCCACCACAGAATTACTGAAGCAAATTCAACGAAGTAGCACAACAAATAGCATAGAGATTCAATCTAAACACACAATAACGAAACATAGCCTTTTTTTCTTATCCTTTTCGCATGTAAAACAAAGCTTCCCCTCCAAGGATGTTGTAAAATTGTACATATATCATCAACTCTAGTATATTATTTAGCACATTAGCAATTGTCCTATACGGTAGTTTTTTTTATGTTTTTTCTGTTTCATTTAATTTTACGCCTTCTCATCCTTCCTTCCTTATTATTATATATATTTAATTATTGTCCTTAGTTGTTGTGTAAATGATGCATATTCATGTAGGGTTTGTCCGTTTTTCACGCTTCTTAAAGACAAGAAGTAGAGAATAAAATTGCTCCACCAACAACCAACAACACCTCACCCACACACACACGCACGCACACAGACGCGTCACCCACCGCACCAATGTGATATGGTTGGGGTCGCTTATTTAGTGGCGATAGTTAGTGGTGTAGCTCAATAGATGGTGTTGCCCTGCACCTATGTTGTATTTTAATTTGAGAGAATTGCATTTCGCCAGCCTATTTTGAGTTTCTTTTTTGCTAAATTTACAATTATTGGTAAAGTTTTGTTTGTTTGTATGTTTTTTCCTTTGTATCATTTAATGTTTGAGCTCTGCTGCTGCTGCCGCTGCCATCCCGAACAGCGGGCCGTTACGTGTGTATGTTGAGTACATTATTGTCCGTTTTTTAATTGTAGAAATTAAATTTCCTTTACATATTACATTATCAATCGTTGCTAGTATTAGTAGTATTAGTAGTAGATGTAGTAGGGTTTATTTGCATGGTTTATTTCCGTCGTGGGGTTGAATTTGTTTTGTTGGTAGCTTCATATCTATATCTGCATTGACGTTAATCCTGGGTCTTTAGTTTGTTTCTGTGTTGCCAAAATGGGTGCCAAAGTGTGTACTCAGTTTTACAGGCAATGTGGCAAGAATAAAATGCGAAAATTATAAGACTCTAATTACCAGAACTCAAGCAGATCACCAAGTATGTGGTACAGCTCATTTGACCTAAGTTTTATGCATCGGGAAGTCTTTACTTTACTGTAAACGTGATAACATCGGTCTATGCGAACATGGTTCGCGATCCTTTAATCTCAATTCAGAAACTTGCCAAGTCAACTAATATCGCTGCAAAACATTTGCGGAGAATCTCCAGAGAAAACTTGATTACAAAACGTGTAAAGGAACTGGTAGTGTCTCGTTCGAAAAACGGTTATTATAAAACGCCCTTGACAGTCGATGTCGGAGTACTACGTGCGAAAGACTTGTTCTAGCTTCTAGCCTCGCCTTGAGAATCATATGGATAAAATTAAAGGACTTATAGAGTAATTTGAGTTGGAATTTCTGTACCTAAAACATTCGCAATTTTATTTATACCACATCCTGCAGCCTTATGTTCCGGTGTTGCTTTCTGCGGGAATAAGTTCATTAACTAGCCTTAAAAGGGATAGCATTGTAACTGGATGCAAATGCTAACCTTTATCCAGTAGTGCTTACTAGTGAATGTTTACTGTCAACCAGATACTAACCACCTAACCACTAATGTTTATGACGCTTTATACAGCTACAGCGAATGAGCAGTACAGCCAAAAAACAAACGGAATGGCATATAACAATGTGTAAAAAAAGAATCAACATAACCACATCAAGCTTACCGGCTAACAATCTACCTTAGTTTCACATATTGTTCCAATTGATTTTATTATTGTCAAGTTTACGTGCCCGTGTCTTCCCCGCATGCTGCTGCAATGGCCACAATGACAACGGAACGTAACCATCCGCAACCGCGTAGACACGGTGCTCGTTTAGTGCTCATTGCTTAAACTATCTAGGATAAGGTATCGCCCCCTCCCGGCGAATACCTCACGAACCGCAAGCAGTTTACCATCCCATTATTACACTAGATGTAACGTTTACTTTATGTTAAATTTCAATACACAGACGGTTTTTCGGTTTTTTTTTGATTGAAATAGCATGCACAATGGATTTGTTTTTTCTTTTGCGAAAAGTTCGAACAGTACAGTTTGGTTTGTAAATTTACGGCCTTTTTGTTATTGTCGCATCGTTTGTTTTGTTGTTGTTGCCTTGTTTAATTATTTATCTTTTAACTTCTCCGCCTGCTTAAATGCAAATAGTATTATTGTCTTTTGCACTGTAAATAGTGGTACAGTTTGGGTTTGCACCTGTACGCCTTTCGAGCTACAATTTATTGTCCTTCGTGTTTACTCTTGCCGCTATATGCTAAATGTTCTTCCCCATTTTAAGTGTAATAAATATGCTTTACAATTTGTTGTTTGTTTGTTGTTTGCATGTACTTTTCATCTCACTTCTGCTTGTACCGATAGGGCCGTCTTGATGTGACCACTTTCAGTAATGCTTCGATGTTCTTGTAATGTACGTTAAGTCCAATTAATGTTTTGTTGAATACATGGTTTTCTTTTGATTGAACAAAAATTGTCAAAGATTAACTTAATCCGTAAAACTATCAAGAAGATTGCAACAATTTTTGTAACAAGTATGGAACGCATTTGAATGAGGGGAAAATATGCTAACGAATTAGTATTTTACTTTCAAACAAGGTAAACGATTAGAAAAAAACGATTGTAAAATTATTTAATATTTTCCATATAGGAGGTAACCATTTTCTTATGCTTAAGACATGCTTTTGTTTTGCTTAACTTTTCTTCACCACCTTACTTGTTTTGCTTTTTGAAGCGCTTATCCTTTTTTTCGTTTGCTTTTTTGTGTAACTTAGTTTTTAGCGACGATTTAAGGTATAATTCTTTAACTAATGCTGCTTGCAAAGCTTAGCTTCGCTTATAGGGTTTATTGTTTCCACATCACATCATCACTCTCTTGTCCGATCATTCCCCCTCCAGTCAAGTTGAATGACAATTTGATTAACTAGCATTTCTATCTCGTTTCCTTTTGTATAGCTACCCACTCACGTTAGGTCACACTTCCAATGTCCAGGATTTCGCGTCGGCTCAGTCATCTCCGTGCTCCGGCCAGCCGTGTCTCCCGTACACCACAATCGTCTCGTCACAGAGTCACACTAGTAAGATATGTTTTTCGGCGATATCGCATGGTTGTATTGGGTTTGTTTAGCTTTGCTTCTATGCTTCGATTGCAAGCATTGGCCAGCTGCATTGGGCACTGCCTTCAATCGTTTTCAACACGAAAGATCTTAAAGTTCGCTTGTTTGAAAACAATATATCCCCAGGACAAACCCCTTCCCAGCGGGGATGTTCGGCAGGCTCTAGTCTCTCCACACGGTCATCCACATCCTGTGTGGCGTTTCTAGCTCGAGGTTTAAGTATCTTTATTGTTGCCTACCTAATGTTTGCCTTGCGTTGCGTTACGAGGCAAGTTGGTGCCATCGCACGCCACATACGGGTGCCGAACTACTGGGAAATCGGCGGCCGAAATCGGTACCACCCGGGTTTTGCGGACTATTGTTGCGAGTGGTTCGTGTCGGGCAGTGAAGGCAACACAATCCAGTGCCTCCGTGCGGCGTACAGTGTTTGTGAACGGTGCGTGCTTCCAGATGAAGCATCGAATAATGTGGACGGATAAAGATGTTTGTGCTGTTCTGTTTTCGTTAAATTTCCTTCACTGCGTTCGTGCGGATAGGCGATCAGCCTCCAACTAAGTCATGTGCACGTGCGGAAAGAGAATCGTGTAACTAAGCATCGGTTTAAAATGAAAGGAAACCGGTCGCAAGATGGGCGAAAGATCCGATCCTCCACATCCCCAGTAGATCTGCACGGTTTATGGTCGTGCAATGGCGGCTACAAGAAAACAGGAAAACAATGTACGGCGGCTTTGTAAATGGCACGGTAAACCAATAGGTTCACCCAGTTCCTTCGATGGGGCAATAGCCATTAATAGCCCCGTTGCTCACTCTAATCTAAGGATTTTTTTGTTGCGTTGGTGCGTTGGCAAAACAAACGGCGGACCCAATCGCGGTATTGCGCATATGACGGCCGATTTACAATGACCGTCAGAGGTGCGTTCGGTGCGTAACGTGTGCACGTAACTATCAAAAACCACGCGGCACCAGCTGCATCTGTACGAGCCACCAGGGGGCGAGCGTTAGCAGGAGCAGCGTGTACAGCAGGGTGGACCCCGAATCCGGCCCATACAAACCATGCGATCCGCTGATCTTACTAGTTTCACCCGGATTGACGACGTGTATTTTCCAGCCGAGATTGCGATGCGTAAAGCACTGATGAAATGGAAAAGGATTAGAGATTATTAAATCATAGTTTTGGGCTTTAGTTGATGATGTTAGTTGGGCGCGAGGTTCTAAAGACAAAAACATGCAACAATATTTGAAACAGTGTTGGACAAAAATAAAGTCTACTAGTCTAGATTTATTAATTATCTTAATTTAACTTCTTAATATCATTTTTTTAGTCATTTAGCTGATATATAAAGTAATTCAAAATAATTTGTCATTTTGACAGTCAAAAAACTGATGAATTAAAAAAAACCTTTTTAATTAGATCGAGGATTGAGCCCTTAACACCAAATTTTATCTAGGACAATCTTCCATATTATATCCAAATATTTTCTATAGTTTTGAATGGTTATATCTAATATAAGCATGAAGTGCAATTGCTACAAAATCAGATAATAGGATGGTCTTATTTTTTTGTCAGACACTGTCCGACGATTTTGTGCTAAGGTAGGGCGATAGGAATCATAAAAAACCTGAGATATTGGATTAAATAAATGACGAGAAAAATGTCTTTATCTAAAATAATAAAAACTGATTTTAAGTAAAAGAGCTACCATATTGAATATTTTGGCTTAAAATGTGACATGTTTAAAATCCTAAGACAGTGCGTAACATTACTGTACGAGCATCTGATTTTTTAATCTAAATATTTTTTTTCCCGGCGGACCGCCTCGCCGTACGCAGGACTGACTATCCAGCTACGGGTACAACTTAGTCACAGAAAGCTAACTAGACCTTACGAGGTTGTAGTGCCAAGGAGGAAGAAGAAGATTTTTTTTTCCAAATACATGTAAAAATTGTGAACAATAAAATTCCAAACATCTCTATTTTTGGATGATGTTCGTCGTGACCGATCAAGTACGTTTTATAGTGTGTAGTGCTTAAAAAAATACAAACATTCTCCTTTAGGGTACTGACAGCTAGGAAAAAACTCATAACTCTTGGTGGTTGTCTGAGAGGAAACCCAAATATAATTGTTTGTGTCCATAAAGCAGCTGCTGTGCAACCATTTAAGGTCAGAATACGCCTGCAAATCGATCTCATTCTAACCGAATCAATCAAAATGTAATATAAATTGTTTGGAAAACGCTCCTATTTCATTATATAATATTTTCTTTATCTAAAAAATAAACTAATTCTAATTAATGTTTTTTCAATTACCAAGAAAATTACCAGTTATCAAAATATTTGAAAAAAAAGTCGGAGTTCTGTGCATGGTGCACTCAGTACAACATCATTTATATCTATTTCTTCAAGTTTTCATCTTCAGTTTTCAGCGGAAAAATCAGATGTCCTTATAGTTATGTTACGCACTGTATAATTGTATCTTCTCAGTATCGCTTACCTGATAGTACACCAGATCCGGCGTTTCTTCGACAACCGTCCAGTTAAGATAGGCTGGCTGTCCGTACGGCTCATCGCAGGACAGATGGAGGGTTTTCTTGTACTCCTCAAACGTTGCAATTTCTGCCGACCGGTCAATAGTATTATGCTTCCATTCGCAATACCGTCCAGCTACAAATACAAGCCACGCAAAATAGGTTATTTGTAAAGTTTGCTTAAAGCACTGGTAGCTGATGCTAACTTACCCGCAGTAGGATAGGCGATGCCTTCCGAATCATATTCGACGCCAGCGTACACCGTTTCCCGGCGCTTCTGTATATCGCTTAGCTGACCGAATCCTCCCTCGCTCGAGCTGGTGATGTACAGTGGATGATATCTGTGGTTAAAGGATGGTGAAAAGTTAGCTCATTGCGTTTCGGAAACCACGGATTGCGGATTGATACGGTATTCGTCTCTCTGTCTCGTTTCCCTACCGAGAACGGGGCATGAGCTCGAGTTGCATGTGCTTGAAGTTAATCAGGATGCATTCATTGCACTACTTTCATTACAAACTTGAGAGAGCGCGAGAGCGCAGGAGAGTACGATAGTGGGGAGAACACAATTTAAAGTGAGAAAGGAGTTGGTGAAAGCATGTATTTTATTAAACTTTTCCTTCATTTCATTTCTGTTGGCGAGGCTTCTTTTTTGCGTTTGCAAACCACGCACCCAACAGCCTGTCCAGCAGGGTGAAGATAAAAGATAAAGCAAGTCGCTTGAATGTATAACAAAAAGTTATTTTCATATTCTACATGATGTAGCAGCAGATTGATATCGTTTGCCGTCTGTGGTTAATGCAGACTATCTTTTATGTGGGTAATGTCCATTTGTGGGGTTTTACAAAAAAGAAACCATGTTGCTTCATGTGCGCATGGGACGACGACGATGAAGTTTTCTCCGGTTGGGATTAGGTACATCTCACAGATGCCCTGCTACATAAACAGGCCATCTGTACGCCATCCAATTTATCCATGGTGCTGCTCGAAAAAACTGAGCTTATCACGCTCACGAGCAACACAAAAGTTATGAAAACAGAAAACATTGTTTAACAAAATTACTTTATGTAATGAGAGAGAGAGATAGAAAGAGAGTTTTGAGATTGCAAAATTATTAAATTTCTTTATAAAGTTACATACTGCTGCAAAAACATGTACTTTCGGCATGTGCCAAAGATGACTTTGGCCTAGCAATTTCTAGACCTTACTTGTAGGAATTTTGGCAAGATTATTTTGGTATCGTTTACGGTTCTGAGTTCTCTTATAAAATCAGTGACAACAAGCATTTGCTAAAGTCAATCTACTTAAATCAGAAAGGTTACAAACAATGACTAACATTATCACATGTGTATGGCTCGGTTACATGACTACGCCACATAACTCTGAGGAGTACGCAAATACGATTGATAGCAACTACCCGCAAATACGATTGATAGCAACTAGTGCAACAACTCATTTTGGATATTCTTAGGCAGGATATTAAAATTCCGATTAACCTAACAACAGTCCTTCTAACTGTTAGTAGATATAAACGACAGGCCTGTTTGATTAACATTTACTCATACTGTGTGTTCAATCTTTGTAAAAACGTTGCTAAGGTTGCCCAGTACTTCTAAAAACAATGTGGTCCAGCATGGAGGAACATAGATTTTTGCTTCGTTCGTACAACAACCTCGAGAAGTCTTGGCCTGATATTATTGGTTTGGGATATTTTTATGATATTTTATTAATTGCTCTACTCGCCTGCATATGGATCAATGATCCAAATAGGATTCGATACCTCTAGAGGGGCTTGTCAATGCTTGGTTGTCCTGAATTTTGTTTTGTCTTTACAGCATATATCTTTCCTTTTCCAACTTACTCTAAATCGGAATATTTAGTTGTAGTTTAAATGACTCTCAACTAAATTCTGTACGGTCTTTAAATTTAAAAGATGTTTTTCTATGTCTTGTACAATTAATTCCTCCACCATAACTCAATATTCATCGAATGGTCCGTCTCTCATCGATACACAAATACTTCAACATTATCAGATGGTGTTTTAGTATGTAATTTGCTCAGTTTTCAGATAAACCTAGCTGCTTTTCATTTATTATCTTTTCAGTAAAATATCTGTCACTTTCATAAGCATGGAATGATTCTTTGATTTCGAAATGTTCTTTTACTGAAAACATTATAAAATTTTCAGCTCAATACATTTTAGTAAAAATTAAATGAAAAGCAGTAATTAATATTTAATTTGTAGATAGCTGCATTGAGATAATGGAGCTAATTTTTACAAGGACATACTAAGTTCGATTTCAATATTTGATCAGACTTGATCAGCAGTCATAACAGACAAATAAAGAATCTCTGGAATTTTGAAAAAAAATAAAAATAGACTATAATTGAACTATAAGCCCAGTCGTGTTTTACGAACAACAAAAAGCTGTACATAATATAACATAAATACTTAAAAATGTACTACAGGCGCTGTAAAGATTAAAGAGACGAATGACTCAAAGTCTCTATAACCTTTATCAATTAGTCTACCGTACTGTGATGTTGATCAGAAACGAATAGGAGGCATCTTAAGATAATTGTGAGTAAATGAATAAGACATCGTACGCAATTTGTTTAATGAAACTTAATCAAACATCGGATATTCCTAAACCCCAGATGTGTGTACAGAACGCTGACACCCCAGACATGTGGTACTTACTTGGCCGGCTGCGCCGTATCATCGCCACCCTCCACGATGAACGTGTAGGTCTGGCCTCGCTCGACGTAAATCTCCGGAATCAGCAAATCATTCATAAACCAGGCAATGCCCCAAGACGGATGACCGGTAATGGGTTCGTAACCGCGCTTCCCACCCGTAGGACCAATGCGGGCCGTGATTGTCTTCTCTCCTAGTATAGTACGTGCTGGCCACGGTTGTGGTCCATCCTCGTACCGGAAACTATCGAGCGCATCGGTACAGGTGTGATCGTTCTTCGATGCAAAATCAATCTGCACATCGTCCACCGTCACCTCCGTGCCCGTGTGCGAATGGGCGTTCGCTTCGTCCTGCGAATTGAGCGGTCCGATTGCGGCAATTACCGATATTTGACGATCCAGCGGGTAGGCACGATCGTTGACGGCTTCGTTCGTCTGCAGCAGGCGACGGTATTTAATCCGGGTCACACCATGACTGCGTTCACCAGACACTGAGAGAACATAGATGGTGCCGAGTTATGACGGTCGCACGAAAACAACAAGAAAAAGTCGTCCAATTTGACTTACCCATGTCCACGTCGTTTTTACCACCGATCCGCTCATCCGGACAGACACCCTGCTTGCCATCGCACTGGGACAGCGACGACATGTAGTAATCCTCGGCACGGAACCGACGCTGCCGTCGATCGTAGAAAGCAACCACGACATCGGCCCCAATCATCTGCGGATGTCCATGGCTGCCGGATATACCGAACGCCATGTACTGCTCCTCCTTGATGCGGCCTACCAGCTCGATATGGACGTAATCGTCCTTCACCTCCCACATGACGTTTAGTTTGCCACGCAGCAGCTCCTTGCAGTTGGCGATTGCCGGTTTGCTTGTGGCTTGCGTTACTACCGTCGATGTGGTTGTGGTCGTCTGAAAGTAGTTTAGCAGAAATTGATCAACAATGCTTTATGCGGACAATTGGCGGAGCTTAATGAGGCTTGTGGTAGGTTTTTTAAGGAGGTTAAGCTGCTCAGTAAATCATAACGAACTGAATGGACGGTGTAGTATATTGAACAGTATTGGACTATTTACCGGCTTATACCACCATGGCGGCTTGTTAGTGAAGAGAAACATCAAATAGAACGTTTTATTGGCGAAAATGCGTTTCAACATGTGTCTGTAATGTTGTGTGCGCGTATTACCGTACACCGAAAAGGCAACTTACCGCTATCTTTGTCTGTCCGAGTGCCGGCGGCACATCCAAATCCTTCGGGATGTACACGTGTCCAAAGTTGTGCCGATACTCGACGCACCAAACCGCCAGCCAATCGATATCGTACACGGTCAGATTGCCCGGCAGCTGAATTTCGATGTCCTCGCCCTGATAGCCACGCAGCGGTTCCAGCGATCCGATCTCGTTCGGCACCTTCGTGCCCATGATGTTTGGCTCGGAACCGTTCCCGACCCAGAAGTACGCATCCGGACCGGCACCATCGTAATGGAGGTTAGGAATGTAGAACGTTTTCGCGTCCAGGATGCTAATGTTGCTGGAACGAAGACCGTGCGCCAGACGCTTGAATTCGGGCAGAACGCGTGGTTTCGGTACGTCCAGTCCGGGTGGGATAAAGATTTCTCCAAAATCGACCTGTTGACGGGGAGAGTGAAGCAGCAGTTTGTAAGGATGGGGCATGCTAATGATGAGCTAGCTGGTGGAACTGACAAAAGTGACTGCTTCTGACAAAATGCCACTTGAGTCCGTTTTCCTGCTAAATAGGAGAGTGCTCTGGAGGAATGATGGCTTTCGGCCTGTGTGGCTGACGTTTATTGGGACTGTCCCGAGCAAACAAAGATTGCAATGGTAATTTTAATTGGATTGCCACTCGATTCCTTCTAGTATTGAGGATGTTCGAAATGTGTTTTATTCTGCGTTTGCTTAAAATATTTTAAAGACTGACAAAGCAGACACATTGAACAAAACAAAATGCTTATGAGCTATGAGTAGTTAGAGAGAAAACTGTCTGGAAAAGTGACTAATTAGTGTAGCACCGAATACAAAAATAACAAAATACTTCATGCAACCCGTGATGATACCATTTTGATGAATTTTAACTAGAATACATCGAATCGGAAGACTTCAGAATGATTAGCTGAGAATAGATTTTTCGATTTATGGTGTTAGTAGCTCAAACTGAAGTCCAGAACTACGTCTCATTTTATTCAAACTTCCTTTCATGATATGCTTTACCACATTAAAACTATTTAACTCATTTTTATATCCAACGTTTCAATTGTTTACGTTGTACAAATTATTTCAAGTTGAATTATTTATCCGTCTTATAAATGTAAATAGAATTATCAATGTAAACGTCCGGTTTAACATTCAGGTTTCGCTAATTTTTGTGTATTTCGGCCACTTGGAAACTAATTTATGATCAGTTTTGTGTGTGAAATAATTGACTCATATTTGTTCATCTTTAGGCTACAAAATCTTCTTAAGTGTACAGTAAAGATTCGTATTCTAGATGTATGGTAATCTGTTTTAGACACTGTATATAAAGTTTTATTATATGTTAACTACTGTGGTTGTAGTTTTCGATTATATTCACAATAAACAGCTTGGAGTTTTACAGAATAAATACAGACCGTTTTTAGTACCTCTGGGAATATTTCATCTTGTTTTTACTTTTCTAATGCCTAAAGGCGTACATTTCTGTGGCGCATCCTTCTGTAGCGATTGCTAAGCTTAATGCTATTTTGAATTGATTTACGCCTAAAACTATGCAATCCTATGTTTCCTTCGTAGCCTCTTTGCTGCATATCCTGATAGCGACAGCCGTATTGCGAGGGTTTTCGTTTGTTTATAAATAAATATGTTATGCCTTGGAGCAGTGTCCCTCATCATGCAGTATTTGGAGTATAAACAAGCAAGAATTAAACTGTGGAAGCATTAATACAAACTCTTTTATGAGTTCTAAAAAAAAAAACGATATTTTTACACCTTGTTTGCTAGCCACTGTATCCAATCCGAATGCTTCCCTACGTTTAGTAAAGTGCAAGGGCGAAGCCAGGACAAAAGCTAATCATCATGTGTTTGGCAAAGTGATTACACCGGGAGTTGTCGCAGCAATCGAGCAAGGACACAAGATAGAGCAAGCGAGACTAAACGAGCGAGCGGGAGAACATTGCAAGGAGCTGCTCAAAAGGCTGGTTGCGATAGCAACCGGGCAACCAACTATGGTGGGCGAAGACGACCATAATGATGAAGAGGTGTTCACCGATACCGTGCGTTTCGGGCTGCTGTGCACGCACGCACGCGCACTATGACGGACGCAAACCCGAACACCGAAAGGAGCGGTACGAAACACGGTGCGTTTATCGAAATTATCAATCCATTTGCACGTGTGTGTGTTGCGTGTGTTCGTGTGTTTGTGTATAGCTGGGGAAACCAGGTGCAGAACGGTAAGGCCTATTGCGATTTTCCAGGCATAAAGCAACATACAGTCCTCTGCAGACGGTTGGCAGTGGTGAACGGCGTGTGTTATTGTGTTCGAGGTTTTTTTTTGTATTAAACAGAATCAATTGAAGGAATTACTACATTCAATCCATTTTCGGTATCGATGGTAACCGATGGAGCGATTAAAAAGCGACAGAAGCCCGACCGGGGTATATATCGGTGCGTGAGGCTTCCTAAACTGCGAATTGGAAAATTTGGAGCATTTCTCTAAAATAGATCAAAGGAGCCGGGGTGCGTGTACCGGGATGCGGATAACAAGAAATTGTTATTAGTGTTCGGGTTTTGTGGGAAGTGTTGTTTTGTTAGCTGGAATTTGAACGATAAAAATAAGCCAAAACGTGCGCGTTGAAAGATCAAACTTTTAATTTTGCCTATTACGTCCTGGTGAAGCACATCGATTTCAAATATTTGTATTTTTTTTTTAATTTTCAAACAATATTTTTTTTTTTAGAGTAACATGTTAGTTTAAGTTAAAGAATTACTTCTGTATGTTTCTTTAACAGTAACAATCTAATAAATGTTTCATGTACAACTTTAAATTTATCAAGTATCGAAGAGATAGTATTTCAATGTATCTTCTGTAAAACTCATTAGCATGAGGCATCTTTTAAATAGTATTTTAAATGATAAATCCAACCACAACCTGCATTTCACTAAACTCATCAAATACGGAATGAATATCAATTATGCGCAATGTGGTTCGATGTGCATTACCGCACTCATTTCGTGGTCAACACTAAGTCAAACACACTCGACCTCAGAGAAGCGTTCTAGATCTTGTTATATTGTTTAAAATTTATAAGATCATTTCGATTTCGATCGACTTCAATAAGATTACAAAACGGTGAGATGTTAATTGTTTGCGTGTCAAAATGAGTAAGTGTTGTGTTGTTTTTTTTAAAGGAAGAGTTAGATAATTAGTTAGAGATCGTAACTAATTATTTCCCGCGCAAAAGAGACTCGTGATAAAGGTGTATTTTGAGACAGTTACTGCAGCTTAAAATCAACCTTTTAGAGAGTATTCTAAGAAAAATAACGACTTCAAAATAACTGTTTCCCATTTTAAATCACAAACTAATTTATGGGCTTATTCTTTTGGACGTTAACTTGAAAATTAATCCGCAAAACGTTAAATATTTCAACAAAAATTAAATCACTATACTACGTTGAATAAAACTAAATCTTTTTATATCATTGAAGCATGTGCAGCCTTCTGCAGAACAACATTAAATACAGAGTTGAAAACCTTTATTGGCCATTTGCCTTTAAGCTCTGGCCATTTTGATTCTTCATCTATCTTTGTCTTAAAAATACTTGTTCTGATCAAGTTTTCAAATATTCCACATACAGCACAATATTAAGTACTCCTTAAACATGTTGAGTAATGTAAGGAACATAAAAGAGTTATAAGTCTAGCACAACCCTGAGTCAAAGTCAGTCATGTCGGTTAATTTTATTTGTGACAGTAAAGAAACTGGAGTCATTTAAACTTTTAAATTTTAACTTTAACTTTAATTTTTTAAATTAGTCAAAAAGGTCAAACCCAGATAAGACTGCACGCAAAAACTTCATGCACTTAAAAGTAAGCGTCATTTTACTTCACTCTTTATTAGGACGAAACTCGAAATTGTTTAAACTATAGATGAAAAGGTGCAATAGCCAGATGATTACCCTGAGTGTCCGTTAATTGTCATTTGCTTGTTTTATGGGAGAAGATTTTAAATAACAATTTATTCTTCATTAAATGTCAGAAATGAAAATGATATACTAGAAAGAAAAGCTAGAAAAGAAACCATTCTGCGAGATCAAATAATATAAATAAACGAATGTATGAAAGAAATCGTGTTCAGCCATCGTTTCGCACAGCGATAGAAACAGTTAATGTTAATCGAATTAAAGTAGTTGTAAAGTTTTACAAATGAATAAAAAGGGGTTTATAAATCATTCTGTTTATTGTTATCAAGTTGTGACACAAGTAAAGATTATGAAAACTTGTTGACTTAATGCAGCTACACTTTTCATTTGTTTAATCAAAGGCCATTTATTTACCCGCATAAAAAAGATAAATAAATTGATAAATATTTAACAATTCAACTCAACAATTTAAATGTCTACGCGGTGGACAGCTTCTACATATTTTTTCAAATTGAAACAAAAGGCACAACTTACCGTAAACCGGCGACACCAAACCGAAAGCCATCGAATGTCCCGAATCCGCTTTCCCATCGGCAGCTTTAGGATAATGTCCGTGTTGTTATGCTGCTGCAGCACCGGTGGCTCTCTGCAGGCGAAAAGGAACGGAGAAAAAAGACAAAACGAGTTAAAAAATGAAAATTTCCTAAAACAAAGAGTAATAAACAAAAAAAAAAAATGCTTTTACGACAAAATATTTAGTCTAACGAAAGAAAAAATAAAATCAAATCGACTCGAAACAAAATGGTTCCAATTGTTGGTCTGTCCGGTTGCTCGACCATGCACAATCTCTCTGACCAATATGTCTCCAAAAATGGGCAAAACGTTAAACAGTCTGCCGAATCATGCCAGCCAACCAGCCAGAGGGTCATGACCTCCAGCCCGCTTTCCAATCCTCCCAGTTCCGCTACCCGGTACGTTATCATCCACATTTATGCACGGTTTCCCATTTTTATGCTGATGACGTTTCGAACGATCATGAGAAAACCCGATGCGGCGTGGTATGCGATTTGCCGTTTGCCCTTCGCACACACATTTCCAGATCGTTTTGCCCCGGTTGCCCGGTTCTCTGTCGGAAAATCGGATCACTTTCCGCTATTGTGCCGAGTCGAGTATCATTTTCTCCCGGACCGTTTTGTTTTTATTTTGTTGGTTTGATGCCTGTTGTTTTTTTTTCCTCAAGGATCCACGAACATCAGGCGTCAGGTCTGTAGGGTCAGGTTACAGATGGGGGGCCCAACATTGGGCTTATGAAAACCGATACAAATACGTCCACTGGCAATATGATCGGGAAAACATTATTCGGTTTTGTTGTTTTGCGTTTGTGTCCCTCTCCCTACCGACCCACTCACCAATGCCCACGCTCCCTCCAATAATCACACTTCCCTCACGGTTTTGCGGTTTGCGGTGTCTGATGTCGCGTTCGCCCTTAATCGATCATTATTTAATGAGGTGTAATCTAAGATATATAATTCGTTATGCTTGTTTCCCGTGCAGATTGCCGTGCAGAGTCCCCTAGAATTATGGACGGCACGGCCTTCTGCAAAAAAGGAACCCATCGATGGAAAATCGGGGAAAACCTCGGAAACCTCGGACAAAGGCGGGTAGACAGGCAAGGAAGCAATCATTACTTTCGCCACTATCGCTTTTCATGCACGGAGAGATTGGGGTGGTTGGGGGAATGGATGGGTTTGGGGTGGGTGTATGGGAAGGAAAATTTTTCTGCCGACTCGTTCAAAACAGCTCGCCAAAGCCAAGCCAAAGTGAACAGTAGCCAACGTTTCAGGTCATCTTTTTGAGCATTTGGAGAAATGTATGCCCGATGGGGTTGTTTTACTTTTTATTCTGACCCATACTGTTCCGGATACCTTCTTTTTCTTCTGTCCCGTTTGTGGTTTAGTGTTTCTTCGTCCGAGAGTTTTCACTGTTCCCAAAAGCGAATAACTTCGAAATGGAGAAACATGCATCACCTCCAACATTTCGCCATATTGCACCACTGTTCTATACGTCGACTGCGAGGGAAAACTGAGCGAACCCGTCGGTTTCGGGGGATTTTCCAGTAGCGAGTGTCAAACCAAGCATGAAGTAAAACGTGTCATGCAGCGCCCGGCACCAACTCAACCCATCTCAGCGCCACACCGATAAGATGCTCAGCTTTTCGTATGACTTTGTGCGGCAGGTCCTTTACCATCGCCACCGTCGACAGCGCAGTTCGGTTTTGAGGTTAGAACTTCAGCGCGGACCCCCAACCCGAATTCTGGGACGCAGCATTTGTTCTACGAGTGTGAACGTTGTGTGTGTGTTGTGTTCACAGACCAGTTGTAACGCGTACGAGCGGGATGTGATTGTTGATTGTGTGGCCCAGAACGAGACAATGATTTCGCACGCATGTCCAACCGAGACATCGACCGAGCGGGAAATTCTAAGCCATTGCTTCTACGCTCGGCACGATTCGTACTACTTTGGGGGAGGAATTGGAGTTTTTTGTTGGTTGCTGTTGATGTTGATGCCTTGCCTTTTCCCATCTAGTTAAGCTGTGTTGAAAGAATCACAGCATCATCATGCTGTACAGCGAAGCGAAGGATGGGCTGTGCAAGTGAATTTCCCAGCAATCTGTTCGTTATCCTTGCATCCGCTGGTCGGGAGGAACGACGAAACCGGCTCGTGGGCGGACGTGCGATGAAAGAGCAAACCGTCCCCTGGTTGGTAGGAACGGCATCGTAGGTTTATTGTATTTTCCACGGGTAATATGCTTTGATGAATTCATATGCTGACGGTTCCGCATTTTCAACAAACGCACTGCTGCACTTGAGAGGGGTTCGGTTGGCATGGCGTTACGGAGGACACACACACACACGGGGTGTAGAGGGTGATCCGGTGCCTCTAAATCCAGTGCCGATTGTTTGACGAGCATAATTTGATGAACGTAAAATGATTGGCAAAATCAAATGATAACCATGAAAACAGACGAGAGCCACATTTGAGTGAGAGGGCCTGTGTCCTGTGTGCGTGTGTGCGTGTGTGTGTGTGTGTGTGTGTTTGCGTATTTACTACTGTTTGTAGAGTAAACATGTTCAAAGGGTTGTTACATTGAATTACAATATTTTAATATTTGATGTGAAAGATTAATCTTTACGTATCGTTGGACAATTTTATCTCGTTACAAGTCAAATGTTGGACAGGTTTATGGCTTTTCCATTTGCGTAAAAATAAACGGAACTAATAATCAATGGTATACTAAATGCAACCAATGGTGTAGATGTTTATTTTGATTGGGTTTTTAAGTGAGTTGTCTAATGTTTTTCCATTAAATTTGAGATTTAATTGTACTTTGTGATATGGTTGCTTGAACATACATGTGTAGCATACAACACCAAGCCACATGCGCTTGGTAAGTCAGGTTGCATACAATACTATTGGGCTGACTATTGTTAAATGTTTCCAGAAATATCGCCTACACCAGAATTATCGAGTGAGACTTCCACAGGGTCGAATCATATCATTGTTTTTCGTAAACAATCGTATCACACTAATGAAGTGTCAAAAGTAGATTTAACTAGTTTGCCCCAAGTCTGTGAAGAAGCCGTTTGCCTTCCAATACCCCACTTTGAACGAATTAGATGGATTTGATGCAACTAGATGGTCTGCACAATTGATTAGACTACTCAGAATCAGCTCGTAGTTTACGAAGTAATACACTTTAAGCATTCACTGTTTAGACAGGAAAAGGACAGGAGGAGGAAGGACAGGACAGGAGTTTATATAAAGTTTAGACAGGAAATGCCGGGAAAGCAAACAGCATAACGACGGTTCAGAATCTATAAATGTGCAGCTGAGCAAATCTTTTAAAGGAAACATTGGTTTAAACAATAGTTAGGACCAGCGCGCGTTACATGTAATAAGCGCGCCCACGATCAGGACGTCTAAAAAATAGCCCACGCGCTCATCGATACATTAACATTACGTGTACGGACGTGTTCAACACATTTATACATTGCTAGTATATAAGATGGAAAATTTTTATAAATAAAACACTTGCTATACAAACCTCAACCAAGAAGGAATTTTCGAGTTTTCGGGAGATTCCGTTCAGGTTTTGGATATCAAAGTGGAAAGGTTCACACTTAGGAACTTGCTCTGGTATATCCAGAGAAAAGGCTACTTGTCTAAGCAACTGCTCCGATACTCCATCATCCCGAATAAGCGTTCTAGTCGAGCTAGCGTTCACCGGTAGGAACTGATCCTGGTAAATCCAGGAAAAAGCCTAACGTCCGACCCAAGCGAGTCTATTACGCTAAAGGATCTAGCGCGAGAGGTCCGGCCAAACCTTCGCTTGGACGGTTCACCAACGGCGGATTAACAATTCGGTTTGTTCCCGCAGCAACAACCAGAGTAAAGCGCTATAAACTTGAAGATAATTATCATTTCAGGGTATATCTCGCAATTTCGTCATTACATATCTGTAGTCATCGTCTCGTTTTGCAGTTTCTATTCACGCCAAGACATGTAGCAAATATCTCGATCTCATACAAATGTCAAAGCCTTTCATTTCTCAACTGCAAGAATATTCTGAACTTTGTAGTGCTCTTCTTTTCTATTGCTCCTAGTGAACGCTCCAAACTTTAAATATGACCGATAAGAAAGTTCCTGATTTTGGCAATCTTTTTTTTAAAGTTCTTGAAATATAATTCTAGCCTGAAGCCTAAAATAGTGTCAATCCTTAACGGATCGCGGATATGATGTGATGGATCAAGACTTTTAAACTTGATCTTTTAGCGGAGTTGTTAAACAAATTCAATTGGTCTCCTTCGGTTAATCAGGTTACTTAGAATTACGTTGTTTGAGACTCCCTGTAAGAAGTCCCTTGAACTATAAGGCTTCTTGGACTACGAGGCCTCCAGAATGATGCAACCAATTGCACGACGACTCTAAATAAAAACTTCTTCCTCTTCTCTTTCTTTGACACTATAAATTCACGAGGTTTTGTGGCTTGCCGTTTCTGGTTTTCTCAACCTGGCTTGACATCTCGTGAACCACTGATGCCATTACCGTTAAGCCATCCCAACTGTCTCGCACAATTGATTTTGTTTACAGCAATATATTCGAAACGGTTAGGATGTCCACGAGAGAAAAAAGTGACAAAACTGTGAAAAGAATCAATCGAAACTGGAATCAGTTGAATTGTAGCCAGCAGTAAGTGTTTTTATTGCACAAGAAAAAGCATCCCAACTCCTTCAAAAAAGTTGCTAAGCTTCTAAAAAGTATGTCGCTATCGCCTATTAACTAACCTCGCTTCAACTCACATGACTCATCGTTCTGACATATTGAGCAATTTTTAACTCACGACACAAAAACCAAAAAACCATTGACAGTCCATATCTCGGAGCAGCATACAGCAGGGAGTCACGAGCGGCATACAACAAAAAAAAGTTGACTGCAATCCATTACCGGCTTCGATACAAACCCATTACTTTTCTCTAGCGCAAAAACATGCACACACGCACCGGTGCCTCACAATCTGAATCCACCTGAATCCGTTTTCAAAACTGACCGACATCGGTAATGGTGAAACGTTCCCCTTTTACAAGAACCAAAGCGGTGGACGTGCTATCTTCCAACTGCCGGGATCCCATTTTGATTCCCTGCTACAATTATTAATGATGTGTCGAACGTCGTCGAAGTACATTAAACCTCGCTCGCTCACCGTGCTCCACAACTTCAGGCAGACTATTCGCATTTCCTGCCACACTCAAGGACAGGAAAAACTGCGTACGGCAAAACACATGACATGACCGTGGTGCAGCGGCAAATGGTACAACGAGTGACTTTTTTTTCCTCCTTCAGGCGAGCTTGAACCATACCTCATCGCTCCAGGCAAGGATACGGCGGCATCACGTTTGCACACCGACACATAAAGTGCCAAAAAACAGGCTCTGACGCCCTCGACGCCTACCGGAAGAAGCAACCGGAACTTGGCAACGGAAACATACCGATTCGGAGCGCCCGGGGAGGTGAAGCAGGAGTTGGGACTGGGAAAGGAAGCAGGAAGCATGGCGACAATAATAATTTAAAATGAATTTTCATTATGAAGCGGCCACGTGGCGTCAACAATGAAGTGCATTAGGCGTTTCAATATCGGAGACGCCCGATATTGTCGCCCGGAGTGTAGTGTGCTGTACCGGGCCGATTTCACCATTTCTCACGTGCGTTGGCGTCACTCGGTATCCAGTGCCATGGTATCGGTCGTGCCTGGTTGGTGTTCCAAAAACGTGCCACATCACCACCACCACCACCACCACCACCATCACCACACCGGTCTCGCTTGTCTAAGCTGTGTTCTGCCCCCCCAAAAAACGATCAGTTTTCATGCAGTTTAACGTGGCTAGTCGGTTTTGGTAGGTCGTTTACTCTGCCGGATGAACAAGAACAATGGCATTGGAAAGAGGCACCATCGCATGTATGTCCTGCTGCAGGATGAATATTTATCAGACACGCGTGTCAAAAAAGCGGCAAAAAGCACGTTCACGCTTCGGGTTGGTTTCTGTGTTCTGGGGAAATTATATCTGTTGCGTTGATGAAGCTGTTAAGAGACGTCGGTGCTGACGGGTTTATGTTTTGTATGTACCTGTTTTTGCGATTGTGATTATATTTTAAAGCACGATTCCATTCCCGAGAGATGATAGCAGTAGATAATAGTTATCCTACATTAATATAGTCATTTAATTTGGCGTACTCCTTTTATGGCTGTGTCCACGAACGTGTCAAACGGCGGTAGATTGGGCAACGTGATGGAATACGTTTTTCAATTTGAATGCTTCTCAATTTTTATGGACCAGCGAAACGATTAGAGTTTATTTAAAGAACATGGATGTTACATAATATATATTAATAAATAAATTAATAATAGAAGCGCGTGTCATCTCGCAACTACCAAGCTGGAGCGATATGGAGAAATCACGACTTCAGCAAGTTGCGCAGGTTCATCGAAACCCAATACTCGTATAGTCATTTGTAAGAATACTGCTCGAAAGGATTTTTTGAAACAATTTGCTGCTAGGAATCGAACTTAGTCAATTCCAGCTTAAGCCACGAAAGGAGTCGTTTCTAATTTATTGTTAAATAGATCATTGCGTTGCTAAACTGCGAGCAAAGTTTTAATGCAACTGAGCTAACTTACAGTCAATATTTGATGATATGAAATGATGATAGCTTGTTCATGATGAGTTTTAGGTCTATTGAGCTACTGCCATAATATATTGTCTCAAAATAAATATATCACGCTCTGGCTCAGGATATTTTAGTAGTAAGTAAATAGTTAGCGGCATCAGTTTCTGTTGAAAAGCAGGACTCTAGGCTCAAATCTCATTCGGACTACCTCCCCAAACGCAAGGATGACTATCCAACAACGGGTATAATCAGGCCAAGCAAGTCAGCATCAGCAGGTTAAAACCTCGCGAGGTTGTAGAACCTAAGAAGCTAAAGTGCGTGATAAAGCTGTTCGTAAATGAGTTCTCTGATAGCTCCGACATTTGTGATGAGTTAATTTACGAATTTGTTTCTCTAGTGGCTTGAGCTGGCCGTTGCAATTGATATACTTAATTAAAGCTCATTTGCTCACTTCGGTGAGCTGGTCTCTCTAGCATGCTCAGTAGTGGAACAAACTGTACAAATTTCATAAACAACGATTGAAAATAATAGGATTCAATAATAGCAAAAAGGATTGTCTTTCTTGAGATAAAAATAAATAAATTATATATTTCAAGCGTTTAGGGAAGAACAACGAACAAAAATATTCAATTCCCAATATCTGATCAAACGAATATTAAATTTATCCAGTTTACCATGCCAAACCCCAAACAAAGTTAGTTGCCAGGTTGTTCCGAAATCTCTATTAACGAATCGTACCGTGCAACGATTATCGGGATAAAAAGGTTTTGTTATGTTTAGCTTATCGCTATGATCCACCAAAAAAAAAAAGAAGGGGAACGAAAGACAATCAACAAAATCCATTCCCTGTCCATAACAAGTTCCTGTCCCGGTAACAGTTATACCACGTTTCCCATGCGGCACTGCGGCACGCAATTTATATACGCAACGGTGTAAAATGTTCCCCGTGCGTTGAGTTTTCCCTTCGAGGACCTTCGTACCCCTAAGCCTGGCTCGTTATGTCCGATCGATAAAACAAATCCTTTTACACGTAATCACTTATCAGGAGTAACAATACACACGAAGTAGAACAACACCATACAAAAAAAACTCATCCTAGCAAAGGGAAGATAAACATGAACGCAAAACGCGTCCCAGATGTCGGTTACGCTCGCTGGACGTGTATGGCGTACTAGCTCTACGAATGATAGGGATGGTACGCTGTTACACTAAGCCACCTCGAAACCAGCGTTCAAAAGCAAGTGTACAAAACGACGACTTTGGTGAAGTAGGATTGCTGTAAATTCAGTCACAAACTGTCGGTGTACTTTTGCACAAACCCAGAACCAGGATACGCAGAGTAAATCAATCTACAGCCGTGGGTAGAGAAGCGGTGGCCTAGCACATTTGCTAGGCTTTTACATTTGGCGCTTTTCCCTCAAGCCGACCGATGTACAGACAACGATGTACGGGCACTTGAGTGAAAGAATGTCGCAAAGCTTATGGTGGAAATTCAATTCTTATGATGTGATGGTGAAAAATTGATTCTCTCCGAATGGCTCTTACGACTTACGGTTACTATTTGAAATGGTAAATCACGGATTCGTGATCGTTTTCGCAAAAGGGTGAAAGGCGAGAGTCGACATTCACGGGCATCGATGAGATCCACACTTCAACTAAATGTGCCTCACAAGTGTGGGATCAACTCGGATCCGAGTGTGGTACTATGAGGCTGTAGGTCATTAATCTCTCCGTAAGAAGTGTCGTTGTTGCCTCGTTGTTTATCCGTACGTGATTGCAATAATTGAGTGGAAAATCCTTTAAAACAGCATGTTCTGTTCGCTTTTATATTCTTGTAATACAGGTTCTAAATGTGTATAAACTACACTATTCGATGATCTATGAATGGATAGTAGAGTTATCCATTTAAATTTATATTTTATCCAGTAAATATAAGCTTATAAGAATGCAAATGAAGTTAATTAAATTCAGTCATTGTGATGTCGTATTAACTCTGCAATGGTTTTTCTTTTTCTGGCAATTTTGTTGTTTCTATTTAACTTTAAGTGCCTTAATATTTATTTCCGTACACATTGCGGTTTTGTATTAGGTCCAAATTGTAAAAATCCGTCTGCCAGAATGGTTGGAATATTGGATTGGCAGACGACGGCACTAGACTGTGAGCAGTATCGAGGAATTCTGCAGCAGTTAGCGAACCGTGAAGTAGTTTAAAGCCACTAATATAAATTCAATTAAAATGAAATCTTTTTAAAAATTCACGTGGTCAATGGAGGCGTGGTAGGCCCAAATTAAGATGGAGAGATGACGTTGATGGGTCTACCAGAAGAAAATCAAAGTCTTTTGAAGCAGGCCAAGACCGTGAAGCGATAGTAACACCCGACAACTAACTAACTAACTAACTAACTAAAATTGATTTAATAAAATATGTAGATATAATAATTTCTTTGTTTAATTGATGTACTCCTCCGAGCAGCTCTATAAGGAGTGTTAAAACTGCACTGTACAGGTTTTAAAAAAATATCTAAATCTTCCAGTATAAAACACCTCCAAAGCAGTGTCTTTAAAAAGCGGCACAACTGCGCCTGATAGTATGTCGCGTTCAATCATAATCCATTTCAATTAAATGTTGAAGTGCGACGCAACGGAACAAGGTTTGAGGCATGGTTCTTGAGGCACCACTTGAACAGGTACCATAATGCTGCGCCACGGAAAGCCCTCGGCTTTTTCGGCGGCCCTCGAGGGACAATTTTCCACTTCAATCTTGTCGTTCGTTGCTCGGTGCCAAAGTGCCATTTGCAATGAGCTCGAACGAGGGCGGCACTTGCCACCGGTTTCGGATAAGCAGTCATCGTTCACCCTCCGAGTTTGGCGAGAAAATGAGTAGGAAAGTTGTGAAGCCCATCCAATCAGGACCGCAAATGCATAATAATTGTCTGCGACAACATACGGCCGAAAATGGGAACGATGCGATGGGGAAAAGGAACGGAAAGAGAGTTGTAATTGCTGGTGACATTACAATGTGCTAACCGTGCTAACTGAACACCACGCACGGTTTGATTTGTTTGGCAACGTGGTAATAGTATGGAAATGTTTATTACAATAAAAATTGCAATATGAATACAGGATCTCAATTGCAGACTCTGCTTAATAAATACGGAAAAATAACGATGTTTAAGAATGAGATGAAATTTTTAAAATTATGTCATCTGAAATGTGATCTGTCTCAACGGAGAAAAAAAGAAGACTCCGCGTGTACGAGCGAGATATTATCAAGATATAATTTAATTAACTTATTAAACGTTCCACCCATTTGTTGAATATTTAATTTCGCAACTCTCCAGCAACTGCCTCACAGTTCCGCGTCGTTCATGAGTTGTGCCACTGGCAGAACGCAGCAGCAGCAGTAGAAGCTGTGCAGAGAAACCTCACGCTAATCTGCGGAAATATACTTCTCACGCTGGGGAGCGTCGGCACTGCCAGAGCGAAATGCCGAAAACGTGACGAAATGTTAGTGTGGTAACATTAAGGTAATTAATCTCTAGTAAATGATTCAAATTCCTTGCGCCGACGTTGAGAAGAGGGGAAAATAGTCCTCCGTAAAATTCTACCATCGGGAAACGGTCTGCCACCTTCTAACGCCAAACCCGTAAGAATGCATCCGGAGGGGTTACGGCCAAAGCCCTAAATAAAAATAGATTAGATAGGATGCAGGACTATTATCGTTCGCTTCCGTCCGACCGGCCGACACGGCGGGTGGTCGGCAATAGATGCCCGAGCCTGTAGTGCGTGTGAGGATTCATACACATACACCGAGCTGATGATGGTGTTGATCCTTTCGCTCGTGCGGATAAGAGAACCGGAAGAAGCCCGACAGTGTGCTCCGCCTCGCTCGGAAGTTCATTTATTTTGTGACTCCTCCTGCAGCGATTCGACTCGACTCGGGGGGAGGTTTTGAGGTGGAAGAAATAAAAATTTATGTGAATTTTATGCGCGGCTCTTCCGGCAATCCGGCCACAGCTCTGCACCCTGTTGCGTACGGTGGATACGTTACAGATGGTGATGCGAAGGGCTTCTTCTTCGGTTTTTTTTCTTTTCCCTAGTTGCGTGGGACTTGTGTCGGTTAAAAGTGTTGAAATTGAGATATCGTCGTTGGCGGTTGGGCACGTTCCGCATTACGACAGTTGACGTGTGCGTGCGTGTGTGCGAGTGTGCTTTTTAACTGATGATAATTGTATCTTACGTTGCCATAATTGGTTTCACAAAATAACATGAGAAGGGTAGCAATGTGGAGTCTATTACAGAAAGTCTATTACAAGAGTCTGTTACAGATGCCCTGTGATTTTATAACGTTTTTGAAAGAATGTTTAACAGCTACAAATGTCTTTTTATCTTGGGGCAGTTTAGTTAGCTTATGCCTCAGTGGTGGGTCTTATACAAGGATGGATGAAAAATGGGACTACTACAAACTCTTACTTGTCAGATATTACAACTACTTCGCGGTCTGATGCAGAAATCTTCCATACTTATCACTCCATATTTACTTGGTGCGTGACAAGCTTCTGTCCATGTGGACCAGATACCAGACCAGACATACGCGCTCTAAAATACTGTAGAGCATCTTCCTTTTGAACGCGGGTTTGGACCGACTGCGTGTTTCAAAGACGTAGGTGAATACCGGGACCATAAATGTCCTAGACAGTCTTACATATATTCGTACATCTGCGACAGGTGTCTTGAGTAATGAAGTTGCCTCTTCTCGAGACTCTGTAGTATGATCGGTTTTTAGTCAGTAGCCATGCGAATATTTCAACTTCTATGTTGCTATCTATCGGTGGTGACTATTGTCCAAAGATTGGTAAAGTTTTGGACAACTTTAAATGTTCGATTATCATTTTGTTCTTAGAATGGTTGCTACTGGTGCCACTATCATTGTGGTTTTGGTATCTTCAAACTCGAATCCGTAGCTTTGTGTCGCTCGTTCGAAGCTTTGGTAAGTTTCTGCTACCTAGAAGAGTCTCAAACCAATTATATCTACGTCTTCAGTGTACACCAGGGCCTGGGATGACGTATGGAAGCTGGTCCCCAAAGTTTCCGCCTCGTCAAAGATTTTTCTAGCGCCAGATTGAAAGAGATTTTTCTGAGGCACACCTTTGAGTTGTCCTATTCTCCAAGGTGAGGCCTCATACTTCCAATTAGCCAGTAAAGGAATTTCCTTCCAAATATCCAAAGACGTCTGACCAATTTGAACCTCCAATGAGCAACGACGGTTCACTTATCGAATAAACGGTCTCGAAATCTTCACGATTTATCAACAGACGTTTTTTTCAGTTTAAAGAGATCTATTGTGAGCCAGACCATTTTTATACAATAATAAATATCAGAATCAGATAATTATCTAAAATCAATATAAAAATCGATTGTCATTAAACAGTATTTCAGATGTTCTTAACTTTGAAGATTTGGGTTTTAAGAATGTTTGAATGTTTTACCCGGTAAAAAAAAATGCATCACAAGACTTAAAGTCACAAAAATCGAAACTTACCGCCCACTGTACTCCTCCGGGTATGGTATGATGTATCCTTCCGGGCTCGGTCGAGGTGAATTGCCAACCCAGAAGAACGCATCCGGTGCGTTACCATCGTAGGCGAATCCTTTGACAAACAGTGTCGATTCATCGACGGCAAACACGTGTCCCTGGATGTGGAAATAAATGAACAAAAAAAACACACACACACACACACACATAAACACGCAATTGTATTAGAGAACACATTAAATAAATTGTTTTTTTGAGCTGCAACTTTAACCGTTAAACTCCTTACCTTGATGCCATGTCCGAAGTTGGTCAGCTGCCCTATTTCACGACCGTAATAGGGTTCCTTCGGTGCTCGACAGTCAACTGGAATGTAGAGGAAGGAAACAAAAGTCGAATGAGAAAAGCTGTATGTTGATGGTTATAAAATAAATTTAAAAAATTAAGTCTACCAATAAGTTCGCAGCGTTTTCGTTGAAGACAAGACAAGAATTTAAGGAAGGCGAGAAATAGAAGACATTACTATGCTTAGGACGACGATATCCCTAATCACAAAAAAACATGTATCGAACGTGGTGGTAAAGCTCAACTGACTTTTTGCATTTAGATTAAATTTTATACCATTATTTAGCTATCGTAAGAATGCATAATAAATTCACAACTCATCATTACATTTAATCTTAGCCCACATGAGCCCAAATGAGCAGAAAGTAACATGAAATTTAAGGAAAAACTAAGGACACTCAAAATTTTACAAACATTAGTCAGAATGTTTAAAAAAAACGTTCAAATAAGAAACCCTGGCAAAAGTAAATTGATTCAACCGGTCAACAAAAAGATGGATCTTATTGATGGATTGACCAAAAATCACATTAAACTTGGTTGCAGCACAATGAAAACCTTGGCACTAGTTTATTTTCGTTTTTAATAGAACACACATTTAAAAAGGCACTTTAAATATTCAATAAAACAAACCCCAATCTTGCCATCAAACCATCCACGCATCTTTGACAGGGTTTGTTTAACTAGAGCTGGTTGCCGTCAAATCACGACAAGGCCGTAAAACAAGCTGTAAAACGCTGAACAACTAGATTACGAACCGGTACCTGGAAGACTCTTTCGTGTTTTCGTTCAGTGGCCATGCTCTCTCTCTCTCTCAATCGAGCACTGTTGGCTGGTTGATCCTTAAACGTTTTTCCACCGGAACGTTCCCCCGAATTGCAGGATGATGCCTTCCGGCGGGAGACGCATCACAGACTGTTGTGTAAATATTGTCGCACGCTTTAGCGAGCGAAAAGCAGAAAAGGGGCACACCCCGCATACAGTCGGCAACGAATCGAAGGATTTGCCTCCGGACAGAACAGCTTAAGCAAACAGACAACGTCGTCGTCTCCAAACAACACACCGGCACAGTAAAATAGATACATCTTTCAATAAAGAAAAAAAAACAGAGAACCGGCGCGCGTACGTTCCGGTCATCAGTAGCGCGCTGTAACCATTAAACCAGCAGTACGGCCCCTCCCGATCCAGTCAATACTCCAGAGCCAGATTGCATCTTGAGACTGAATTGAAGTTTTTCCCCCTGAGGACGGCTTAGGAAAAAGTAATATTAAAGCTTAGCAAATACACTCCCGTCTATTCATCGCACCGGGCACAGGGAAAATATCTAGGTAAGTCGCACGATAATGCATTCGGAAGCAGTTTAGGAACTGGACGGGGAAAACTTACAAGGCCGTTCGTGAAAAGTCGTCAAAATGCGCTCGGCATGCCCCGGGTGGGGAGTTTTGTGTGTCGCTTCTCCGTGTTTCAGCGCATCACAAACAGCTAAACTCTTTACCGTGTGCAAGCATTAAACGGCACGGTACAAGAAAATCTCTTTGTCGGAAGGAAAAACTTCATCCATCCATCCCAGGCGGCCGCAGTAAGGAAGGTAAAACCCAACCGAAAGGAAATGAAAACTGTCGTTTGGCTATGAAACGTCCTGCGATTGGATAATTAATGCTGACAACGACAACGATGTGATGGGACATTTATTTATCCACCCTCGTCTCATTTTCCAACCCCAGGCAGCAGTGCCACACTAATACATGCTAAAAAAGAAGACGAAACACAACGGTGTATAACAACAGCAGCAGCAGCAACAAACACCATCGGCTTAATGGCGTGGTAACCGGGAACAAAAGACTTTTAACGATATTAAACGGGCTGGCTGGTTGAATGGGTTTCCCGAGGTTTTTTCCTTTCGCACTTGTTTCGGGCGCTTTTTTCTGCCCCGGCACCTCGGGACCAACGAGAGGAAAATCGATGAGCAGCTCCATCATCGGTAGGTACATTTTGTTGTTGCAAGGCGTTTTAACTAACGCTGGTGGCTGTCGTCAATGGTTTTACATTCAACCCATCGAAAGTGGCATAAGATGTGTTGGTGAGTGAATCATGGACAGAGTGAGCGATAGCAAAGCGTTAGGCAATTACAACCGGTCCTGTTACAATGCTGACAGTAATTCTTGTAACGTTTCTTTGTAAGACTTGTGTGTGAAATGAAAAGCATAATTTTAAAAGGAATTATCTTTGGCATCGGTTGTAAATTACTACACAAAAGTTTTGGTTTATACATGACACACAATCTTGTACATGGAACAGTGTTTTGGGATAGTTTTTATCCTTTTACAAATAAGAATGAAAAACTACAGTCCTAGTTTAGATGATGATGACCATGATGACCTTTTTGATATCCCTACATAGGTTCAGACTATGTTTTTTCAGGATTCTAGTTAGACCTCACTGTACTCTAGTTAGATCTCTTAATTCTCGACTGGAGATCCACTAACCAAAGCAGATTGTCTTGAGCATGGTTTAGATGGGATGTATCATATGCCTTAACTAGGTAATCATTAGATTGGTAATCATGAATTATACGGAATGTTGAAGACTTTGAAGAACACATATCATGTAGGACTGGCCGATACATTTTTGGTTACAATTTTACGAATTGTCCAATGGAATCATCGTGACAATCATTGTAACTGATTGTAGATCAAATAGTCTTAAGATATTTTTTTTTGCTAGAAGTATTGGGCGTTGACTTGTTACTTTTCTTTTTCTTTGTCGTTGCAGGTTCGAGAGGACTCAGCCTGTCATTTATGGCTTTCCTTGACTTAGTCAGTTTTCCTTAGGATAGTCAGTCTAGTGGACAATCACTTCAGAAGACTAAAACTAGGCTAACGGCATAGCTTCGACGAGACGTGCTGTCAAAATTATGTATGGAATTTGACAGTTGGCCTTGGGGAACGATTAAATCGAATCGTTTAGTAAAATTTGTGCTTTAAGGAAAGATGTTCCTTAACTGAAATATTGAAGGTCTCAAACATCCAGCTAGACTTCTTCTGATTCCTTCTGGTTTGTAAAACTCCTGAGTCTGTTACATTCCGGTCGATCAAACAGTACTGATCTTCTTCAGAGTATGTTTCTTCTCCGTCAGATGAGGGTTAAATTGTCTATGTCTATTATTTCCTTGACATAGTAAAGCATTGGGGGGTTATATTTATAAAAGACCAGGCCTGGTATCTGGATGATATGATTTAGATCAATTAGAAGCTGTAGAAGACATTTCAAACATTGTTCTTGGATACCTTGAGACATCTTCTTAGTTATGCATGGCTGTATGCAACAATGTATGGCGACCCTATATATATGATCCAGCTACCAATTAAATAAAGTTAAGGAAGCCATAAATGATAGGCACAGACCTCCTGAGATTTTATTGCTAAAGAAGATAATGTAATTTACTGTGTCGTGTACAGCGAGTAGCCCAAACGTATCTGGACTTTAATGAGATATGAGTTTAATCAATCCTATAGAGGGAATATTGTAGTTACAAGCTCCTTTTTAACAAGATACTAGATGCTACTAGACTAGATGCTCCCATACCTTGAATTGCTGAGCCTATGAAAAATATTTAGTGACAAACTGTGCTACGTCAAAAATGTTTTCCTCGATTTATATTTATTTAATTTTAGCTTGAAAATTGTATTAAATCTGATTCAGCGTATCTTCAAAACAGAAACTTTCGTGCAATGATGCAATCCACACGAAGTAAGGATTCCGAATGATAAGATCTACTCGCACAGCAAATCATTCTCTTTTTTTGTTTGGGTGATGAATGAAAACCTTCACATTATTTGTCCCCATTGTAACCGGAAAAGGTTCAAAGGACACATAGATATCATACACAAAACCATTGCGGTAGGATTAATTCGCTTTTCCCATCATGTGTATATAACCGCTCGCCCTTCTTTCTTGACTTCCTCCCCCTAACCTTGTACTGTCTTCTGCTTCATTGAATTATGAAACCTGGCATTAGAAGCGATCGGAACGATGGATATAATGGTTGGTGTACGTGCGTTGGTGCGACGATGTGTACGAATCGTCCTTTTGAAAAACACTCTCTCTCTCCGTCTCTCTTAGATATCATACACAAAACCATTGCGGCAGGATTAATTCGCTTTTCCCATCATGTGTATATAACCGCTCGCCCTTCTTTCTTGACTTCCTCCTTGTACTGTCTTCTGCTTCATTGAATTATGAAACCTGGCATTAGAAGCGATCGGAACGATGGATATAATGGTTGGTGTACGTGCGTTGGTGCGACGATGTGTACGAATCGTCCTTTTGAAAAACACTCTCTCTCTCCGTCTCTCTCTCTCTCTCTCTCTCTCTCTCTCTCTCTCTCTCTTTCGCAACCTTGTCCCTTCCCAACCCGGCGGACACTTTACCAGGCCCTCACAAAACTAGTAATGAACGATTCCGGTTGCTTAAACCGTCAGGTCGGTGGCAGACAATTCGACTAAACGAGCTAAAAACGAGCGACCGTGCAAAATCCTATTACGTTGCCCGGGGAAATTAGATCAGCATCATGCGACCGAGTTCCGTATCATCTCATATCGTCGTGCAACAGCTCCCAACAGTGTATGGCAGAACTGAAGGCGAGAAAATTGATTAATGCTCGAGCAACGCGATAGCTTTGTGCGAAGGAAGCACGCGCAAAAGGTTGGCGTCGTCACGTTCGGTGAAGAGAAGAAATTTGAGACTTGCACTTGCCAAAAGTATGAGCCGATGCTGGGAAGTACACAACGATCAGGCTTCTAGTACTATTACCTTCTTGGTGACGATATTTAAAGCTAGGCGAAAAGTCGGCGAAAATCGGTCACATCGATTAATGTGAACGAACGACTGGGAAATATACTAGTTGACAGTTATTGAACGGTTTCAAATATTTGCGCGCACAATCGATACGATTCCAATTGCCACTCTCGAGTCCAAGGAGTTACGAGGTCAACCACTGTACGAGCCAGCCAGCGTTCTGGGCCGATATGGAGAAGGATCACTTTCGGCAGCCATAACTTCCAGAACGCGTAAGCACAGCCGACCTCGGGAAGGGTGGTAATCCTTAGCAGCTCAAGCCGGTGGGCAAACGGAATGCATAATGGAAAATCGGATAAATCAATAAACTTGACTTCCCGCGCCATTCCCTACCGACGGTGTTGGCACTTGAGCTGTCTGATAAACGTCAACGGCCGTTTGCGTTGATGGCGAAGCAACAAACAATTTCTATTTATTGTGCTGTATCGTGTTTCATCGATTTTTTCGTCTTCGTCGAATGCTGCGTTGAGGATATTGTTTGAGAAAATTGGGAATGAAGTTGGTATCGAGAGTTCAAGAATTTCGCTCGATTCCGTTGTTTACGTGCCTTTTAAAGGTGTTCTGGTAGTTCCAAGAAGAAACTGCCACTTTTGACATCTGAAGGAGTGCTGGCTGTTTTCTGGTGTCATCGCTTACTTGCCAAAATGGTGACAAACAATTTGCAATCATAAAATAGAAATGTTGTGTGTTGTGACTGGTGTAACGATCGGAAATATCTGATTTCGGAACATTCACAACCGGAAGCTTGTTTAAATCTTTCCTAGCTCTATTTATATTTTTATTCTGAAGGTTGAAAGTTCCCAACAAAAAACGCTCCCAGATCACCGAGTACATGACTTTCTGATCACCATTAACAATCTCTCAACCTAGGCTTTGTTACCCTTCACTAGATTGTACAAGCTAGATATGCGACAACGAATCAAACGGAATCGACACGGGCACGACGGATCATTATTTTTCCGTTTTTGCAAATGATAAAGAAACCCCGAAGGATGACAAGAATGTTTTCTCTTCTCCAGCCGAAGAAAGCAATAGCAAGGCGACGAACTGACACAGGGTGGCGTTTCGTTCTCGGCCCCTTTTTTGATACTGTTGTTCCGGTGTTTGGTGAGGGTTTGTGTCAGCCGTTCCCCTATCGGCAGCAACGGGCAAATGGGTAAAATATGATGTGCGACCGGTACCACCACACCGAACTAATAATGTTTAATGAACTTCTTTCCGGCCGACACACACACACACACACACAGCGCCAAGGGTGTCCCGTGCGGATGAGAAAGTGGATGATTATTATCGATATAATCTGTGACGTTATATTTTTTTGTGTGCGGTGCCCACGTGTACCGACATTTATTCGGAAGCGGTGAGCTCATTACGTAGCGCCATAATAATGGGGACCGTGGGATGCATAAGACGGAGGATTCGGGAAAAAAAAGGATTTGTTCTGGTTATGGGTTGGATTGGGTGCGTTGGATCACGCTGAAACTTTTGCTTTTCGAGATGATTCGGAAGGATGTTTTAGGGTAGAAGGAACATTCTGTGCAACTAGATTATTTGAATTATTTTCAAAATATATTTCCCATATATTGGAGTTTGATAACTTCATTAAAGCATGATTCAAAAATTGTATCAATAATCTTGCTCATATTAAAATGGCTTTTAACTTTAAGCTGGATTGACTTTATATTTAGCTATAAAACTCCTGTCAATAGTCCAGTGCCTTCATTGCGGTCGTAATATAAAACTTCACTCAGATTTCCAAATATTGTTGCATACGTCTTACTGTTTATCGACTGTTTTTTTTTAATTCTCGTACAGTTTTTTCCATAACCTTTTTATGCTTTAAAAATATTGTTAAAACTGTTTGTTGACAACTTTCTAATTATGTTTTGAATCTGTCCTCTTATGTTTTTAGTTTCGCAACTATTTTTGGAATCTTTTCAAGGTTTATTGACCTTTTCTCTTATATGTTTTACCAGGGTTTCATACATTTTACGTTTTTGCAATAGGAAAGGATTAGCCCCGAGATGTTGTGACTGATTACCGGGTATGTTTGAATCCATCTTACAGTGTTGTAGCGGATTTCCAAATATCTTTCGACTCGTACAATTATATATGAATATCTTAGTTGCTTAATAAAAATGAACAAAATCTTGTAGTGATTGATTGCTCGTTTTTCTTTGCTCGTAACATATCTGTAAAAATATGTATGAAAACTTTTCTTGTTTTTATACAAAAAACATTTTTAAAACAACCGCCTGGTCGTTTCGTATGAATAAAAATTAGTATTAAAATTTCAATCAAAAATACAAGTTGTTCTAAGCGACGAAGTTCTAAGTGGTGTAGCTTATAGAAAAAAACCAAACGAAAAAGATGGTAATACGGGTTAAAGAAATGAATAATGTATTTACGAGCAATAAAAGTATCTTTTTTAAATTGTTGTCCAATTTATGAAGTGTTTTTAAGAGCAAATTTTTAGAATACTTTGCGCATTTCAATGATATTTTAGTTTTCATCTTCCTGATAGGATATTGTAGTGTACATCTAAGTAATGTATACAGACAACATGCACCGGAGGAGGGAGTAGATAATAAAAAAACATTTTTCTCATAAATAAAAACATTGCTATCCAGCACTTTCTACTAGGCAATAATAATGTTGTAAACAGGAAAAGGTTTAAAAAATAGTGAAAAACTGTCGAAATGAACTGTAGAAATTAAAATGCTATTACAAATTAAAAAAAAACACATTCTGAAAAAAAACGTTATTCAAATTTCAGAACAATTTTAATACAAACTATTTTACATGCGGCGCAAAATTAAAGCATGGTTTTCATTCTAGAAATTATAATTTCCCCACCATTTTGTAACATTTATCACGCTTTCAACAAATTCGCTCGGTCCGCGTTCAGTCCAGCACACACGACGGGTGGAAAAGCTCTTTGCAGTGAAAACTTTCCCCATTCTCCATTCGAAAGTGCAGTTAGACGTTTTTTTTGTGTACCCTGTGTGCTACCGGCCTCATTACAGAATCCACTTTTCCGCTTAATTTGTCCCGGCAGCAGCAATCTACTAGACGGCAGCACAATGAACAGCCACCGGTATCGTATTTCACAGTCTCACCATTGCACATTCCGACCATTCTAATGAGAGCTACGAGATACCAGTGGCGTTGTGGTCGCTTTTCCGTCGTCTGTTTTGCCAACCCGGCCAGGTTGGGCCGGCCACGATACGCAAAGGCAGAAGTTTTTCTTTCCACGTCCTTGGAAGGTGTCGTGCGGGTGGTTCGGTCGACAGTGGACAGTGGCAAGGCAGAGTGGCAAAAAAAAAACACTCCCATATCCTTTTTGTGGCACGGAATACGGGAATACACCTGAACAATCATAAACAAAGTGCATTTCGCCTCATTCGTGTGGAATGGCGGAGCAGAGGGAGGTGTAGGAGAACGTGTATGAGGGGAAAACGGGAAGGAAAACAGAGCACGGGAGCACAAAGGAGCGAAGGATAGGAAACTAATTTTTCATACCGTGATCTTACCATGGATACCACCGGAGATATTCTCTCTGCTGCACGTGGTACTTCTGCTGCAGAGAAAATGGAAAAATTTCTCTTTTTTTTTGTGTGTGACAACACGCGCCAGCCCCGAGCAAGAACCGTAATACAGTTACTGGCAGCACTCAGCATGAGTTTAAAGGATTAAATAACATTTTGATGCTTTATTGTAGTAGGAATTGCTTGCCATGCCTTGCTTATGTATTGCCTAGGAATTATGAAAAAAGAGGCTATTTTTCCAGAAAATTCTTAGAGCAACGTTGCACAAAAGCTATGCATTATCGAGCCCAGCCCAGACACAAGTGAGTACCGCCTGTTTGTTATCAAACATTTTGCCAAATCAAATTACGCTACCACCTTAACGACTTCCAACCATCGAAACCATTATACCACTGTGTATATGTTCCAATTTGCTACGATACAACGATACCCTCGTGGCTAGTCTGCGTGAAGTATCACCAACTAGAGGGGGGTTTGCTTTTTATGATTTATGACTTAATTCTGTGATCAACACGTGTCTGACTCTCTGTGTGCTGGGAGAGTTTTTCCTTCGTGTTTTTCCCCATCTTCTCTCACATCACACACCCTTAAGCGAGGGCTAGGGCTATGCCTATCACTGTAACGCTATGGTTACCATCGATATGGTTATTATAAAAGTCTTATCGGCACCGGCGCGCATCTCGGCCCGAGTTTTCAAGGCATAAACTGGTAGGATATCGTAAAATTTGCAACCCTCTTCATTAGCCTGGTGCTCTCTGGGAGTGCTGGGATTGGTGTGAAAGTGGGAACAAATTTTAATGGTTTCCCCGTTTTGTTCGACTGGGAGGTAAAATGCTATGATCTGTTAATTATGTACGCTTTATGCTGAACAAATCGGCCTCGCCGGCGTACGGCACTGGATACGATTGACCGGAGAGTGAGTGTAGCCAATTAGCGGAAGGAAATGATAGCACTGTTGTTATGAAATATTATTTCTCGAAAGTGATTGATAGCGAAGAAGAGCACTTTTCTTTTTACGGGATTGGTACTTCTAGCTGAGCAGGGCTTGGTTTGCAATTTTTGGCATTCTTGGCATGAATTCTCAGTTTGTTTTTGCAATTATTTATTATGTATATTTAATCTGAAACGAGCCACAAAGGCCTTATTGAGATAGATTAATTAAGTTTATAGATAGATAGATTAATTAAACTACGGAATGTGTCGGAATCTGTCTTTGGTGCATTCATTTCCACTTGGCAGCAATGAAAACGCACTGCATATTACGTCGTCTAACAGAAATTTCTAAAAGACGGGTCTTTCTGTTAGAAGGGAGCGTAGTGAGTTAGTTTGCGTTGAATCTTCTTGTATCACGCAGTAGAGGAGATTATTGTGAGACTTCACAGAAATCATAGGAATATTCCACGGTTGAATACAATTACTGGTACAAAAATACAAAATGCTACTTTGTTATACATTGACTTGAACACTGCTATATGGATTGGAGGTCATCAGGCACGTTTTGATCACTGGCCACAGTCTTAAAAGAGTTTTCAACGCCTTCGGGAAGCACGAATATCAAATTGAGATCATAGTTATCTAATTTAAGAGGCGAATGAGGTCTATGAGACCCAAAGCCTCTATAAATAAATGATATAAAAAAAATAGTTATCTAACAGTCTTTTAAGATCTAATAAAAATCCAGAGGTTGATGAACAAATCCAAGAACCTAGTGTCCTTGATGTTTAGTACCTTGGCGTCCAACTTTTCGTTCATATAATTTAGAAGATCGTGGACATGTTGGACAATATTATATAGAATCTTCAGTCGAAACGGCGAACTTCTAGCGACTGCAAACCAAGTCACCGACAACTTTCCTAGCAACAAGGCAAGCCAGTAGACCAAACACCTAGGGATTTGCGTATTGCAAATCTAGTGAAGGATCTTTGGACTCGCTCGATGCGGTCAACGTAGGTCCTAATGGTAGGGGACCAGATCACTAAGCAGTACTCTAACGAAGGACTGGTCTAGGCGCAAAATAAGATTTTAAGGCATCTGGGATCACTAACATTACGGGCTATACGCTTCAAAACACCAAGAAGCTGACGAGCTCTAGACACAATATAGTCTATATGGTGGATAAAGGTAAGACGCGTGTCAAACCAAACGCCCAGAACCTTAACGACGGTTGCACGATTGACTGGCACACAGTTAAGGGCATAGGGGTAAACAATAGGTGCGCGAGAACAAGAACAAATGACTAACAAAAACACAGAAAAAACAGTAACGAATAATAGAGTAAGACTACCCTATATTGTAAAAATTTAATAATGAAGTTATGCTAACAATTTTAAACGTATCGCCTTATTTCTTTTATCGATTTTTGGAAAAATGATCCTATTTAGAATTCGATTCAAAATGTCTTCCTTCCCATGCTAAGCTAGAACCGAAAATAAAGCTAGAACACATAAGACACTAAAATAAGACCATTCATCAATTTTAAAACTTAAAAAACATGATAATAGTATTGAAAATTTCGATGTTTAGAAGTTTCTACTTAAGCATGGGCACAACAGCTATTTTATACACTCCTTTTAATAAATTCTAACTGAATGCATCCTAAAAGACATTTTTGAACCAAACCAAAAGTGCTATACAAAATTAAGATTTATATGATGTTTTTAACAAATTTTTTTCATGGTTATACCTAGTTGAAGTTGAAGTATTAGAATGGCTTTACTAGGAGCTTAGTAGCTTAATCGCTTAAGCTTTAAGACCTTCACAATTGCTCAAAACTTTAATATGAGTTTATGAGTTAAATATAAGGCATTTTTTTAGAACTTCTCCATCTATGTTTGATTCTACTGCTGCATCTATCATATTTATAATATAATAAAATATTTCCACAAGAATTATTATGATGAATAACGTGCCAACTAGATAGCTGACCATATAGCCAGCAAAACGCTTCTACTTTCCCTTATATAAACGCCGCAAAAATAAAAGGTAATCGACCAAACACGTTCAGTTTCTTTTCGTATTCAAGCCCTTTCTTTCGACTGTTGCCACCGTCAGAGGTCAAAAGTATTTTGACATTTGACCAATGCTCGATATGTGTATCAATTTTGTACCGCAGAAGAAAAATGCAGATAACCATGCGCCCATACAGCCCAAAAGATCGACGCGAGCAAGTTTGAAAGCACAAAAAAACACGTTACGCAACGAATTCCCACCTCGAACGCAAAAGGGTGGTCTGGTCCTCATACCAACCCATATTTGCGTCCTACCTTTTTAACTTCCAGAAGATACAAACACAGCATTGTGCGCGGTTTGTCTGTGGTGTGGCAAGAGAAGAAAATATGATTAAAAAAAACAGCAAAATGAAAGGAGTTACGGAAGTGGATTTCATACCATCGCGGAGTGTGAGTGTTATTTTAGCGTCACCATTTCTGGGAGAGCAAGTAAGTCAAACCGGCTGAAGTCAATCGACGTGCAGCGACTCGAACGACATACCCGTACGGCTGATTGACATACTTTTCCCCATTTCTGGTTTGCGTTACTTTCACCGCGTTGTGTTGTGGTTTGCAATTAACAGCCACAAGCTGCTGGATCAGCGGCCTCTGCGCCTCTGCGCCTCTGCGTTGTGATAGAACAACCAACCCTTGATCGGCCCAGAAGACCCCAAACGAAAGGGGGTAAAGAAAGGTGCTGCACTACTTATACTGCTACACCCTTATGTAATGTGGTAATGTTGCAATAATAAGAGAGCGAGCAAGCGATCCGTGTGTATGGCGCAATCAGCACGGGAAGACAAGGAAAACAAGTTCGCTTTCGTTCGTCTGTGATGCACCGGTGCGGGCTGGACTGGCTGCGTCCGAGATGCTGCCTATATTTTATGTTTCGTTGAGCTAGGGGGAGCTCAAATTGATGGTTTGAGGTTATCGGTAAGTTACGGTTGGTTGGTTCGAACAGGAACTTGCAAGCGCGAACAAAAGTTCCGCGCGCTATCAGGTGTGATGTGATCCAGCAGTGAGAAAAAGTTACTCAGCTGCTTGTTTATATTTTTTGCAACAGTTATTGTTGTGTTTTAACTTTCAACAATTGATTAACAATATCCTCCATCTCTATCAAAGTTTGTATTTGCGCATCGGAACATCACGCGCGCAGACGTTATAAAGTCTACGCTGACTTTGCTTTGTCCGATGGAGGTGGTAAAAAGTGAAAGGAACGCGATCATCTTCCAAAGCACAGCTTGAGGTAGAGTGGTTGACGCAATAGCTCAAAATAAAAAAAAAAAACCCCATCGTGGAGACGAGTCGATTGTGCTGATTGAAAGACGCGCACCAGAAAATGTTTGTGGTTAGTGAGGTTAGCGAGCAGAAAATAGAATTACTCATGGTATGGTTGCAGGTGTAGCAGAATTCGTTTGTGATCTTGGTGGGGTAGGATTCAAGGAAAATGGAATGGAAGTAATACAACAAAGATATCCTTGAGGAATTTGCTTCAAAAGAAATATTTTTTACAGTTGAGTACAATTGCTAATTAAATTGCTTTGTTGCCTACAGTGCCGGACAAGACAATAAGCTTTACTAACGAAAATTATTTAGGTATAATTGTTGGAAAATATAGAGAATCAATTATTCAATTACAACTATTGAATGAATATTTTATTTTACTACCTATAGCATGGATTACACAGTGTCTTCTTCTTCTTTCTTGGCCTAACGACCTCTTAAGGTCATGCCTGCCATTTCTGGCTTACTAGACTAATTGATACCGCATAGTTGGTTAGTCAATCCTCACTATGGGGAACGGCCCAGATGAGACTTGAACCCCGGTCCTGCCGTGTGAAGACCGGCGCCGCTGTCGCATCACCACCGGGCCGCCCTACACAGTGTCTTTACTCCAAAAATCTCAGGATAGTCAGCAAAGGACACTATTGAACTCTAACACGGCAAACACCAAGGAAGCCAAATAGTACTTGTTGACTCTTAAGTCCTCTTCTGCCTTAATCTTAGCAATCAGCTTTTATATCAGCTGTAGTCGGCAGCAAACTTCAACTTATTATCAAGGACCGTTTTGAGATCACAGACCTCAGTTACTCGGTACTACATCTTCGCCTAAAATAGTGTACATAATCTATTGTATAGTCATTCAGCAAATATAGTAGCTTTCTACTACCGAATGTTGGTTTGGGATGAGAGAAAACCCTAATCCTTACGAAACCCTAATGCAAACAAGTAAATTCGTTGAATATCGGCATCATTACCTCACTTTAAACAAGCAACAAAACTAGATGACCTTATTTTCTTATCCAACAGTGTACGTCCTTCACTAAACTTTAAAAATAGCGTCATACATTATCCTCACAACTTTGTTACTTTAAACATAATAGTTAAAATATTAGACACAGTTTCTTAAAGCTCGTTGAAAAATCCTCTTCAAAAAGCAGTATAAAATGGCATAAAAATAGTGGATAAAAAAATGGATGATAAGCCATCACCCTACAAACCAATCGGCTCAAGTTTGCGATCATCAATATTGAAAAACACTTTCCAGCTAGGGCATAAACATTATTCCACAGCCTTCTTCACTAAACAATCTTCGGCGACATCGAGTAGGTCACACCGGTTGGAGGTGTGCATGGCCATAAGTAAATAGGGTTCTAAACTTTACTACGCTTTTGATATTAAAATTTACGATCACTTAAAGCCGACACACTAGCGAAGGATAGGAACGGTCATGTCATAAATTCCTTCAGCGCTTTTGTGTGTTAATTCTGTGTCTAGCTAGTACAAGCGAAGGGTGCTCATTCTCTGGAACAGCAACAATCAAAAACAAAAAGCAAAAGTATAAATTTGCCAAGCAAATTTATACAGAGTGCGATCTATTCAACGCAAAAACCCAGCTAGTCCTCATCGTACGTTGATGCTGTTTTGTTGCTATTGTTTTGTGTGTGTGTGTTTGGTAAGGCTCAATTATGCTCCCATCATGTGGAAAAGCGAGTTTGTTCAGGCTTGATTAATGTTGCCGGTGGCTGTAGATCGCACATTTAAAACCCTATCCAAGCGCGCCCTTTCTGCATTGCATAATTGTAGCTTACGCGTTGTTCTTACGCGACGGGAACGTTGATGGGCCGCAATGGGAAACAATGGGTATAGTGGTGGTGTTTTCTTTCGGCCAGTTACAAATGGCTACAATTATATAATAGACAAACTGTCAACAATAGCGTGGGAATAATGTGGTACAAGTATCAAAAACGAACGAAGCCATGGAGTATCTCCCAGCTAGACATCTTGACCTCGTAAACTTCTCAACGTGACACACACACACACACACACTCACACATATACATTGAATTGACTTACCTTTGACGGTGTGTAGCAGCACCAGCACTAGTCCTACGAGAAGCGACGTATCCCTGGCACGCGACCCTGACCATGGCCAATGCCTGTTGGTCATCATCCCCTTTCGCCGATCCGGCAAACAACAGCGTGGTGGAAAATTTGATTCGACGACACTCATTTGCCTCGGAGTAAACTTTTGGGGGGAGCCTTCAGTAATGCACACGCAACAAAAATGGCCGAATGGCTTTTGCTTTACTCACGTGCCACACATCTCCCGTACACACGCACACACGCACTTACACGAAAGGCAGGGGTAGAGGGGCGGTTACGAGCAGCGGTGGGGGAGAACTATGGTCTAAAGCTTTTGTGCAACAAAATTGCTGCCACCCTTTAAACGGTACCGCTTTGCTGTGCGGAGGATCTGCTGCCGTGTCCGTCCGCCAGGGATTTTCGTCTCGGACTAGTTGTGGTGTGTTTGCGTACGCGCACAGCAAGCGACCGCGCGGAATCGCAACACCGTCTCGGGGAGCCGAAAGATGCAAAAAAGGGAAAAAACACAAGCTACCCACATCCCACCTTCCCTGGTCCCCCTCCTAACTCCCTTCTCACAAAGGGCCAACAAAAAAAAAACGGCACAAGTTTGCTTCGGGTTGCTTCGACCGAAAATTCCCCATTCACCGGCGGTGGTTGCCATTTCTGTTGCTCGAAACGCGCGACCGAAAGGGAAAGCTGATTGGTTTTGCTCTCGCGCTTACACTTCTCGCTCTCGAGCGGGTTTACTACTGCTCTCTTGCGCTCTGTCTTGTTCGCAGACCGCGCGCTGTACACGCCACCTATGAGAAAGTGATTCTCGTGCCGCTGGAGCACTGGCTGTAATGGTGCGGAATTGGAATGGACGCTAAAGGGGCGCCTCGTGCAGACGGGATTTGGGGGTGGAATGAATGGGACATGCGTACTGTGTGGAATAGATAGTATGCGTGCACATTGGAGGAGCATTAGTGGCCGCCAGCAGTGTTGTTCAGTGTGCTTTTGAGGGAGCCTTTCTTTCGCGGCAGCCATGTTCGCTCACAGATTGGTGTGGAAGTGTGCGTGCAGATTGGTTTGGCGATGGAAAGGATGCCTTCGCCATTGGTTACATCCACTACACTAGCGGACAATTTTTGCCTTCTCCTAAAACTACATTGAGGATTTGCGATAAATAAGAAGAATGAACCAAGATTTCAGATTTAGATTAGATTAGATTTAGACCACCTTACCTGATAGTCCAGCTATTATATGAAAGCCAAAATCCTTATACGACGATGTATCTATTTAGGATGGTGACAAGAAGCCCCTTCAGACAATAAGGTCTCTTGGGAGATGTAGTCCCTTAGGCGAAGAGGTCGCATGGACAAAGAGTTCTTGTTGAACGATTAGGATCTTTGACCGACGTTAGGAGTAACGACGGCGAGGTCACTAGGGCGATGAGGAGCTTTGCGATGTCCTTTAGACGACGATTTATCTTGATAGACGAGGTCCCATGCACGACGAAGCTGCTTAAACGACGATGTTTTTCTGAGCGAAAGTATAATCCTCAAGAACCACCCAAGGATGACGATGACTCAGGAACGACTCCATCCATAGCAAAATCCGCCACTGGTTCTTCTTATAGCTAAATAGCGTTAACAAATATTTTATTACAACGTTAACATCTGTCGCTATTGTTGGTACCAAACTGTACAATACTTTAGCCAATCTTTAGTTCGGACTACCTTTGCCGAGCGTATTTTATAGCTCTTTCTCTTGTGTGTGAGCTAACCGTAACGCCGAGGCACTGTTGAATCTCGCGCAGCATTCGGATATTTGGTGAGAAATCTTAATTGAAAGAAATGTTGCGAATACAAAGAGAAAGTGTGAACCAATTCTGCCGATACGGTTAGTTCCATCACACACTTTGTTAATTCACTTGCTGCACAGCAATCGGCCAGTTCTTTTGCTTCAAGCGTCTCTACAGCTGCCTTTCTGATGCGTATTGTTTGCTTTGATTTTGCTACACGGCCGTCTGTTTATTGTTTCATTACCAGAAAACAAAATAAACACGGTCAAGTCTGTCAATGACAGCATGCCCTCTGAATATTCATTCAACAAATACAAACAAAGTGTTGTGAAGTTTGTGAAGTTTATCGTTACCATTCTAGGAGCAGTTTTATAAAATGGTTTCATTCAAAAGTTTTGCACAACTTCGGTGAGAGAAGCGAGAACTAGCGAACTTGTAGTACGCATGTCGTGGGATATCCTTCCGTACCGGAGACAGATGGTTTCGTGTTTGGGGAAAAAGGCTTTGAGTTAATGAAAAAAATGGAAGAGTCTTGTGTTGCTCATGATTCTATTAGGGTTTGCCGAGCAGTCGTAATGTTTCTGTCAATGTAGTTTAATTGAAACATAGAATAATAAGTGATTATTCCGTATATTATCATTTGAGCATTTTCAATAATGGTTGAGGCGTGCTGGAATGTCTTGAAAATTCCATCAGCATTAAATGTGGTGCATGCGCAAAAGAAACCAGACGCGGTTAACGTTTGTTTAAAATAAAAAAGTATATCTACCTAAATACCTTCATAGTGCACGGTGCATGTAATTGAAGCTATAAATAAGCGTTCTATCGCTTACAAATCATGAAACACCTGGTAAGCCCTTGGACATGATAGTGCGACAAGGGAACAGACTGAAACGAGGTTTACCTTACATACCATCGTTGAAGTCTCCGATGGTCGTACCGCGGTCAGTTAGAGGAGAATGGCGACTACAAAGGAGAGTGTGAGTACGGCGATAGATTGAACGCCAATTGAAAGCTGCAGGCACGCATTCGGTGTATCGTAGTTATGCAATGGGAATTAGTATTGCGGTGTACTCACATGCTGTTCGCATAAAAATTCAATTGTCACGCAGTTGCCGAAAAAAAAAAACAGTTGCTAATGAAGGTTACACAATTTCTCTCCGAGCTTGTAAAAATAGGATATCGCGCCGAGTAACAAAGCTATGTTCAATAATGATTATTAAAAGAAAAACCAATGCATATTGGTTAGAATGTTTGATATTTTGAAGTGCTCCAAGTCAATTGAAGATCTTTATTATTTTCCCAAAATAAAATATGACCCAACTGCCTTAATTGTATGTACAATATGATGAATTATAAAAGATAAAGCAAATCTGTCTAGTTAGTTAAATAAATTTATCTGAATGTAATTTATGAAATGAGAAGGCCTCCGAAGCATGGCCGAAAGCTTCACTTCACGTTGTATTTGAAATGGTAGCGAAGACTACAACCAATTCGAAACACAGTGCATACCAAAACAGTACAGCATGCGCAGACACAATCGCATTTTATAAATGGGAAAAGTTTGATCAGAACTCGACTATCTCAGTTAATAAAACGCAATGAGATCAATCAGTGGTATTTTACAAACTTTGTAATTATGTGTTTCATTCACAATTGTATTTTGCTGTAAAAAAACGTAATTTCGAACGCGCAACACCAATTCGAACACTTTCGAACTTTTTCGAACATGGCCAACGATTTGACGTTTCGAATTAAAGAAAAGAAAAACAAAACAAAACTGTTTGAAACTTTACTCGGTGGTCCATTCGCTTCATTCCATTCCAGTTTTAAAGTGCTTCTGAGTTGAAAAGTGATTAAAATATTGTGATTCATTCAACTACACTTTACAAAATTGTGATTGTTCCAGCGTGTTGCACGTTAACGCACGGCTGCGCGCGTGTGGTTCTAAATCAAACAAACAGCAAAAACTGGTTTCCAACAACAGGCGGTAAGCTGCGCGAGTGGCAGGCCTTATTGCTTCTCCCATTCATTGTCTTTCGTGTGGTCTGTGCCATCGGTTTTGTTGTACTGCCATTCAGCGAACGGTGTGCATAAAGAAGCAACATTTATGCTGATCACCCAGAAGGGAACAGAACGGCGTATGTGTAATGGAATGTACATTGATGTAAACATCCCGCGCAGCTTGTGTCTCAAAGTATTTAAAACTTCAGTGTTTTAAGTGATCTGTTTGGATGGGAGTAAAGCATCTGGAAAAAGTGCATATCGTGGAATTGTTTTGGCGCTTTGCCTGAAGCTACATTAGGGAAAGGAAACAACACCACGCACAAAAAACACGAAACAGGTGAGAAAAAAAGAGAGATGTGCATTCGACTACAGCCTCCAAAAGAGTTCATTGCCGTGTACCCCAGGCGATGCTGTGTATTTCTATTGTTGTGCTATTGTTGTAACGAGTGTACGTGTGCGCTGCTGTTTGTGCTGCAGGTGACGCATCGCGCGCTGTAAAAGACAGCATGATTGGTACTTGCCGTTTTGCATTATGTTTGCGAGAGGTGAAACGAGTTCGCTGGCCACGTTCTACGCCGACTTTAACCCCCGAAAGAAAGGGCCTGCGCAGGCAAAGTTCGCGTGCGCAACGTGAGTGTATTTGTGGGCGCAAACTCTGTGCACAATCTCCACGTGAAAAGTGGCCAAAACTCGTTTTCAATTTCATCTGTGTCAAGTGCAGATAAACACAGCAAACAAAGTTGATAAGGTACACAGGTGTGTGCGCTCAAGAAAACAAGATATGGGACTATTACAATGAAGTGCAAACCGTGCGTGTCGTGCAGTGGTGTGTAAGCCTCCAAACCTGCCAAAGCGATGGGCGACAAGAAAAACGGGAGAGAAAGTTCTTTAAATATTTTAGCAAACATTAAATCGCGTCCGCATCAATTTTGACCCTTTTGCTTCGCATACCGTTCGGGGCCCTTTAACCGAGAGCAGACATAATTGGTTCCTTTCACTTTGATGGGTTTTAGTTTTGGGGCGGTTGTGGCTAGGTTGAAAGAAGGTAAAATTCGATTGCACAAACTTCGCGAAGAAAGGCAAAGTGCATTGCGATCGAGTGGATCATATTTCCTCTTTATCACCACCTTCTAGATGTGCCAGCTATGCATCCCGTGTGTAGAAAAGCAGATACATGTTGCTTAGTAACAGTACATCTCAACCGTCGCATGCTGTTGTTGTTTTGCATACAATGATTCATTTGAAGAATTTATGAATGGCAGCAACAAAACATGCTTGCACTGTAGCTTCCGGCAACCTATCGGTAAAGACAAAGCGGACATTTCTGTGCTTATCTGCTCTACTACTAGCACTTGGTTCACATGCAGCAGGAAAGATAAAATAAATCAAAACCCGGACCAGTGCTTCGTAACTTCAGAACAGTCGGTACGCATGGAATCGTAGATCCTTGTATGTACATTGCGCAGATTAAACGTGTTTGTTGTGCCGTGGGTTTTGTTACAAAGGTGTATAAGTTGATAGTGTCAAGAACGACCGCCCCGGCGTTCGGAGGATCATTAAACGAAACTTCACAACGATCGCGTTTGGGGCGTCTCTTGTACCACCACAGGATATACTGCTGTTAGCAGCAAGAGAGTTCATGCATTGCAAATGATCGTGCGCCGCTTAATGATGGTGGGCAGAGCCGCGTGTGTGGGTTTAAGCAACCCCCGGACCTCAAATCGATCCACATTCGGTCATTGAATAATTGAGTAGTTCAAGCTTACGCTGCTCTCAGGGACCCTCAAATATGACGCCCAAGAGAGAACTGACCACAACCAGTACGTCGGTTGACGCATTTTTCTGTCGTCGTCGTCGTCGTGTACAAAACACCCGCAGTCGTTAAATTCCGCCTGGGAGACACCATTTACGTTTGAAATGTTTGATTTTGGAGCTGGCTTCCGCCTCACTAACGGTGGTTGTTGGTGGTTCTCCTTCTGATATTGACATTCGGCTGTGCGTATTGAACGGTGACTTCATCACTCCGACAAAAGACCACGTGAATAAAAGTGCAATATGAACTTGGTTCGTGGTAGTAGTATCTTATCTTTAATTTAATCTTTTGTTTTGATTTTTGTTTGTATTGCTTCATGCAACAACAGAAAGGTCGTCGGAAGCATTGATTCACATCGAAATGTGCAAAACAAAACAAGGCAAAAGATGAAGAGAATCGTTACTCATACGATATCACTTTGTGATCAATTCCTGTTAAAGCTTTCATCTACAATCGTCGATACTGTGTGTACAGTTTATGAATCCCATTGGACACTGTTCCATGCGTAAGCAGGACTGGCTATAGAGACATGGCAGGCCAAGTCCTTCCGAGATTGTTTTGTCAAAGAAAAGGAAGACCAGAGAAACAACAATTTAGATACAGAAGATCATTGCTAAAATATTGATGGCAAATGCAATAAAATGCAGCTGCAAAAGACTTATTATTTGCTCTGTGGGCCAAAGAGCATATATAGATCATGAGCGTTTTTTTTTAAATTATCGAATTAAATAATATTAATGTTTAAAATTTTCATTGTATGTTTCCCTAAAGATTATCTATATTTATTTTAAGAAAAAAGATGAAAGGGCTGTACCTTAAATGCGACTTGCGGAGTGCCAAAACATCACTCTGACTTCACATGTTGAATTAGAATTCCGAATCCAACTTCGGAGCTCCGGAGTACACCGATCGACTCTGGAGCTTCCTCCACTACGGAGTACAACGACCGCCTCCGGTTGCTCCGTTCTACATTTAAAACGGAAAAACTTAGCGTGTTTGTTTTAAAAAAGAAAACATACTTTCAACCCCCCCCCTATCCGATGTCCGATCAGGAGTCCGATCTGGAGTCCGATCCGGAGTTCGATCCGGAGTCCGATCCGGAGTCCAATCCGGAGTCCAATCTGGAGTCCAATCCGGAGTCCGATCCGGAGTCCAATCCGGAGTCCGATCCGGAGTACAATCCGGAGTCCAATCCGGAGTCCAATCCGGAGTCCGATCCAGAGTACGATCCGGATTTCCGGAGTTGATCCTTAGTCAGTCCAGAGTCCGCTCCCAACCGGATTCCAACTTACAGTGTTAGCAACTTGTTTGGGTTAAAGTGCGATGTTAATTGCCAAACATGTGTACTAAGTACATTGTACAAACAGGAACCCAGCCACAAAGAAATAGCAAAATCTTTTAAATTTGTGGGCGATTTTGATGAAGAATTATGTTTTTTTCTCTTAAAATATTGATTTCCACTACTTCCTACTGATCACTAACCACCAAAGTTGTTCAAACAAAGGGTTTCAAATGGGTTTATTTATTCATTTTATAAGGATTGTGGTGCTGTCCCTGACATGGATGAAAAATGCAAATATTAGTTACACAAACAATAGAAGAGTTCCAGACTTTTGTGAAATAGCAATAGTAGCATCTCTTAGTGGAATAATGAGATATACAAAAGAGTATAAAAGAGATATTAATTGTTGTGCTATTGCTTAGAACTTCCTAAAGTTATTAAAAGACTTTTCTTTATTATTATTAATAATTATTAGCTGAAACAAAAAAAGTATTTTGAAAAATGTTGTTATCCTCAAATGAACCATTTTGTATAGTTTTCCGTTTGGTTTGCAAAAACAGTACTTCCTTATAATACTGTTTCGTCTATTACGGCCAATTTAGCAAACGATTTTTGAGAATTCGTATTTGTCTTATGAATAATCATCGAACAAAGTAAGGCATGGAAAAGATGTGAAAAAAAAATCATTGTATTGTATTCAATAAGCGAAATGGTAATTTTTTTCTTATTCATGTAGAACCGCGTGAATAGTCACTTTTCTTGCTTAAAAACTTCTTAAACCTGAGTTTAATTTTGCTATTAATAATCATACAGTAAGCACGACGTTTCCACAGAATACTTAAAGTAGCGTCTTTGTTCCATTTTACGATGCAAAACCATTCCGAATCAGTTGCTAGAGATTTTTCGTTATATTTTTAAACCCCTCTCTTATCAGTGTGCGGTAGTAAATAATTGAATTTGTTTATAATTTGTCTGATTTATTATTGTCCGTTCACTTTAATTTCCGTCACGGCAGGTGTTTTAGGTCGTTTAGCATAAGAGCCCAACCCCATTCGGAAGTGGACAATCTCACCCAACGTGAACGACAATGGACACATCGCAATCATCATCCCCCTCGAAACGTAGCAGCATTCCGATACCGAAAAGGAAAACATCGCTACACCTGTACATTGCTGGCGCTGGCGGTTCATCGTCCAATTCATCGTCCAATGTCGGTTCGGCTTCGGCTTCGATAAATGACGATGAACCTGCGTTCACGCGCAGCATGCTCGGTTCATTTGTGCAGACAGAATCACCACCCGGTGGTAGTACCGGCAGCGATGCACCGCCCGAGTACGTGCTGTTAAAGGAAACTCATAATCGGTTGATGGAAAAGTGTGAACAGTGTAAGTTCTCAAGCGGGCTGCACTTAAGCAGTACCGTCGGATCAGTATGGTTTAATTTAAGTCAATTCTTTTATTTGTATGTTCTTCTTTCAGTGGTGAAACGAAATGTTCAGCTGGAAAAATCGAACGAACAGCTCAACCACAATGTGAAGCAACTTGCAGGCGATCTGGAAAATTCACAACGAGTACTGACGGACTTTACGGAGAAAAATCGTCGCCTAAGGCGCAAGCTGTCCGAAATCATTCCCACACCAGCGCCCGGCGAAGAAAGTGTCACCCTTGATGCAGCCGAGAGTGATGACGAGGAACAGTCTGCTTCGGTCGCACGGGTACTCTCGGGTGCAAGTGCACCAGGAGCGCAGACAGAATCCAGTGGGAAAGGCACGGAAGTGGATAGCCTGTTGAACGAGATGGAAAAGCTCAAGTCCTATCTGAACAATGTCGAGCTGCAGCTGTATGAGGCGAACGAGAAAATCTCCGAATTGTTGGAAAATGTATGCACACGAAGTTGTTGGAATTTAAGTAGATATATGTTTAATTTACGCTACCGTTTTATTGCTTCTTAGAAACAACAATACGAGGAAACGAATCGAAAGCTGCGGGAGGAAAATGCTGAGCTGAACAAGGTGGCACGGCTTATGTCACGCAACATGCTGGAATCAATCGATACTAGCAAAAGGTATGGGGCGCTTGCGGAAAGTTTAGAAACGGAAGGATTTTAAAAATAACTGTTGGTTATTTTCTTCTCCCAGGCTCGAAAACACATTCATCAAGGTGCAACGAGAGCGTGACCAGCTGGTTCGTCAAAATCGTGATTCGGTCGACTCGAAAACGAGCACCAATGAAGAAATTCAAAAGATGCGTTCCGAAATTGAGCTTCAGCGCAAAACATACGAAGCACAGTTCATCGAATATGTAAGTACATTTATCTAATGGGCAACGAATTTTTGTACAAAACATGTCGTCTTGCCACAGTTGTTTGTTTGGCTACTTCTAGCTACAAATTAAATGCACTAAACCGGTGGTTGGAACCTAGAAAAAAACACTGATTGTATTTAATCCCAACAACTTTAAATTAATTGTTATTGACATGCTTAACAGAAAGTAAATTCTTATCTTTATCGATGTACTGATGGTGTTGAGCTTTTCAAACATAATTAAAAATGCTTTTGATCGATTAGCTTTGCCACAAGCTTTCCAAAGCCCACTAAGGCTACTGATGTCAAAATTTTGGTTTCAATTTTCGAATAGAAAGTGCATTTTCCCGACTCGGTTAGTTTAAAGTAGGCGTGGTAGAACAAAATTTAAAATATTTCCTCCGACATTCCCGGCTAGTACACATAGCTCAACAATAATGTAGTCGCGTTGTGTTGCGGGTGTACTTGTGTGTGTGTGTGTGTTTGAGTGTGTTTATCCCGGAAAGGCATTTTCTCGCTTTGCGATACTTATCGCGATTACCTACTTCCATGTCCTGTCCGGCACTGCAGAAAAGTCTCATGAGTGAAGAGCACGAGCGCAAAACGAACGATCAGATCGTTGCCCTTGAACTGGAAGTCGAGAGCCTTCGGCAGCAGCTGGACGAAGCACTGCAGCGGGCCGAGCAGGCCGAAGGTGAGGTGCAATCGTTACGCCAGCAGCTCCGCGTTAGCCGGGTACGCGAGTGGCAAAGTTCCAAAGGCGGTTCCGCGGGCATCCTTGGAATTTCCGAAGTTCTGGACAGTGACGATCCGTTGGTGTCTTTGCTGAAACCGGCACCTGCACTTCCACCTCCTCCTCCACCACCACCACCGGCTCCACCGCTGCCGGCTAACCTTTTCGCTAACAGCAAGCACCTAACCCCCACCGGAACGGCAGGCTGTGACCGGGCGCTTGGCTTAAGCGAGGCGATATCGCAGCAGAAATTAAATCACGTAGCAATAACGAATGTAAATAGTCCACACCAGGCAACAGGTAGGTTTTTTATCGATCGAAACATCATCATCATACACGCACGTTTGGCTTGTTCTGACGGCGTGCGCTGTTCCGTAGTGCAGTGTCGTTTATTGTCATTTTTTTTTGGCGTAGAATATTAACAGATCGTAATGCTTTTTCCATGTGCTTTTGTTGCATGTTTTTACGCTTATCCTGTGTTTGTTGTTTGCCTCTACTATTTGTTAGTTTGTCACAAATCCTCTCAGCAGTAGAGGGTTCGATGAGAGCAGTGGATATTCCCAGCTTCAGTTTAACCTTTTTTCCGTTCGTATAATACCCTGGCAGTACCACTGTTGCAGGACGGTACACGACGGTAATCAGTGTAGTTGTCGGCTTTTACTCTCAACCACTTTTGCTCTATAGTGGCAATACTCTCTTCAGACAAACGGCGACGGATATGCTGTATCTCGCTCACCTTGCTTGCGGATGAATATTTGCCATAAGCACACATACATACTTTAAGAGCAGGACAATAAACCGGATGGATTGGTAACGAGTAGGACACCGTAGGAAGAGTGGCATATAAGGACACGGCAAAAGTCAAACCACCACGACAAGTTGTTGCTAGTTTCACTCTTCATGAACCCACCGACCAACGCTACTGCTATCATTGCCATCCTGTTGCCTACCTAACATTTTTCTCGCAACAGTCGCTTCATTTCACCTTTATGCATCATGTTTTTATCTAGGTTGGAGGCTTTCAGTCCTCCGTGGATGTATACTTTTGTTTTTTTTTGCATTATATCGATGGCTGTTGGTTGATTTTTAAGGATGAAGTAGAATAGAAAATTATTATAAATTTGTCACCGCATGTGCATGTCTTTTTTTTTTTTAGTAATTTTAAAATGCTTTGCTTTGCTTTACTACTCTAATATATTTGGTTTAAGTATGTTAAATATAGTCACATTACGAACCGATTTTCCTCTATAGCAGGGGTTTCCAAACTACGGCTGGTAATGTTATGTTAAGCCGTACGCGGAAAGCTAATAATTAATTTTAAATTGACAATATTAATACAGAGCATTGCTATGTATACGAAATAGTGATTAAAGCTTTTTGAATGGCTGATTGTTGGTTAATTGGCTTCTCCACCAATGATACAAATACTGTGATTTTAAGTATCAAGAAAAATGTCGTTTGAGTTGTCTGTTAGCTTTATTAGTGAGTTAGATTTTTTGTAAGGACCAGTTTTGTAAGGATTAAGATTGAAAATCTCAAAGTTTTCGTATCATAATAATTACGGCGCTTGGTCCAGAAAGATGTGGAAACCCCTGCACTGTATGAAAGACTAACTGTCCGGTTATGTATGAAACATAATTTTACTTTACGAAGGAATAAGGTATTGTATTTAACAACACAACAGTGTTTGTTTTATAACAAAGCATATGGTTGAAAACTATAAAACCAACCAGCCCCGTTACTCAATGCTTGCTTTCCATCAGAAGAATTGTTTCGCCACCAAACCGTTCGATTTGCAAATTGATCTATAATCATATTTGTAACGCAAACCCAATCAATTACTGAGCCGTTGAAAGACCGTGTGCTTCCACTTTTTTTTGTTTGTTCTGTTTTGTATGATGCCCACTTGCTCGTTCGACCTGTGCTTCGCATCAGATACAACGGATAGCATAGCGTGACATAGCATAGTAGCAGCAGACCCATGCCCTCGTTCTCTCTCTCCTATCGTACGATAATGGTACGGAAGGCAAGCCACCACACCGGGATCTCGGGCTGTAGCTGACACAATACAGCCATTTTGCCCGAGCTGCTATCCTTTGGGATGTTCGTGCTACCGTCGCTCGTAGCCGGATACGGCTGGGAGAGGACGATGGCATATGGAAAGTTCTGCTAATAGAATGCTGCTTTCCAGAAGCGCTTTAAAGAGCGGCCGAATCGGGCTTACTGGTTTGTCGCGTGTCGCCACCTACCGTGTTCTGGTGTCGCGGTTGTATCGATGACATATACTGGACCGGCAAAGGTCAGACACGTAACGGTTAAAGGTTGAATGGTTTACGATGGAGAACCGCAAAAAAAAGGAAACTGAACTGTGTTTCTTCGGACGGGGAGAAAGCGGGATAAATCCTGACCGGAAGTGGACGTGAAGAGACACTTTAAACTTGTGAACCCGTCGTCATCTTTTGTAGAGTCGTTGGAACACGCGTCATTCTACCATTCTACCAAATCACAAATGATGTAGTTGATAATGTTATCGTTTTACTGGTAAATAACACACCTAACTAACAAGTAAAAGATATCCGATTAATTGCATTTGCTTACGCTCACTCACTGCTAGCCCATTTGGTGCATTTTAATCCTATGGAATTTAACGGAAACTCTGCCACTTTTATTCAATTAACTCCCCGTGGTTTTGCTTTGCTACACTTTGATGAGGTGTTTGCTTCCCACACGCCAATGTGGGGATGCTTTTAACAAACAACACAACACCCAGCCACAACAACACAACACAACCGAATGAGGTGACCGAAGACTGGGTGAGACGCTTCTACTCTTTAAAACACCTGTTGCACAATGTGTTTAGTTTTCGACACTGAACACTGTTTTTCTGTTCATTCGGAAGGACTATCGACCGGTGGTGGAACCGACCGTGGCGGAATCTCAAACAGGACTGTGTTTATTGTTGTTTGCCAAAAGGGCAACATGTGCGCCACACGTATAGTTTGTCCTGTTGGTGATGTGTGTTCATTTCTGGTGTTTGGTCGGGATGAATTGCCTGAATGAATTTTCCTTTTTCTGATTGTAGTCATCTAGCGTGCTGGATAAATCTGTTCACTCGTTTTCGATTGCTTCTGTATCGTTTTTGTTATATATTTTTACTGGAATAAGGGCCATCTTCATCCTTCTAACAAACTCAAATTCTCCATATCCTAGAACCACTCGTCTCTGTCCAGCGATTCATCTTCGCTTACACGATTGCTTGCTTCCGTTTGCCGAATTCGGTCGAATTTAATCCAAAACTGCAATTACACGAATGTTGATTGAATTGTTTTTTTTTACGCTCTCTTTCGACTCACAGGTCTAGATTCGGTGATTGCTGATATTAAGAGTGGCAAGGTGACGTTAAGGCGAAGGCGTCCACCCAATCCACTGAATCATTCCGCCGACGAAGAGGCAACCGGTACCAGTGGCAGTATTAGAGACAGTGAGCAGGAGTACAACCGAATGATCGCACGTAACCCGGGGCTGAAGGAGATGTATGACATAATGGCGCGCATGAAGCGGGCCAACCGGAAATCGAAAATTATCTACGAATCAGAGCTGGTAGGACGGGGGGTTGGAGGTGATGGTGGTGGTAGTACCGTACTACAACAGGACACTACCGACGGTGGAGAGTTTATAGCACGAACCGCCCGAACACACACACGTATGGTTATGGATGTAGTCGATTTGTGAGTCGATTGATCGCGTCAACAAAGCATTTTAGTATTATATTTTTTTAACTGCCTTTAACCACGAGTTACGTACGCTAATCATAAAAGAATAATATTGTTTGGAGTATGTTCACCAGAAGCTAGTAACTGTTTCGAGCGATATTTACACGCTAATTGATCTTGCGATAAGGAAAACACGGAGTGCTATAAAACTAAAATATATATGTAAGCGATAATATTTTTCTTTTAACATTTGAGTTTTCTCACGCTCTTAGTGAAATGAAAGAAAGCGAAAAGAAGGAACGGGCATCTGTTGGGAGCTGCATTTGCATGTCTATGTTCCAAAAAAAAAAATGCCCCAATTTTAATTCAGACGAATTTGCACTGTGAACTAGGTTTCTGGTTGCTTTGCTTTGCTTATCCGCTGCTACTGCGCAACGACGGGTCTTAGATAAGAATGTTCTTCACAATGTTCTTCGCTCTTCGTAAACTGTCGCACCGGGTGGTAAAGATCGTCCAATAAGTGAAGCAGCAAATGACAACAACAGAAAAAAAACGACTCATAATCGAGCACATCACAGCAAGTGACTCGTAAGCGTTGAAATGGTTTTAAAATAATAAATAAGCGGCGTAGACAGGCAGCGCATAGCACACCATCCCGGAGGGCAGGGAAAAGCAAGGACAGTGTAGCAAGAAAATTCATCGCCGATCAAGGAAAGGAAAGGATAGGCCGGAATAGCTTACATATCAAATTCCTGTCACTTTCTCCCGCTTTCTCCAACACATTTCGACCAGTTTTTGCCTCTCGTACACATTCCCAGCTGCTTTCGATCGTTTGCAAACGGTCACTACAGTGCGTTAGACATCGCATGTTACGTTATGAGTTGGCGGGCTTTATTTCGCTTAAGAAAACTGTACCGGAAAATTGCAGAAAATGCGCTCTTTATATGTGTAAAAAAAACTGCATCCAATTCTCCGCATAAGGCTGTGAAACGTAGCAGGCAACTGGGCCACGATCGTTTGCCTCTAAGCACAGCCAAGTGTAAGTACGGGATGAAGAAAGAAAAAACAATCACACCTCATGCATCCTCATGGCTCCATCGGTCTCCGGTTAGTTAGTTTTTCCAGCAGCTTAACCTGACCTAACCTTTCATCGTTCTGCTTTGCTTTGGGTTTTCGTTTTCCCTACGCGTAAACCGAGAATAGACGAAGAAGAACAGGATTAAAATGTGACGTGAAACAGAGAGAGAGAGAGGCAGGAATGTTGGTGATGTGTGGCATGCAGAGGCAGGAGTTTGTCACAGTCGTATAATTTGTTGTTTGTTACAACTCGCTCGTAACGCGCATCATACCGGTGCAGGGAACGGGGCCGTGTGAGATCGCGCGGAATCGACGAGGATCATGTGTATAGCGCGGAGTTACGAGTACGAGATCATCTGCAACGCTCTGATCCTGCTAGAAGATGATGATGTGAGTCGATTGATCGCGTCAACAAAGCAATTTAGTATTATATTTTTTTAACTGCCTTTAACCACGAGTTACGTACGCTAATCATAAAAGAATAATATTGTTTGGAGTATGTTCACCAGAAGCTAGCAACTGTTTCGAGCGATATTTACACGCTAATTGATCTTGCGATAAGGAAAACACGGAGTGCTATAAAACTAAAATATATATGTAAGCGATAATATTTTTCTTTTAACATTTGAGTTTTCTCACGCTCTTAGTGAAATGAAAGAAAGCGAAAAGAAGGAACGGGCATCTGTTGGGAGCTGCATTTGCATGTCTATGTTCCAAAAAAAAAAATGCCCCAATTTTAATTCAGACGAATTTGCACTGCGAACTAGGTTTCTGGTTGCTTTGCTTTGCTTATCCGCTGCTACTGCGCAACGACGGGTCTTAGATAAGAATGTTCTTCACAATGTTCTTCGCTCTTCGTAAACTGTCGCACCGGGTGGTAAAGATCGTCCAATAAGTGAAGCAGCAAACGACAACAACAGAAAAAAACGACTCATAATCGAGCACATCACAGCAAGTGACTCGTAAGCGTTGAAATGGTTTTAAAATAATAAATAAGCGGTGTAGACAGGCAGCGCATAGCACACCATCCCGGAGGGCAGGGAAAAGCAAGGACAGTGTAGCAAGAAAATTCATCGCCGATCAAGGAAAGGAAAGGATAGGCCGGAATAGCTTGCATATCAAATTCCTGTCACTTTCTCCCGCTTTCTCCAACACATTTCGACCAGTTTTTGCCTCTCGTACACATTCCCAGCTGCTTTCGATCGTTTGCAAACGGTCACTACAGTGCGTTAGACATCGCATGTTACGTTATGAGTTGGCGGGCTTTATTTCGCTTAAGAAAACTGTACCGGAAAATTGCAGAAAATGCGCTCTTTATATGTGTAAAAAAAACTGCATCCAATTCTCCGCATAAGGCTGTGAAACGTAGCAGGCAACTGGGCCACGATCGTTTGCCTCTAAGCACAGCCAAGTGTAAGTACGGGATGAAGAAAGAAAAAACAATCACACCTCATGCATCCTCATGGCTCCATCGGTCTCCGGTTAGTTAGTTTTTCCAGCAGCTTAACCTGACCTAACCTTTCATCGTTCTGCTTTGCTTTGGGTTTTCGTTTTCCCTACGCGTAAACCGAGAATCGACGAAGAAGAACAGGATTAAAACGTGTCGTGAAAGAGAGAGAGAGGGAGAAATGTTGGTGATGTGTGGCATGCGGAGGCAGGAGTTTGTCACAGTCGTATAATTTGTTGTTTGTTACATCTCGCTCGTAACGCGCATCATACCGGTGCAGGGAACGGGGCCGTGTGAGATCGCGCGGAATCGACGAGGATCATGTGTATAGCGCGGAGCTACGAGTACGAGATCATCTGCAACGCTCTGATCCTGCTAGAAGATGATGAAGCGAACACACGCACGCACGCACGCACGCACGCACGCACGCACACACATGGCATCGATCGTCGGGAAAACTTCGCCGCACCGAATGTATGGACCGGGATAGAAGGAACAAATGTAGAGAGAGAAAGAGCGCGCGCGTGAAGATCTTCTGGTGGAAGACTCGCGCGATCCCGCGAACATCCCGTTTGGAATCACTGACGCCCGAACGGTCGACCGGTACGGACGTATTTTCCCAATTGCTCATCGTGGCTGGGTTATTTCCGTCATTGAGTGATATCAAGAGTGTGATCGTGGTGCGTGTGTTGTGCAAATGCTGTGACGCCTTAGTTCCACGCCTTAGACTAAAAGGATTCCGTTCCGTTTAAATGCGATAGTTGTGCGTTTATCGTTAATTTTGTGTAGTGAAGTTCAGTGATTATAAAATGGCACTTTTAACACCAACAACTCCATCGTCCACAGCATTAACCGGCGGTACGGTAGATTTGTGTGGTACGAGTTTGAAATCGTTCGATCTGAAGCATGGCTTTTGCCTTCCCGACGATACCACTATGGACGTTTGCTATAGTGCACTAAGTTGTGGCATGAACGAAGGCAAAGGTGTCCCGTTCGGTGCGGACTGTGGTCGCAGCACGCTACATCCAAGCTACACACCAATTTCTGCACCACCCGTCATAGCGGGATTTAATGGATTCCAGGGAGGGCACGACTTCCCGTCCGAAACAGCGGCTCAGTTTCAGCAACATCCGCAGGACACGTTCAAACAAATGGGTGGCTTCTACACGACAAAGGAGACGATCTGTTCTTCAAGTTCGACCCGGAGTACATCGAAAAGTTGCAATCGGCATCGTCGAGTGTGTTGCTTTCACCAGCGGCCACTATCGCCAGCACACCGCTAACGTGTCAAAGTTTGTTAAGCTGTGCCAGCAGTAGTTGCACCACTACGACCGATTACTACAACTACAACGAGACAAACTGCCAGTCCAAGAACCAGTCCCCGTGTTCCTCTCCGTTTGCGGGCGATTCGTGGATTGATAATGGATTTACGCTTAATCTGATGAATCTTAACGGAGTTCCCGGTAGTTGCTCACCGAAACGGTCCAACGAGGAACTGATTACGACCGCAAAACCACTGCCCTCGATACGGAGTGCTTTCGGAGGGGCGATCAGTGGACAGTTTGAGTGTGTCAGTGCGACCGCATCCAAACCCGATCTCACGTCCAGTGTTGAACCATCTATGAACTACATTATGGACTTCCTGGATAGCTCTTTTCTGGAGCAGTACAGCGGCAACGACAACAGGGCAGACAGTTGCTGCAACACCGTAGAAACGTGCGATACACCGCTAGTAGTAGGTCAGGATTCGTACAGCTATTCGGCGGACAACTACTACAAACCTGTACAGGGCGTGGAGAAACCGAATCGCGAATTTAAGGACATTTGGGTCAACGCAACAGACCTTTCGCCAGCGTCCACGAACGTGTCGACGGATTGCAAACAAACGTCCCTGCTTGTTGCGAAACAAGAACCACTGGATATGCTTGATGAGTGTTCGGAAATGGATGAATGCTTCCCGTTGCCTACATCACCCCGTGCCTGCCTTTGGAGTGGTTGCAATGTGGAGCTGCCGGATCAACAGCAGCTTGTGACACACATCGAGAAGCAGCACGTGGAACCGAAGCGGGGCGAAGTATTTGGATGCCAGTGGCAGGACTGTCCGCGTTTGCATCGACCGTTCAATGCCCGGTACAAGCTGCTGATCCATATGCGCGTACACAGTGGCGAAAAGCCCAACAAATGTCCGGTAAGTAGAAGCAGAAGTCCTTCCCGGGAGTGTGAGCTGGGTGGGGGTTGATGTGGCTATTGGAGCAAACCAACATCTGGCATGCCCATGGTGTAGTGTAAGGAGATGGTTCGCGCACTAGTGTTTTGCTGGCTTGTTGTCCGGGTTATGGTTTTTGCCGTTTTTGCTTTCACTCTGGGCGTGTGTATGAGTGATCTGCGTGCATGTGCTGAACCATTAATCCTGAATAATTGCGTCGCGGAAAGAGAGAACTAGAAAGAGAGAGATGTTCATAATAATAAAACCGTTTTTTTAACTTCTTCCAGTTCCCCAGTTGTAAGAAGGCTTTCTCGCGGTTGGAAAATCTGAAAATCCATCAACGATCGCACACAGGCGAACGGCCCTACAACTGCCAGTTCCAAGGCTGCTCCAAGGCGTTCAGCAACAGTTCGGATCGTGCCAAGCATCAGCGCACACATTACGACACGGTAAGGCATCACGGGAGTGGCAGTTGTCTTTCATTTGTATCGTGCCTTATGCTTTACTTTCCCTGTTTTATTACAGAAACCGTACGCCTGTCAACTTCCCGGGTGTAACAAACGCTACACCGATCCATCCAGTTTGCGGAAACACGTCAAGAATCATGGCACTCGCTCAACGGACATACAATTGCGTAGGAAAACGCCACAGCAAGAAATTCCAGCCACACGGCGATACTCCGAACCGGCCCTACCGAGCATGGATGCGTTTAGTGTGGAATCTTACGGTAAAACGGTCCCCGATTTAGAGCTGGACGATGTTTTCGAAAAAGGCTCCAATGTTCAGGGTCAGGAATTAAACAGTCCTTCCTCGTGTCTTGATACGTCGACCGGTCAGACCGAATGTCGTACCACGATGGATGACTTTAACGATATGTCGAGCTGTCTTATGAAAATCCTTCAGCAACCTACTGCCGGTACGGACGGCAGCAGTACAGCAGACATTGACAACAATCGCTATCTGATGGAGAACTTGGGACTTTCGTTCGAAAGTGACGCCAACTATTCGAACGATGAAAGTAGCGTGCTGGGTGTTTCACCTGGCGTGTGTCGAATTACAAACGATACCGCTGGAACGAGTCGCGAAAGAACGCTGTCGGCGTTTTCCACTGAGTTCGATTATTTCGGTGCCGCTGTTTAAGGCGCTTCCCTCGGTAGCGTAATCTCAAAGACTATATTTTACGATTGCTCGATACGATTAGCTAGCCTTTTTAGCTTAAACATAGACAAATTAGAGATAGAGTTGTACGCGTTATATGATAGTTTATGTGACCATTACGATCGTTTGTGATCTTCCATTGTCTCATCATTCTTGACGATACTTCCAAAGAAAGCTACCTTATTTGTTTGTCTTCCGCTAAGTGGTCTTCCATCTTTGTTACAATGCTTGTGTCGTAGTAAAGTTGCGCATGCATGCCATAAGACATTTCCAAAGATGATTAGCTTAAGCTTTTAATCGATTAAGAACTGTTAACCTCCAGCCGTTCATATACACATGCTGGATGGTTTGTGCAATTCTACAATCTCTTTTTAGATAAATGCTTTTTCTTTGTTTAACCTATTTTTAAGACACATTACTTATGTAAAACACAAAAGAATCTCTTTCTCACATGTGTCGTTCAAATTTGAAGCAAATGTGATTTTTGGCAGTAAGTGAAACGAACAAAATTTTTTTGTAAATAAAGTAAATGGTACTAGAGCAATGTTAGTATTACATGCGTGTTAGAGTGTAAGCAGTCGTATGAGATGCTCCTTAGAAAAGATGTATACATTTTGCAATGCAAAGCAAAGACATTAGTTAGTTTGATTTGTTTTGTTTCGTGTAATATTAGTAAATGTTAGCACTATCGCAATCCAAAAAGACATTTAATTTTAAGGGATATAAATAAAACGTTTTCATCATGTACTAGATACAGATTTCCAAACTTAAGATGTTCTTTTTTCCCCTCTCAAGGATGTGCCATCCTTAGCCTAGTTTCCTTACGGATGTATCAGGTTTCTGATGTCGCTGAAAGGGGACACTTTGCGTCAACAGTGCGCAATAAACCGCCGAATGGTAAGAATCCTTAATGCATTTGTTGTTGTAAGAAGGCAAGTCACACGAGAGAACCGGGTATGTGACATTGTACGTCGCTCGTCACCATTCGTAACCCATCAAACGACGTGTCCTTAAAATCATACTTTAGTATGTACCAATAAAATTGAAGCCTTCAGAAGGGAGAAAAAAAGAAGCTCTTCCCAATGACAACCCATCCCGATCGCTCCTAACGAACACCATATGTGTCCTTGGCGGTGTAATGTCTTGCTGTACGGCAAGATCGTTACTGCAAGATCGGAACGGTGGGCTCGCTGCACTAATGCACTTGGTCTGGTGCTTTAACCATTCGTGAGGACATTAGTAGAAGCATTAGACACATTAGCTTGGCGCGATTCGTGATGATCGCAGCCAACTAGGAGAAGATCAGTTGAGCAGATCGACCACCTCGGTACAGCTATAAAGTGCCTGCTCCAGGCACATCCTCACACGCTCAACCGCAAACGATCGGTGGGGCTTGGAACTCATTAAATATCTTACATTTACGACACAAGTGCACATCGAACGTCGAGAAAAAGGGTTTTTAACCAAGCCACTGAGAACGCAAGCAATGATTGAAGCACATTCTACTCTGCCTAGCATAAGCCGCACTAGCGCTTCACGACGATCATAAACCATAAGGGGTTTTAAAAAAGCAAAGACAAGTAAAAAAAGGAGAATGACATTAGTAGAAGAAAAATGTGCGCGTCCTCTAGCATTGCTCTAGCTGCTACTGTTGTATAGTTATCTAGGTGAAGTGTCTCCAGTTGTGACATGAACCGTGAAGAATGATTGAGTTTAGATAGTTGTGGTGGTAGGATACAGAGAGAGAGAGAGAGAGAGAGAGAGAGAGTGAAAAAAACCAAAGAATAAAAAATCATGATGCAAGTGAAAATAAAAAGGAAAAACAAACGTCCAAACACATTGGAATGAAGTGGAATACGGGGACGGGAAGGCTAAAGGGTTCAACGATGGCACGATTCGGGGCCACGGAAAAGTGAGGCCGCTTGCGACACGAAACAGAAGTGACAACGAAAAACAAAACAACAAATAAAAACCTTAGATGGAGGGAATCATAAGCGAACGCTCGAAGAGAATCGGTTCAAATGTCCCCCAGGTTCGTAATGTGCGCGCGGTTTCATCTATAAATAGTAGTAGGTGCGAGGATAGGACTTTTCTTTTTTGTTCAACTTTCGTTTTGTTTTGTTCATAGCACGCAATGAACAATGTGCGTGCCACCCATTTGGTGAAGAATGCGCTTATGGAAAGTTTTTTTTTTTGTTGGTCTTTGGTCGCTTTTCCACAGGCCATGATGGTGGCTAGTGTAGGACCTGTTTAAGAAGTACTGTGTCAATAGTTAATTATAAATGTATCGTTTCATGAATGTTTAACGATATCGATAAAAATAAAGAAAAAGTGAATGTACAGTGCCTCAAATGAACATCCGGACGCCATGATATTGAACCTTTTGCTTTATTTTGAGGATTTTGGATTAACTGAATGTTGGGTATTTGTGATTATTTTTTCACAAGTGTCTAACTGATCAGTAATCGGTTGTCAAGTGGTCAAAATGGACATAAGATTTCCGAATGTCTCAACTTGGGCCTACCACGTCTCCTCTGTCCATGTGAAAGGCTTAAAAGGACTTTACGGGCTGGATCATCCGGTGCCATTCTCATGACATGACTAGCCCACCTGAGCCTGGCTCAGCTTTTCGCTCTTTAGGGATCGTTTCTTTACGGAAGAGCAATGAAAATAATTCATTTTCTATTCAAGTAAAAGTATTAAGTATTCAAGTAGATCCGAATCATTTTAGAGCCTTAAGAACGTGCAATGTTGTATGGACGAGCATCTTTCTGAGCACGTGTAAAATAAAATGTCCCCGTGTTTTGTTGATATTATCATTATTATATTTTTATGTTAACTAATTTTGCTTTCATATTATTGTCAATAATTCTGCTGCTAAAACTTATCATTAGTTTTTTTTTTATTTACCAAGCCTAGAACGCGTAAAACTAGTTTAAAAGTGGAAAATCTATAGGTGGACGAATACTTTTGGGACTCACTGTATAGGTCCTGCTGGAACTGCTGGCTCCTGCTTATTCTAACACGCCAAAACACGAAATATATCAATTTGTTAAGGCAACAAATGAGCCACTTTTCATAGTTTTTATAAAATATACTTTCCAGAAAGATTTTGCTTATTTCTGCCAAATATACCGATGCCTAGCTGAACCAAAAATAAACAGTTTTGAGTTACCATTAAAGAACTTTATATGAAAATAACAAAGCGACAACAATGTATAAATGTATTGTTTGATAATTAATCTTTTATGATCGAATCGGTGTATGCTTGTGTTTTTCTCTGGTGTTAAGGGCTTATGTGAATGATTGCAGGGGTTTGAAAGGCCATTACATGAGTTCTGTGATAATTTTTTATAGTAGAACGTAATTGAAAAACATTTGTTATACAATTATTCTCTATTCCTGATCTGTTGTCCATAATTTTGAAGACCAGATAAAGTTTTATTGTGTGGAAAATGATAAATTCTACAATATTCATCAATATTGCTACGGAGTAGTACATTTTTTTCGTTCTTTAAAATGACAACGATTAAGTTCTGTTCAAAATGAAAAAAATTGTCTTACAAATTTTTGTACCTGATTTTGTTTTAGAAATTGATTAATAAAAACATATGAAAAGAGGTGTTCGAAATCATAATCATAATTCTCTACCCCTAGAATGAGAAAATTGTTATAAGAGTGAAATAAAAAGTTCAATGTCAAGGTGTCCGGATTTCCATTTAAGGCACTGTGCATTGTCTAAACTAATCTTGCGTTCACTGGTCAAACGATCACTGCAGTTATGAAAATTGCGCAGTTTAGCTTTCTGTTTAATCGGACTTTTAAAAATCGAATACGTTTGCATAACTATGCTGAAAAGAAAACTCATACGGGGCAACAGTTTCCACCGGCGGACAAGATGCTCGGATGAGAAGTCGCAGGAAAGCATGGACCGGGCGTGTGTTTGATAAAAGACAGAGCGAAAAGCGAACGAAAACGTCAGCGGTATAAACAATATCATAAATATTGTTTTTTGTAGCAAAAGCAAACGCGAGTGTCGAGGACTTTCGTCGTTGCGTCGTCGTTCGCTGCGGTTCCTTCCGTGCGTGGTGCGATACGCGGACCCGTGGAAGTGGCAGAGGTGTGTGACTCCTGCAAGACGATACAGTTGTGTGGCAGGCGAGAACGATCGTGCCAGATGTGCTGGTAGCCAGAGGCAATGCCCATCGAGGGTTTGGTGCGGTTTAGAGTGCAATACATGTGCCATGCAAGGCACGCACACACACACATAGACTAGAGTGAGGTTCATGGTGGCATGCGATCGAGTAAACTGTTTGTTCGTTTGCCCCGTTTTTTTCTTCTACAGGATCGCAGCGCACGGTTTGCACTTGTTTCGTCGATCATCTCGGCGATCGAGCAGCAGCAGTAGCAGCAAGGTTCGAGACGGGAGGTGAAAAGGTCATCAACATAATGAGCCGTTTTTCCCTTTCTGATAGCGGGTGAATCTGGTGAGCGGTGAGCTCGGGTATGTACTCTGCCACATACATATTTCCACTGACTCATGCCACCCGGTCTCTGCGAAGACCTGCGTGACACCCCTTCGATCACGTGTCCCATGTCGATGTTCCACTGGCAAAAACGGGATAACCATCGCCATTGCTTGTTTGGGTGGATCGCTTCATCGGGAGCATCTGAAGGCAATTAAAGTGGCCCCCGGAGAAGGATGACGCCAACCGCGATATGATGCACATTTGCATCCTCCTAACATGCACATTTGCATCCTCGTGGCTCGTTCAGAATCTGTTTCCCCCCTGTTCACCATCCATCCAGAGGTTCCCAGATGGTAGTCGACGATGATTCCCATTTTCATCTGTCCCATGTCCCGAGTTCCTCCCGAACGCGTGTTGATGACAATCAAAATCGAGAGTTTATCACCATTTCCCCGGGGGGAATAACAGCAACAACATAATAATAATCTTTTCTGGTTTGGCGACGATCGTTCGGCACTTTTTGACGGAGGTAACAATTTGTTTACATTTAACACCACCGGCAAGCAAGGGGGTGCGCGCCCATAAATTTGGGCACTAAGGAGAATTAGCGGCGCGTCACACAGTCAGCAGAGAGGTGTCAGAAATGTTCGGGTATCACGTGTTGTTCCAAACAAACCGTAAAGAAAAAGGAGCACGAAACCCAGCGCGAATATTAATCCAATCGTCGCCCACCATACCGAGAGCCGTTGGAGTAAGATTTAGTGGTTCCAATTTTAATGCATTTTTTACGAGCGCTGGAATGTGTATGGCGGTTTTGATAGTTTAAACATTTGGGACAGCATTAGGCGGCAGGCGTGTTTGTAAGGAGATAAATGCAGTTTATGTAGAGGGAAGATAAGGGATATAAAAGGGCAAGACGACACTTGAATGTTTGTATGCACTTTTGAGTGATTCAAATTGCATCAATATGTGGCTTTTTGGGACAAATTGATTTAAGCTCATGACCGTGAAGTTTGAATTATAGCCGACTGTCGCCTGTTACCGTAGATACGATCGTGGTGCATGTCTAGACTGAATATTGTTCGGAATAAACTGTCACAAAAATTTATCACTTTTCCTCTGTTAAACATGGTGGCCAGACGGAAAATCTTCATCTCCTTCTTGAATCCATAGCTATAACTGATGTTGAAAAGGATTTTGTGCAATCCTCAAGCTCAGATTTTGATTCCGATTGGGTCTCTGTTAAGCAGTCTGTTGAGAGTTCGATATCTTCACTATATGTCCAAGGTATCGTATCCTGTTCACCTTAGTCACCATCAAGACACCTGATCAGTATGATTTGACAGTAGCACTATTCTTCTGCTGCTTTTGTTAGCTTCTGCTGTTAAGACAAGTTGATCGATAGTTCCTCGAACAATTACTGTTCTTCTAAACATGTTTTTATAATAATACCATTTGCTTTTAGACTTGTATATCCTAAAACATCAAAGTCAGATAAGTTAGCTAGAAAAGACAAGAAAACCCTCACACGGAGCCCTTAGCACCGACACATGGAGATTTCTTCGCTATGAAAAAGACTTCTTGATATGAAATGTCCAAAGACACAAGGAATATTGTGTCCTCTCATGACCTAGACCTTAGCTGGGATCAGGACTTTGCCTTTGGATGACGGAATACCAAGCAACGCGACAACCGAGCGCAACAATAGTGATAGGTTCAATATTTACGAATAAGTTTTGAGCGATATGACCAGGCTGTTAGCGTTGCCGAATTGTATTACGACAATCATTATCTGAGACTCTGAGATTCAATCTCTTGATTTCAATTAGTTGTTTTATACTGCATGACATAAAAGATCGCCGATGATCCTCATCGTGAGATCTATCAATGGATTTTAAAGCAATACGTGGCTGTTACGATTGACGCGAGACACTTAGGTCATGAGAAAACTAAGTTGTTTCCCAACATACACAAAGCACTACAATCTAGAAACCAATTAAACCATCTGGCCGGGTAGCACAACGCCAGCGAGCGTGTGCGACACGAAATTGAATTAGTCGATCAGTGTTCATCACGTGTCACAAATCAACAAAACAAACATGCCAAAACCTGTCACCGAGCAAACGCGTTCATGTCTAATGAGATTGTTTTTTTTTTTTTGCTTATTGTTGCCATATTATGCTCCGATTTTGGGACGCTCTTTTGCACTGCTTCTGCTGGAATTACATCTGCTCATTTTGCGATTGGATTTAGGAACGGACCGAGGCGCACAGTTTTTCGTATGACGCTTTCTTTTTCTTCGCATCGATCGTTTCTGCCCGCCCAAAGGATGCTCCTGTGCTCGATTGTGCATAACGATTTGAAAAGTACCCCACCAGGAGTGTTATATGCACTGAAGAATGGTGAGACAGCGAGACGCTACCGTTGCGGCAAGTGCGTTAGTGATCGTCTATAAATCACAATGATCTTCATAAGCGGGTATCTTCGGCTGTGGCCAAGGGGCAATGGGTTAGAAGTGTGGAGTCAGTGTACGCAAGAGCACAGCAGCACAACGGGTGCTCAGTACCGACGGTGAACGACAGCATATCATAAAAATAAACACACGACTTTACCCCATACATCGCGAACATGAATGAAAATTGATTTTTCTCGCAGCTATGTTGGAGGTTTTTGGTCGAGGATACTTTTTTAAGCCATGGTACTGATCATTTGTGCTTGGTATAGCGATCGTTTAGGTTTAAAAAATATCGATCAAATCCCTATTTATATAGATATCTATTAAGAGGGCTAGTGATCAACGGGAGCAACCTGTGCTGTTTAGCATCTGTAAACATTTTGATCAACATTGTTTTTAATCCACATCAACTTCGTATCCTAAACTTTGCTAAGAACATTTATAAAAACACCATAACTCCTGAGCCAAGACACTACAATAAAGTAGTAATTTTTTTGTCTAATCTAACTAAATAATGTTGGCGAAGAATCTGCTTGGTCTCGAAATAATCATTTGTATCTTCTATATACCTTGTTACAGTAATAGGAGCACTTATCTCTTGTTTCAACCTTTCACAAAAGTCCTTTAAAGATGCCCTTCTTCTGCCAATTGGAAAATGAAACATTGTAGACGGTCGCCTCTTAGTAAATTAGAAATTAAATCCTTAGTCAATGCAATTGAATTCTGAATGTGCGAGATGCGTGTCAAAGGGTCACACAAACGATGAACATATTCAGATTGGATATCGATGAGTCTTAAACCAAGATAGTGCGACTGTTGGGCGATTGTTCTGAAGGTGAATGTGGTCGCAAAGACTCGAACACAGACTTGTTCCTAGCTGTTGATGTTGGTTAGTTGTACCTAATATGTACAGTAGGAGGAGTAGAGGCCATCTGTCGATATAAAAATCTAAACTATACATAACATACGCCTTGCGGTATTTACTGTTAGTCGTTAAAGCAGATGAAAATTTCCTTGCCATGATCGAAGGAAAAAGAGCAGATGATTTTGTGTTATCCTTTATGCAAGATCTTATGTCTTTTGCCACCTTTATCACGAGCCTTATTCATTTTATCTCAATATAGTTAGGCGAATTTTAGGTTTGACTTGTCGTCCAGAGAAAGGTAATGAGCCTTAAAATACAAATTAAGATTATGTGACACCGATAAGACATCCATCAAAAAGGTCATGATGAGCTATAGACGCTAAGAAATGATATTAGATAAGGAATCAGCTGTACGATAATTTCTTTGTTTGTCATATGCAATTCTCAGGTCTAATTAAACGTGTCATGAGAATGGTATCAGGCGCTTCTCATTCCGTGAATCAATTTTCGTCGATATTAGTTAACTATCTTAAGTAGCTAGAAATCTTTAATTAATTGATTCATAAGCGGTAGTCAGATAAAAGCAAAGTACGCATCCAAACAAAGCACTTAACACAAATCCGCCCATTTTTCTCTCAGCGTAAAATTATGCCACTTGACAAATTGCAGCCACCGATTGCAGTAAACCCACCCTAAATCCTCCGTTGCATCCGGTAGCACGAAAGCCACTCATCATTCCAAACCGTCCTTCAACTCATCCACAAAATGAGCCGATTAGCCGAGCTCGAACGCAGGTCATAAATTTAGAATCCGTTCGTCATCCCATACCATCCAGAATCCAACCACTGTCGCTCCGGAACCAACCGGGTGTGTCGCCCTCATCCGGTACCGTTGGCTTCCGTTCCTTCCATCCCAGCCGCGGTAGGAGCTCGGAAAGATTCATCAAATTAGTTTATAAACACATTGTCGTGATGTTTTGTAAATAACAGTCCATCCATCTCGACCCGATCGTTGCCACCGACCGCAACTGGTGGAGAAGAATGGCAATGAAGCTGATGCCACACTGCATCACGAACGATCCGACTGGGGGACGAGAAACCTAATTTGAGAAGTGTGAACTTAAAAACCACTTACCACCGACACTGTCACATCTTAATCATCGCGATCGTTTCCTTTTTCGCTTGCACTTCGACGGGGTGAATGCATTTTCGGAGGGATTTCAGTGGCGAGGGTGCACTAAGAGTGACGCGCTACGCTTTACGAAACGTGACCTAAACGGTGGGAACCGATTGAAGGAAAAACAAAAAGCGGCTCTTACATCCTGACAGGAATTGGCACCGATGGATGATGCAGTGAGGGAAACCGCCGCTCTTAACGAAGCTTCCGATGGGTTGTTGATGTTGTGTTTGGTGGCTTGATGTAGTGGATTTTGTTGTTTCGCTGTCTGTTTGATGATCGTTTTAGTTACGTTCGAGCGATGGATCAAATCCTTTCGTACGCTTTAGGACCCCAGTATGTGTTTATGTGTGGATTATGGGTTGTTTTTTCCCAGCGCTAATGTATGGGAATAAAACTATTGTTATTGCGTCACGAACGGGTGAACTTGCTCTTATCCATGAAAAGATCACGTGTACGTGTTTTTTTAAATAGAAAGATAGTAACTATGATGATCTTGATCGCTGAAATTCTTAGTTTTTTGGACCCTGTGACATTTTAATATAGCTTAAAAATGCATTAGGTTAAGCTAGTTCTTAATTTCTCCAATACAAAATTGAATTCTTGCTGCAGTTTTTTTGAAGCTTTGTTAAAATTATAAATTTAATTGAGCCATAAACTGATTTACCAAAACTTTATTACCGTTTGTGACTCCTTCACCGAGGAGCATCAATGGAATTGACAGAAGTCCTGCAATAAAGGAGTATTGGAAGTACGAATTAGGAGTTTACACAGATTCAAGGTCTCAAAATCCACAGTGATAGGGATAGAACTGTAGACGCTCTAATCTGGCAATCGCCGTCAAACTAGTGTTGTGCGAACTGAGTAAGAGTGAATGATTGATTTAATTCTTCCTAAAGAATAAGTTGAATAACATCTTCATGAAGAGTTTTAACAACTCATTTACGATTCGAATCGTTGAACAACTCTTTTACGATTCCAAACGTATAACAACTCTTTTTCGATTCAAAACGTATAACAATTCTTTGAAAATTGTTAGTCGCCAAGACGATTCGAATTGTTTAACAACTCTTTTAAGTTTTTAACTATCAAAAGCATTGTTGAACGTTTAGAATCGCAAATGAGTTGTTAAACGATTCTGATCGTCGGGGCGAATAACAACTCTCAAAGAGTTTGTAAACGATTCGAATCGCAAAAGAGTTGTTAAACGATTTGAATCGGTAAAGAATTGTTAAACGATTCGAATCGCAAAGGTAAAGGAGTGAGAATGAACTAATTCTTTGAAAAGAGTTTTTATTCTCTTCTCTAGATCAAACAACACAAGCATATTCGTGGATCGATCGCACCCAGCAACAGTACGATTCACCAAATCAAATAAAATTCAAATGATCGTTAAACTTGAGATTCGTATCAAGTCAAAGATCCTTGACACCATTGATGTCGAGATGCCATATAGTGTACATATAATACCTTCAAACGATATTATATATAGAACTACCAAACGAAATTACATCACACTTCTGCGGACAAAGTATTAATCAATTAGCACCGTTAATATGGATCTGAATTAGAAACTCACTGTGAATTTTGGTGAAGATCATCTCCTGTATTGGATTTTTAAGGACTTAAACTTTTATTAGCCTTCGTCTAACAATTCCAGTCAACCAGCTAGGGTGTTACAACAAGTAACTTGGGTGCAGATGTTTAAGTTAACAAACTTCTCTATTTACTGTTGGAACTAATGAGAATGTTCCAGTGTTTAGCGGTGATCTATTGACTGTAGGGATCGCTATCTCCTTCGGATTAAGTGGCCTTAGGAGATCTGGCCGTCTCATCAAATATCACACCTTTCAATAAGGATCGTTACCAAGGATAGCAACTAATCATAGTTCGAACTGTCCTGCCGATGCTTATCACGTAGCTTCTGTTGTAATTGTTATAATGTTTCTTAAAGTCTTATCTGAGCACTTGAAGATCTTGCAAGAAGCATATTACACCGCTTAGTAGATCCTTAATAACAGTTCTTTTTATTCTAACTATTTAAAAATATCTGAATTAGCACACTTTGAAAAAACCAGTTCTAGTTATTTGAAGAAGTATTTTTAATTATTTTGAATGGTGCTTTGAAGTTATTCTGAGTGAAAAACAATAAGCAAGTCAAATCGTTCAGAACATTCAAGAACAAAACGTTTGAACTGTTTCCCTCATCAGCCAGCTCATCGAACTATTGGAAGCTTATTGGATATCTTATTTCACGTGTCCCATAATTTGTACGAAAGAACATTCATATTTTACCACTTTTTCCCACTCGAACGCAATTTCCTTTCCATTTCTATTCCGTTCATTTCACGCTTCATAAATTGAAGTTTAGTCGTTGGTTATGGTGCGACATTTTTCACAACCAAGCTCATTGATCCTAGCCTGTACAGTTAGCCAACTCGGTTGACTTTGTACTGGATTAAGTGAGATTGAATCGGAAAAGCGTTTGAGCATTTGGACAGACACTTGTTCGGGAAGAAAGAGAGCGTAGCAAGGACCTAGCGTAGAACATGTTGTCGAAGGCGTTCGAAAGCGCAGGCGTGATTCGATACGCGTTTAGGCAGAAGGGGAAAATTATGATGTGTAACGAAACGTTTTCCATGTGCCTGCTGGCACCCTCGATTCGGAAAACCAACCACCAGATCTTTGACTGGATCAATTGATTTAACTCGGAGAAAACGTTCAACCACTGCCTCTACGTTCCAACAAACATGCACCCTTACGCCCGGGAAAATGTGTACGGGAAATGATCGTAAAATCCTGTCGGGTTGTGCACACAGCAGTCTTTACAGCTGCATACGGATTAGAGCGCCGGTAGTGGTTTTAAAAATTTTACAACATTTTTATGTTACTGTGCAACATTGTAACAACAATCGTAAACCTCCGAAAATGCGTACCAGCCACGTGATTACAGGCGGCAAACGGTTGCGAGCAGTTTTATGGTATTTTAATCGAGCTTACGTTACGGATCCTTGCGCTTCCGAGGATGATATGCTGCAGCCATTCAATTCGTTCCCGCCGTAAACGAGTTTTTCGAATCATCAGACGCGTACGCGAGTGATAAAAGTTGCACAACAACCTTTAAGTGAGTAGTAAAGTTGATGTATGATGATCGTAATGGATGAATAAATGATCCGATGAAGTGTTTGGTGTGAGCAGTAATGATCGATGAAATGGGTTCGCGTGATACTAAAATGATCGTATAAAGCGTTTCGTTTGTTTTTCCTTATTTTTCTTGAGTTACGAGTAATTCCGGTTTTTTTTTATCTGCTGCAAGAGCTACTTTAAATACTCAAGATCGACAAGTATCCAAAACGATTTATGATGTACAGTTTTTTCTAGGTATATTTGGATAATAAATGCGTCCAAATATTTAAAACCACACACGATTCGATAGAACAAGAATAAGCCGTAGACTGGTTAGATTGTTGTTACCTTGAATCGCGCATTGTTTTAATCTTGTGGACGCTTACTGTACTTACTTATCAGGCGCTACAACCGCTTAGCGGTCTTGGCCTGTTGCAACAATCCTCGATACCGCTCACGGTTTAGCGCCGTCGTCTGCCAATCCATTATCCCGGCCGTTCTGGTGGACGCATCGACGCCATCACTCCATCTCAGTTTGGGCCTACCACGCCTCCTCTGTCCATGTGGAAGGCCTAAAAGGACTTTACGGGCTGGTTCGTACGGTGCCATTCTCATGACATGACCAGCCCACCGGAGCCTGGCGAGCTTAATTCACTGCACGATGGTAAGATCACCGTACAGCTCATAGAGCTCGTCGTAGTAGCGGCTCCACCATTGTCCTTCCACACATACGGGGCCAAAAATCCTTCTGAGCATCTTCCTCTCGAACGCGGCTAAGAAGGTTTCGTCAGTTTTGGACAGAGTCCATGTCTCAGAGGCGTATGTGAGTACTGGGACTATAAAGGTTTTGTACAGTCCTAGCTTCGTCCGTCGCGACAGGTATTTTGAATGCAGAAGTTTCCTCAGGCTGTAGTATGACCGGTTGGCAGCCAGCACCCTTGCGCGCAATTCAACTTCTATGTTGTTGTCGGTGCTGACTTTTGACCCCAGATAGGTGAAGTTTTGGACGACTTCGAAGGTGCGATCACCTATCTGTACATCACCCCTGCGTAGATCAGTGTTTGTTAGCAGGGCCGCCGGTGGTGCCACCATCATTTTGGTTTTTGCCTCGTTGATCTCCAACCCGAGGTTCAGTGCCGCACTGTACACTGTACTTAATACAAATAAATCAAAGAGACATACACTGTACTTAATACAAATAAATCAAAGAATTTTAAATTATACATTGTTATGGCCCAACCTGCCTAACGTCTGAGCACACTCACCGATGACAGGCAATGGTCTTCGTGTGATGTGTGAGTGTAGGAGGTCGGGTCAGAGGGCACCATTCGGTGAGTGCTCATTCGGCTGTGGGCTACCGCGTAGATAACATAATGGATTGAGAATACAGCAACAAGAAAACCATCATACCGGCGTGTAATCGTTTAATCGTTTAAAGGAGTGCGATATCACAACATACATAATGTAGAGTAAAGTATTTACTATTAAAAAAAAAACAAACTAATTTCAAAGAAATCAATTCTTAAATTAACTTAAGTTTTTCTTTTTTAGAAGACGGATGCTCTATGCCGTTGTTTAAGGTTTCCCAAAATATTAATATACCTTTACGTTTTTGATGTAAGTTTTAAAATAATCGTATTTAAAATACTCTTCTCTACATTTCAGTTAAAATGTTTCATCTAGAAACGTGTTTCTTAATCACCGACAAAAAGACAAATTTTCTCAACAGAACTAGTAGCTCCGGAAGCCACCGTGGAATTTCGAAAAAGGATTCGATGCGCTCATAATAACGCGAAGGAAGTATTTCAAATATAAAAAAAAACTCATTATAGTGCCCAACACTACCGACATAACAAAAAATGAAGCTTAAAAAATCCATCACACGACGCGATGCATTCCAACGGGAGTTATGAAAGGTTACGGTTCCATTTTCCCATATCGGTGGCCGTGTCGTGTTCGAAATTAGGTGTTTTTCCCGCAAACCATCGCTATGTTGTGGTGTACGACGCTTCCCTTTGGCCCACCGTCCTTTTCCCACCGTCTTCCTCGATCGATGCATTTTTCCAGCGTCGATCGTCGATCGCTGCTCAAGTGGTGTACGGTTTAATGATGGTAGGTGCTTTTTATGGACCATTTTCCAACATTTCGATGTTGTTTTTCTTCACCATTCTCGCACTCCTGCCTGCTTCCACCCTGATTATCAGGTTCCTTTTTAATGTGGTCCAAACAGACGTGCTCCGGGTGAGCTTCGGGAGTCAAGGCGAACGTTGTTTTTCTTTTCCACTTTGCTGCATCGATCCAGCGGCCTCCGACCACGGTTGGCCTCTTCGACTTTACGATCGTTTTCCTCTCCAAACAAGCCGTTAGGAGTCGTTTTAAGGGAACATTAAAATAATATTAATTATCGGCCTAACGGCCCGCAAGTCGATGACATCTCTCGGCGCGATCGGGTGCGCGCTGGTGTTGATGATGGTGATTGGTGGTGGTCCACAAGGATGCGCCTTTCGTACGATGGGAACCTGGGAGCTGAAATTTGATGAACTGCGCAGTGTGGCAGCGAAAGGAAAACGACGAACAAACATCCGAGAAAAAAAAAACGAGCGATGACATCGTGTCTGTGTCAATGTGCGTGGTAGTTACAACGTGTCGAGGAAAAAGGATACCGCTCCGTGCAAGGATATACCCGAGTTGCGTTCGTTGACAGAACCGATAGGACAATGACTTGGAATTGGAGAAAAAAAAGCAGGATCACGAAGTCTGTTTTATTGCTACTGAAGAACGTACGGCACAGGACCCGCGTTTGAACTCTTGTGGAGGTAGATATTAAAATTGCTCACGCTATAAAAACAAGTCATCGTATCCATATGACACCGGAATTTGGCTGTTTTTCTAGGGATTAAGTTTTTTGTTAGCTTGAGAAACTCTAACTTTGATTTACTGTTGGGTTTAGTTTTGAGAATAAACAATATTATGAATACTATGGATGAGATGAAGTATCTAAACATTTTTTTGTTGGTGGTGTGGTTAGTTCACTTAAGCAAGGAAAGGAAAATTCCTTTACATCGTAAAACCAGAAGCCAGCAATCGGAAGGGTTTAGAGCATAGTTAAGGAAAACCGGGTTCAGAGAACTGCCATAAAAATTAATGGTAAATTGATGTACAGGATGCCAGGTCCCTCCCGAAAGTAGTTTATGGTCATGTTATGAGCTAAACAAATACTTATGTCATGGATAAATATGGATGTCGGGAAATATATGAATTCTTTGCTAACTGTGGGAAACTTTGTTTTGTCCTTAAGCTTGATTTTGGATTAACTCAATCGAGAATTTATGACAGATCGTGTCACATTTGCAATAAAGAAAAATTAGCTGGCCTAGCGGAACTATTCCAATAATGGTAACTTTGGATTAACACAATATCGACCGATAGTTATCCAATGCTCTTAAGCTCCCGTTATGGACAGGTAATTTGGACCTAAAGCAGACGTAGAAGCAGAGTAGTCCAGGCTCAAAGAACCAGATAACAGACCAACGAGACCAATCGACCAAGATTTGTTTCGCTAGGATGAAACTCAAGGATGAAACTGGGTTCGACACGACGTTGCCAAGCGGTCATTAGCTCGCCGTATTTCGTCCAGTCGATGTTCCTCGTCAAGTCACATTCGACGAGAACCGGATCGGCTGTACGATTCCCATTGACAATTGAGATCTCTATTGGCAAGTGATCACTGCCAAGTGGGTCTTGGATGACCTTCCACTTTGAATCCAGACCCAAGGATGACGTACATAGAGATAGGTCTATTGCGCTATTTCGTGCCATAGGTGATGACACCCTAGTTGCTTCACCAGAGTTTAGGATGGTCAATCTAAAGGTGTCGCAGAAATCCCTAACGATTGGTGCTCGATTGTCATCGTACAAACAACCCCAATCTTGTCCATGAGCATTAAAATCGCCTAGGATAAAAAACGGCTTTGGAAGAACCGTAGCTAACGTTTCAAGATCCTTTTTGATCTTCTCAGAGTCAATATTGGCTCCCGGGGGGATATAAATAGACGCAATAGAAACGTCAAGATTTCCTAGCTTGGCCTGGATAGCGACGTATTCGATACCCTCGGGTGTAATGAGATGTATTCTGTTGAAGCTGTGAGTACTTCGAATACCTATAAGAACTCCCCCACCACGCTTATCACTAGCTGGGTCAAAACGATCGTGACGTATGATATTATATTCTGGGAAGGTTATGAGTTTTTCGGGTGAGAGCCAAGTTTCGATTAGGGCAAAAGCGTTGCAGTTATGTTGCCCTAACAAAATTTTGAAGGAGTCTATTTTTCCAATAAAAATTCTGCAGTTCCATTGAAGTATGGTAGCCATTGGGAAAACTATTCGTTCAAACGGACCATCATACTAAGGCTAGGGCATTGTTCCAGCCATTGTCTGACCATTCCTCTTAGGAAAGGGAATGCTAGAGGGATCATACCCGCAAGTGGTTGCGGGAGGTGAAGGGCTTCGATCAGAGATTGTAGAATCTCTGTCAAGCTAGGGATCTGGTTAAAGGATCTGGGCTCGCTTGGAAAAGCCAAGTCTTTGAAGCTCGGCTTCTTAGGGGGCTGGGAGGGGACATCAGCGGCACGTATGGGATATTCTCTAGGAGGGAGAGGCGTTGTTTCCACGTGACGCCGTGGTGCCTTTTTGGGCAAAGATTGTGTCTTTTTCAAGGTGTTTTTTGATAGGCAACCTTGTAACATTCGATCGTCTAACTCCCGTGAGTGGAGCCAGATTGGGCAACGGTTATTTATCCGCTACTACTGAGAGCGTGTCGAACGGGTTCACGCTTGGGGTCGTCTTCAAAACATCGGCGTACGAACCCCTGGCACTTTGAATGATCGACCACTTGTGTTCCGCCTGTCTTCTACGGTAGACAGGACAGGAAGTTACCTCATGCCATTCTTTTTTGCAATGAAGGCATGTTTTGGCAGCGGTCTGGCACTCTGTGGTAGAGTGCGCTCCTTTGCATTTACTGCACTTTGTTGCATTGGTGCAATAAGGAGCTGAATGCCCAATCTGACTGCAATTCGTGCAGTTCGCGACCTGTGTCACGAATGGTCGACGGATTGCCACACGAAGTCCCTCAAAAAGAACAGAGTTCGGAAGAACAGTGCCTTCGAAAGTGATTCGGAGCGAGGAAGTCTCGCGAAACACCTTCTTGCCGTCGACCATGCTTGAAGCGAAAAGTTTTTTCACTTCCAGGACCTTGGCACGAGGAGTAGATTGGTGCAAAAATGCCCCCTCTCCGTACTTTAGGATGTCCTCCAAGGGGTATTCGAAATCATCGACAACACCGATGATTTCCACCAATCCACCGGGTATGTATACCCGGCAATCCTCCGTAAAGGACGGGTCGGCCGCAATTGCATTGGTTTGCAGCCGATCTTTTGCGGATACCCGCATCTTATTCGGACGCAGCCGAAGAACATCCAGGACCCCTGGATATTTTTTATAGATCGATGCGGTGATCGATCGCACACCCAGGAGTTTATTCCTTGGCATGAAGTAAACATCATGCACCCCATTATAGGATGCATGATATGCCCTGTTTCTCGGTTTCGGATCCGACGCCGGAGACGATTCCGAAGCCCCTGCAGAAGAAACTATCTTCTTTTTCGCCGTCAAGCCGGGATCCGAATTCTTGCGCTTCACTGTGGTGAAGCCAGTATCAGATCCCTCATTCGGCTCTACCATCCTGGTAGAGCCGGAGCGAACGGATTAACAAAAAACAAATGAGGGGGAAAAGGATGACACTATACGTAAAGGACAACTTACCGGACAACACTTAGCGAGAGAGATAGTACACCGCGCAAGTAGCGAGCGTACTTACTCGGTGTATCGCTCACTCACCCAAACACACAACACTGCATGGGATAAATTATCACTCGGAGCACAGCTGAACGCTTTTACAAACGTATCGCTTCGCAATCGTTCAAACACTCACGCTTATTTGGGGTCGATGGCTTGTGTCTCGTCGTTATCATCTATCGGATAACGGTATTACTAGAAGCGCTTATAGAAACGCCTTATTCGCTTCGTGGTTGGAGACGGAATGATGATCAAAGTTTTAATGATAAAAAATGTTGCCTTAGGCTTGTATATTATGCCCTTGTGATGCTAAATTCCAATATGTTCAATTTACTTTCAATTAGATACTATAAGCAGTGCTAGAAGTAATAGCTTAACTGTGGTCTTGACCTCATTTTCAATGTCAAATCGTACTGGCTAGGACATCTGTTTACAGTACTAACATGGATCCACAGTTTCGGGCAACACGTTTCAAGACCAAGCAATAATTTAAAACTAAGATGAATATCCTTAAGCTGGATATTAAGTTCTTTCGCAAACACTTTACAAATGGTCATATTATTATTGTTCGTGTGCCAAGGGCTGCCAAACACTACATTTCCATCATTTCTTAATGCGAAGCAAAACACCGAAAAAAAAAACACGCTGGGACCAATAAATTTAACCATCCTAACATGCGCAGCCAGTTTGGCGCACGCAGCAATAAAACATATTCGTAAATTATCGCCAGCGAGACAATATCATGCCCGGTTGCACATCAGCGCCGCTCAGTTTGCAAAACGGAATTTGGACAGGCTTTAAGCAGAGCAACAAATATCAAACATCAGTAACAAGCCGAAAATAAACCTGAAACATATCGTTTGTAAGCGATGTTGTGATGAGTGTGTTTTTGTGCGTTTTTTGTTTGCTGTTTTTTTTTGGTGGTTGTTATGACGATCGTTTCTATTACACTTTGTGTTTGCTTGCTTCGTCGTTATGTTCCACATTTCTTGGGGGAATCCTTACCACGTTTATGTTTAGTTCGTGTTCGCTCCGGATCACCGATATGCTAAGGGGGCTAATGATTTAGACAAGGATGGGAAGGCACAGCACTGGGCGTCGGAGGGTTGGGGACGCGGTAGGATCAAGTCACAACTGTACGTTTCCTTGTGATAAGAGCGTGAAACACGTGCGAATGGTAGGTTCTTTTTTTCATCCTTGATTTAGCGTGCCGATCAAACATGTGCGGTGGTGGCGTGTGGCACACGAATTTAAACAAACAACTGTGCAACATCGGTTTTGCAAATCCTCTGCTGCGCGTTCGACCATATGTGTGCTCCGATCGTACGACACAACCGCCGCACTGAGGGTGAAGGCGCGAGCCAGCGAAAAGTCCGAAATGTGCTCACTGGGAAAAGAAGAAAATATTTTTGTATTTTGCTTTACTGCATCAAATTCAATGGGTAGAGAGGTTTTTTGTCGTTGTGTAGTTTAGGGCTAAAAGTGAAGCAAGAATTTAAAGGGCGTTAGATGTGGGGAGGACGTGGTGAGTTCAATTCCTTGGGGCATGTTTCACTAAATAATTCAAGGATCAAGATTTATGCGCCAAGAACAGGGATGGTCCATGTTTTTGATAGAATACACTTTTTGTTAATTTGTAGTTCCTGTCAACAACCATTTAAATATATCATCAAAGTACTACTTACCACGTGATACAACCAACCGCTTAGCGATCTTGATCCTGACATGAGCACAAGAGCCTCGTGAGTCTAAACGAATACAAAATGTTACTTTGAGTTTTACCTGGTTTACCTTCTGTCCGCTGTGGCACCGATTCTTCACTCGACAGGGCCGGGATTGAAAGCCAGAGATCGAACCGTTCTGGGATGACGACTCCAGGAGTTGCTGGATCAACTCCGGATCGACTCCGGATCGGAGTCTGGATTGGACTCTGGATTGGACTCCGGATCCAAGTCGGATGTATGCAGTGTGTTGATCGGAGTGCTCCGGATTCGATCGGAGTACTCCGGAGCTCCGGAGTCGAATCCGGAATTTTATCGGATTCGGAGTCGGTTTTCAACATGTGGATTCGGAGTGGATTCGTGAATCCACTCCAGAGTTCCCGTCACTACTCTGCAGCATACAAGCAAACAGGCAAACGCGTGGCATTACAACGATTCGGTAATTTCTTCAAGTTCTCCAATAATTCTACATTGCTATATATTTCGGTTTGTTTCGACACTTCGATTGTTTATTCCGGTTCATTGCCATTTTCGTTTTTCCTAAAATTTTGCATCAAGACCATTAATGAAGACAGCAGATAATATTTAACCGTTTATCGATAATCTTAATGTAAAACGCAAGAAATTAAAATCCATGATTGTATCATTTAACCATCTATAAGAGTTTAGTTTGTCTGTGTGTGTGTGTGTTTGTGTTTGTGTCACTCTTAATCAAATCTCTTCCACTTTTCCAGTATTTTATCCTTAAGTTCAACTTTGCTTTTGCTAACACACGTTACCACTGAGGGACTAGAAACACAGTGTACACGAAAGAGAGTAAGGAATCATCAAATCAAACGCGTCTATCGTCTAGCAGCTCTCTACTAACTAGTTGGTTTTAAATCGTTCGATTTTGTTTGCTGGCGCCCGCAATTGCATCGTAATGGTGCACTTTTAACGCCATCGTGCTTCATACTACATCAGGAACACTAGGAAAGTTGAAACGAAGGAACGAAACACAGTGGAGATCGATAGAGTGGTAGTTGTTGGTGCTAGAGGAAATAGTACGTTGAGAAAATTGGGCGGGGAGAAAACAACAGACACAAAACAAACAAACCGTGCTCGGGAATGTGTTCTCGTAGGTGCAAAAGGCGTGTCAACCGATCGATGAAGCTCCTGAACGCCGGTTGCATTTTTGGTAACATTTAATTAAAGGGCACGCGCAATTGTTTTGTACCCTGGGCTTTTACTAGCCATAGGAAACGCTACTGATATCTAAAATACTCCCTCCCCGGTACACATATTTACAGAGCAAAGCCGTCGTAACACGATCGATCAGACCATCGTTCACTGCCGAGGTCCGTTGGCCCGGGGGACATCATCATCAACAATCACACGATACAAAACAAAACAAATAAATCTCACACTCACTAACATACGTTCAGTCCCAACCCATTTGCTATTACGTTACGAAAGGAATCTTAATTAAGTTTGTTTTTGTTTTGTTTTTCCCCTCTCTAACTAATATCGTCTTTTTAGAAGCTTTGCTAGTGAACTATAAATAAACCTGTCGCCCCAGTTGCAGAGGGCCGATACCCGCTGCCGAATGTTCCCCGTTTAAACTTCTCGCATCGGCAGCGGATGGGCTTCCGAGTTGAACACATACTTGTCAAGATCGATCTCGTTCCGATCGTCGCTAAACAGTAGGTAAAAGTACTTTAGCGTCTCACCCAGCCAAAAGCTTTCCATCATATCGCGTGGTCGCGTGTTGAGTGGACTTTTCACATTACCGATCGAGGTGTAACCGTTCTTTACTTTTGTGTAACGATTGAACGCTTCAAAGATTGTCCAGCCCATGTCCTGGTACGTCCGGTTACCGGTGATGGCGTAGAAGTAGTACAGGCTTTCGATAAACTCCGGACGTAGCAGATTGTGAGCATCGTTCGTCTTTACGTAGATGTCCGTTTCGGACTCTCCGTTTACGTTGAAGTACGATATTTCGGGTGCCAGCTGGGTCGGTTGCTTCATGTACGTTTGGTAACATGTTTCAAGCAAATCCGTTGCCAATCGCAGATGCGTCTTGGGCATACCGTTCTTGTAGCCGAGCAGCAGTGTACCGGGCAGGTAGCAAGTGAGATGGTCCATCTTCGGTTTGAAGTCTTTCCCATTAAGCAATTCACCTATGTAGACGTGTTTTTCATTCGGTGTGGTACGTACGAGCTGATTCAGGACGCCACGAATAGACTTCTGATAATCCTCGATGAGACTGCAGAATGGAGATAGTGGAATGAGAGAAATTCTCTACCAAAACCAACCAAGAATCGCTTGTACTTACTAATCGTCAGCCTTTTTGCCGGTTTGCAGCCACTGCTTGAGCAAATATTCGTAGTAAGAATCGGCACGCGCACCGAGTGAGATTGTCGCAAAGTTACGAAACTGCCCGGTATTAGCGTTGATGAAGATCGGTACCAAGCCTTCGTTTTTGTCCAGCTCGTGTATTTTAAGGTTCACCCTTGATGCCACCTGTAAAGAGATTCTTAGTTTTATTCCTCCATCCTGAACGATTCCAAGCGACCGTTGGACGTACCTTCTCAAAGATAGGATTCTCCGAGCTGCGCGATAGGTCACGGAATTCGAGCTGAATTGTCGTCACTTCGCTCGTCGAACTGTCCGGTGACCATTTCGGTGCGTGTGCAGCCAACGATCCGATGTTTACATCCGAAAACGGAATGCCGGACGGTGAATCGAAACATGGCAGTAGCCGATTTCCCAAATCAACCGCCTTGTCCAGAAACATACGGTCACCGCTGAGATGGTACGCGCTCAGCAGCCCACCAACCACACGGATAGTCACTTCGAAAAGATTTACCTCACGGTTTACATCGAATTTTAAGTACTTTTCGATCCAGGTGCGTGCTTCATCGAATTCGTCCTGCAGATCCATAATGTATAGTGTATCGAGGGAATCTACCAGCGTCAGGCCGAGTCCGAACCAGTCGGAATAACCCATCGAAATGGGTTTTAGATTGTCATGGCCCCAGGCGTATTCTTTGTAACCCTTCCACGAATGTTGTACCGCTTCTACTACGGCCCTCTGTCGATCGTTTGTTGGACCCTACAAAAAAATTCGATTAGCGTGAGTTTGAACATCATTTTTTTTTATCATTTCCTACAAACAAATTCTCATCTCAATCTCATGGACGGTCACAGGTCACAAAAGCATGCAGACTAACTTTACCAACCACCGAACGCTACACATACCTTAAAATCTTTTGCACCGGCAAACGGTACACGACGGTTTTCCTCGAGCACATTCTCCTCGTTGTCGACAATTTCTTTTGGTGCGTTTTGTACAATTTCAAGCTGCATAAGATTAGCTTCCGGTTGCTGGTCGGCCGGTTTCGCTTCCCCCGTCGGAGGATTTGCTAAACTGTCCGTGAGTTTGATCTCTTTCACCATGGCAGAAGCAAATCGCTCATGCTACGGTTTTTGGAGCGCATTTTCGACCACAACCACAACATGGGACAAACACAGTCGCACATCGATCAGACAAGTGGTAAGATAGACGATACAAACATGGGGGACAAAGTAACAGTGGAAGAGAAAATTTAGAACTTATTTGCTATGGTGCGGACAGACAGGTGGTACAAAAGCACAATTACCCTCTCTTTAAACGGTGCTATCTGGATGTGTTCCATAGGATCGATCGTGTCGGAGCTGCGGGACGGATCGCTGAATGGTAGCACGAAGAATATAATGTAGAAAATGCACATACCGGCCAGTAAGATGCAGGCTAAATTCTTCTGAAACCGCGACAGTTGGTTCCAATGCTGCAACAGAGGCAAGAAACACATGAAAATGGTATTTTAATTGTTATCGGAAAAAGATTACTTTAGTGACAATACATACTCGTTTTAAGCTTTTCCTAGAGCTAACATTTCCCACAATTATCGGATCATTGCTGACGGGTAAAATCACCGATACGTGTTCTATTTTGGCGTCCATCGTCGCAACGTTCTACGTGAAGCGGACGAATGGAAATTTTGGGACAGCAGTGCTCCCGCGTTGCTGCGTTGGCGGCGATGGTACGCACCGTCAAGTTCTTCGATTCGATTCAACCACTTTTTATCTATCTTGGCCCAGAAACCTCATGATGGTTTGTTGTTACAAGTGCACACGGATTCACACACACGGATCGGATGAATGTTGGAGTGTCGCAGGGAAGGGGGCTGCAGTGGTGGCTACACTTGTCTTACCGGAACTTTAACCACACAACCGTTGCCGGTTGCTGGGTTGTTGGTCGAGGGAAACAAATCGGATCGCGGAAGCTACATGAATTTGGACAAAGTGGGGTTTTTTTTTTGCTAACAAATCGAGCGAATGTTATTTATATCTTCTGCGGTGGCTGCTAAAGAAAACGTCAACAAACAGCGAAGTTGACGTTTGTGGTTGAGTTTATAATGTGTAGAGTAATGATGCAGATTATTTGGATAAGGATTCGTTGCAGGTAAACAACCTTTAAAATTATTTCATGAAATGAATAATCATTAGCTTACTATTGTGTACTGTTTCCAACTTTGTTTAAGATCATCTAAAAAGTTTTAGCAAGCAATACGAACCTATTTTGTATGCGGTTTCTTCAACGACTAGCTATAAACTTCACACCACATGATTGCCGAACTGTCAACACCAATAACAACGGCGGCATTCAACATTCCCAAAAGCATTGTGCCTTGCGAGACCGAGACCGGTAAAGTTTGGTTGCAAAATGATTGATGCAAGTCTAATTGTTGGAATTTCGGCCACCGTTGTATCGTTTGTGGTAGGATACACTATTGCAAAACTACCACGCCCTGGGGATGCGAGCTCTGATTCATCAAACAACCAATCTTCGCCAAATGAAGGAACGGATAAGGTAAACAATTACGCCGGTAGCAAGTAGCTGCTTGGAGGTCTGTCCAATTTATACAGCTAATGCCATCTAATGTTCTTGTTAGGTTTTCTCCGATATGGGTGGCGAGTATAAGATGGTGCTGGTGGTGCGAAATGATTTGAAAATGGGCAAAGGCAAGATAGCGGCGCAGTGTGGTCACGCGGCGGTTGGTGCGTTTGAGAGTGGACTTCGCAATACGCCGGCCTCAATTCGCAAGTGGCAAAGCAGTGGACAAGCGAAAATAGCACTGAAAGTGGAAAGTGAGGTAGCGTTGATGGAAATCTATCGTTCCGCCAAGGCGAACAAGCTCAACTGCTGCATGATACGCGATGCCGGACGTACGCAGATTGAACCGAACACTAAAACTGTGCTTGCTGTCGGACCGGCGCCCGTCGTAGCTGTGGATAGTGTGACGGGACATTTGAAACTACTGTAAGCCATCTACTGTATAAGATCGTAAACAAATCGCTTTTAGAAGGCCAACAAGAAAAACAAATCGTCATCGTTTCTTATTCTTGCTAGAAAACATTCAAATATGAAACAAAGGTGAGTTTCGAAACGGTATATTTTATTTTGAGAGTTTCTAACTAAGAAAGGACATTCAACTATCCTGCTGTACTCACTCGCCAGAATGTCTAGAACCAAAGATCGCCACCTTCATCATTATCGTCGTTCTCGTCGCGCACTTCATCCATCTGTAAGTTACTCTTCTCGTCATCGCTATCGGAAATGGCCAAATCCGAGTGCAGAGTTTGTAGTGCCGGAAGGGCACTTGATTGTGGCTGCTGCTGCGATCCACTGTCCGCAGCCAGATTTGTGTCCAGTTGTTGTTCAAATTGTTGCTGATCTGGAGCCTCGCTAACCTGTCTGCTGTCTTGCGAATATTCGCTGTTTTGGTTGGATTGGTCGATCGAGTAGTTTGTTTCCGAGGATGGCTGGTTGCTGGTTTCGTTGCGTCCGGCATCGCTTGTTTGTTGCCGGTTGGACATACCCAAGAAATCACTCGGATCGTAGTTAGGATCGATCTCCATCGTATCATCCTGTGCTGCGTTGTAGTATTGGGTACCGCTGAGCTGAACCATCGCTTCGGCTGCCTGCTGGCTGTCATCTTCGCTCTGTGGTGGCATCATGCTGGAGGTGGTGTTCGATTGCTCCAACGTCACAGAAACGCCCTCATTGTCGCTAGTACCAACTTCCTCAAATTCTTCATCATCCGTCGAGTATTGATGATCTGCTCGTATGAGACCGGTAAAGTTTGGTTGCAAAATGATTGATGCAAGTCTAATTGTTGGAATTTCGGCCACCGTTGTATCGTTTGTGGTAGGATACACTATTGCAAAACTACCACGCCCTGGGGATGCGAGCTCTGATTCATCAAACAACCAATCTTCGCCAAATGAAGGAACGGATAAGGTAAACAATTACGCCGGTAGCAAGTAGCTGCTTGGAGGTCTGTCCAATTTATACAGCTAATGCCATCTAATGTTCTTGTTAGGTTTTCTCCGATATGGGTGGCGAGTATAAGATGGTGCTGGTGGTGCGAAATGATTTGAAAATGGGCAAAGGCAAGATAGCGGCGCAGTGTGGTCACGCGGCCGTTGGTGCGTTTGAGAGTGGACTTCGCAATACGCCGGCCTCAATTCGCAAGTGGCAAAGCAGTGGACAAGCGAAAATAGCACTGAAAGTGGAAAGTGAGGTAGCGTTGATGGAAATCTATCGTTCCGCCAAGGCGAACAAGCTCAACTGCTGCATGATACGCGATGCCGGACGTACGCAGATTGAACCGAACACTAAAACTGTACTTGCTGTCGGACCGGCGCCCGTCGTAGCTGTGGATAGTGTGACGGGACATTTGAAACTACTGTAAGCCATCTACTGTATAAGATCGTAAACAAATCGCTTTTAGAAGGCCAACAAGAAAAACAAATCGTCATCGTTTCTTATTCTTGCTAGAAAACATTCAAATATGAAACAAAGGTGAGTTTAGAAACGGTTTATTTAATATAGAGAGTTTCTAACTAAGATAGGACATTCAACTATCCTGCTGTACTCACTCGCCAGAATGTCTAGAACCAAAGATCGCCACCTTCATCATTATCGTCGTTCTCGTCGCGCACTTCATCCATCTGTAAGTTACTCTTCTCGTCATCGCTATCGGAAATGGCCAAATCCGAGTGCAGAGTTTGTAGTGCCGGAAGGGCACTTGATTGTGGCTGCTGTTGCGATCCACTGTCCGCAGCCAGATTAGTGTCCAGTTGTTGATCAAATTGTTGCTGATCTGTAGCCTCGCTAACCTGTCTGCTGTCTTGCGAATATTCGCTGTTTTGGTTGGATTGGTCGATCGAGTAGTTTGTTTCCGAGGATGGCTGGTTGCTGGTTTCGTTGCGTCCAGCATCACTTGTTTGTTGCCGGTTGGACATACCCAAGAAATCACTCGGATCGTAGTTAGGATCGATCTCCATCGTTTCATCCTGTGCTGCGTTGTAGTATTGGGCACCGCTGAGCTGAACCATCGCTTCGGCTGCCTGCTGGCTGTCGTCTTCGCTCTGTGGTGGCATCATGCTGGAGGTGGTGTTCGATTGCTCCAACGTTACAGAAACGCCCTCATTGTCGCTTGTACCAACTTCCTCAAATTCTTCATCATCTGTCGAGTATTGATGATCTGCTCGTATTGAGAAATGAATGATATTCGTTAATATCCATCGGTAATACAATTAAAATAACTGTTCTGTGTTTGTGAACTTCGCTAATAACATCATTGCTACATCATAATAGCTTCCGAGCACACCTGTGCACAACTTACCACGTTTTTTAGTAGCATCCAATGGTAAAGGTAGAAAAAATGGGCTCGGTGCATCGTTTCCAAAACCCTCCAAATTTTGTGAAGAATTTTGCATATCGTCTAACTGGACCGGAATTCCTCCACTTCCACTACCATACTCGTTTCCAAATTGATTTGAGCCAGCGCCGTAGCCGGAAGGTCCTGCCATTTCGTCATAGTTTTCGGCGCCCAAATTCATCCAATTCATCTCGTAAGCCGAAGCGGCCACATTGGGATGCATTATTTGCGAATTATCGAGTACCGTCGTGCTAGTACTGCTGCGAGATATCGCACTTGGATTTCCACCCGTACTGCTCACAAACCCTGCCATTATTCCACCCATACTCGAACCGATCGACGGTCCGGTACGATGGTAAGCAGAAGGATTCGGGCGCACTATTGGGAATGGCATTGCCGATTCGGCATAAGACGATCCGTATGGACGTCCTCCAAAATCTATCGAAGTTTGGGGAAGGAAAAATGTGTTCGTCAAACCTTGAGTTTCATCATGTTTTGGGACAGATGTGTAATGGGAATGAGAGTTCACACGGCAAAGACTCCGATGGACACAAATGGCGATGTGGTTGAGATGGATTTAGTTATCGGAATGGTACGAAACAACACGGAGGCAGTCAAGCGAAGAGACTTGGACGTGTTTTATTACACAAATAGCACACACGCAATCATTGATTAGTTACACATTTTCGTTACGAGATTCTGCATATTTTTTTTGGCTTTGATGCAAGCATTCGATGACCCTGTCTCCTACTGATTCACCCATCAGTCTCTCGTATATATTATGTCTTTTGCGAAACACACAAAATATTAAAACGATTAAACGGGGCGGCCCGGTAGTAGATGCGACAGCGGCGCCGGTCTTCACACGCCAGGACCGTTGTTCAAGTCTCATATGGGTTGGCCCACATAGTGAGGACTGACTATCCAACTATGCGGTAACAATAAGTCTGGTAAGCCAAAAATGGCAGGCATAACCAAAGAGGTCGTTAGGCCAAGAAAGAAGAAGATTAAAACGATATCTATCAATTGATTTGGAGCTGCTACTGCCGAAACAGCCCATGGAATGAATGCATATGAATATTGCTTCGTACGAAGTGACAACATTGAAAATCGTGAGGTCCTAATGTCCAGTAATAACCATTTCGTGCGCTGCACAATATTTTCTCAACTCTAGAGAAAGACAAAAGCGTCTTATCGGCGACATTTTGGTGGTGGTTTGGTAATTTGATATACGAACCAGTGTTGTTTGGACCGTAAAATCTGATGAAAACTATTAAGAAACATCGAGATCTTACCCTAACAATAGATTGAGAGGAAAGAATTTTTCTATACCACCAATCTGATGATTAAAGTTGTAAAACAGCTTCTATACAAAACGTTAAGGAATGACCTAGACAGGATGGACATTATTACACAAAATTCTTCGTTCACGGCTGTGACCAAGTTGTCCAACTGATGTTTCCGACTGTGACAGCCTTTTTAAATGCCGACGCCACCGGATAAAAGTTATTGTTTTGGGTAAACTATTATCACAGGACCTTATTCAACTATACTGTAGCTAAGATCAGTTAGCAACCGCGTCGAGTTAGTCGAGAGGAAAATTAAACATGAATAAATGTTTTTGCCCTTTTTGTAACATGCGTTTGGCATGACATGGTATTGAATGCCAACATCGTGGCCAAATGAGATAATGAATGGTTTATGCACGATCGCTATGATCACACCAGGAACGATGAAATCAATGCTGCTGAAGCACGATGTCACGTGTTAGAGACAATCGGGAAACCGTCGATGAATGTATTAGTTAGACAGATAATGCACAGAGGACGATAACAAATACACACGCGATGTTTTATGTACAGCAAACACAGAGGACAGACAGCTCCGGATGAAAGGCAGAGCAGGCATTTCGATGCCCGTTGCTTTATGATTAGTAATGATGTTATCAGACACGATAGTACACACACACACACACACACACACACACAGACAAACAAAACCACACATGTAAGGGCGGTTTACAATAAAAGTAATAAAAGAAAAATCCCTGTTTCGGGTTCGGTACTTACCATCACCCTTGGCTGCCTTCCGTTGCCGGGCGCGGGCCCGCTTCGCTTCCGACCGTGCTGCCCGCGATGCATCCGTCGAGGAGGGTGGCCGATCGGGATTGCTTTCGTTGCCACCGTCCTCCAGATCGGGGGAAGACTCGCGCGAACCACCCGGACCACCCTTCAGCTCCTGCTCGTCGTCCTCCCAGTCCATATCGTCGTCCTCGTTACGGGCCCGTTCCTGCACCAGCGCAATATTCTTTTCCAGCTGCGCCACGTTATGATCCATCGAGTGCAGTGCTGACCGGGTAGCTTCCACCATTTGGCGCGCTTGCTTGGTGAAGTTGGCTTCCGCACCGTTGTACTGTTCGCTGTTGTCCGCGATCAGCTGCAGATCGGCCAGAAAGTCCGCCCGCGAGTGATATTTGTGGGAGGCAACCTTTTTCGACACCTTCTCCAAATCCATCGGACGCCGGATGATGGTGTAGTAGTCCTTCACGAGCCGCTTGTTGACCGGCTTCAGGAACGGCCAACTTTCGGGCATCGTTTTCAGCGGACCATTCACGTACTCGCCCAGGATGTACGATAGGGCGACCTGATCATCATCGTCCAGCAGCGGATTGATGCTTTTTTCCAACCGCGTCAGACGCTCCTCCCGTTCCTGCACACGCTCCTTACACTTTTGCAGCATACGCTGGGCCGCTACCGTTAGCGAACTCTTCGCCCCATTGTACAGGGACGAGTTCTCCACGATCTGGTTGATATCGGTTAGAAATTCTTCGCGCGTTTGATACTTCTTCTGCCGGATGTAGTCGCGGATTGTTTGCAAATCCATCGGCCGCTGTACGATCCGATGGTAATCGGCCACCTGTTTGGCATTTACCGGGAACATAAACGGCTGCACATCCGGCATGTCGCGCAACTCGTTTAGGATCTGTTCCAGCACGGACGAAAACACGACGACCGGATCGGTACGTTGGCGGTTCGTCGTTTTGTTGTGCCGCTGCAGATAGTCACAGTGGGAATCGCCGCCAACCCGGCGACGCTTCTTGCCCACCGCTTCCTTCGGCACCTTCAGCAGCAACGTACGCCGCTTCACGTCCTCGTGGCGTTTCAGCAATTTCCCGCTCAGCTTAACCTTCGTCCCGTCCACATTCACCAGATCACCTTCATCGTCCGCGTTAAGCTCTTTTTCAATCTCTTCTTCCTGCTCCTCGGTCATGGCCACGTTCAGCGATGGTGTCGCCATTATGCCGGAGTACTGTGGACAAGCTTTGTTCGTGCGCATATGTCCAACCTGTCCACAAGCGCCACATTTCAGCTTCAAATCCGGCTTAATCTTTGCCTTCCTGCGTGACGATGACGATGAAGGACTGTGTTCCTTTCCTGTGCCGGACATACTGCCACCGCCAGACCCACCACCACCACCACCGCCGGGTGTATCGAGGTTACGGCCCGACATATCGAGCAGTCGGTTCGTGAACGGTTTCGGTGTATTCGTTTCCCGATCGCCAAGACTGATCGGTGTTCCGACCGAGCTGTGTGGGTTTTGCGTTTGCAGGCCAATCTTTTGCTGGTTACGCTTGATGCGTCGCAACTGCTCCTGAATACGGCGCTTCTCACGCTTCATTTCCTCCTTCTGGGCCTCGTCGAGCGTTGCAAACTGACGGATGAACGCTTCGTCCTTGGTGGTGCGAATTTTCACGTACGCATCAATTACCGGACTGCGCCGCACCAACTCAACGCGCGTATATTCGCGCCCTTCCGCATTCTTGAACGTGCGCGTAATTTTCAGTATCTTCGCCGTGCTCGATTGCTGCTCATCCTTCATACCGTCGTCGTCCTTTTTCTTCTTCTGCCCGGAACCACCCTGCTCTTCCATGATTTTGCGCAAAAGCTCCTGCCGCTCTTGCTCTTCCCGTTCGAGCGATAGTTGGGTGGACGTTTTCTTGTTCGCGAGCATGTTTTCTAGATTTTTACCCAACTCCTCGAGGTCGGATTCTTCCGATGCGGTCGATTCGCCCTCGTCGGTGGAAAGCACTTCGGAGGAGGCCAGCACACGATTCTGGAGATCGAAAATGCGCTGACATTCTTCCTTGTAGCGTTCCTGATGTTCGGCGATCGAGAATCGGTTACCGCGCGAGAACTTGTCCATGCCTTCCTCGCCGGCCTTAGCCTTCTCGGTCGAGAGTGTACGTACGACGTCGATAACCTCCCAGCGGGACAGCTTTTTAATTTCCTCTTCCGGCACTTGGAACTTGCGCAGCAGTGCTTTCGCGTTGTTCAGGGACAGACGGCGCAAATCCGCATCCGTACCGGTGACGGTACGTTTCGGTTGGCTTTCGGTTTCCTCTTTATTTTGTTGCTAAAACGCGGAAATAAAAGGGAAGTAAATTAACATTGAATTAGAGATGAGAATAATCACTCTTTTCGCAGAGTTGAATCAGAGTGAGTGAGTGGTTACAAGGATTTGAATCTTTGACTCACTCTTTAAAGATTCATGAAAAAAAAATACTCTAAACTTATTCTTAAATTACTTTCTACGTTTCAACTCACTCACACTCTCTGCGCCGACTAGTAACTCCTTTTGGCATCAAACTCACTCCTTTTGGCTTCAAACTCACTCCTTTCAATAGCCCTACCAATGAATTGTAAATTTGGTTCATTTCATCTCGCCGGCTTCATCGTAAAACACTTCACACGCGGGTTCCGGGCAGACAGGATGCTGGTGTCTTCGCGTGAAAGGATCATTACAGGACTTTCCGCCACGATTCCCTCTCGTTCGCGCCACCGCTTTCTGTGCCACATCATGAGTAATGACAGATTTAATCACACCATTGTTGTTTCTTTATCTCTGTCGCTCTATCGCACCGTATCGCTTTCGTTGCTTCTCGTACTTTAGAAAGGTCACCGAAGCCAATCAACCGTTTTGCTTGTTTTGGCTATTTTTAACGCCATTTTGAATGACTTTAGGAACGCTTATGTTACTGCATAGTTTTGAGCTAGAAGGACCAGCGTCTACGAGTGTAAGGTGAGCTGAGCTTAGGGTTTCAAATAAATGGCGCACGTACACTGGATACGAGAAGAAAAAAAGGAAAGGGTACGAACCGAATGGGTCTAGTTTGGGATACGTTTGATGAGCATGTATTATTCTGGATAAAGCTATTGTTCATCGGCCGTACCATTGCTAACACGGTTTCATTGGTAGGGTGGATGGAGGTATCATTTATCAATGTGATATCTCTTTTTTTCAAGCAAAACTCTAGACATGAATAATGCATGTAAGATCAGTCCATAATCTTCAACAGTATTCGGAAAAAATACAGTGAAACGGATGCACAATGTGATAGTGTATAAGAAGATAGATATAATCAAGTATAACTTCAATACGGAACACAGACAGCTTTTGAAAAACAATATTTTGGAACACTGTATTGTATATTTTTTATTCAAAAATATATAGAATTAATCAACTCGATACATCATCATTTTATACAAGAAATTTAGAATTATTTAATTATGCTTCGACAACCCGTCAATACTCTCGTTCCAGGAATATGTACGCCTGAATTAGAGTTGTGCACAATGAGTAAGAGTGAGTGAGTGAGTTTAATCTTGCAGAGGAGTTTATAGCTTCAACTCAGCATAAAGATTTTTTATGACTCTCTCGCTTTTAACTAGTGACCAACTAATTTTGGCTTCAAACTCACTCAATAAGAGTGAGGAAGTCTTGGTCAATAGTTGCCGCATCGAGTGAGAGTGAGTTTGATGCCAAAAGGAGTAAGCCACTAGTCGGCGCAGCGAGTGAGATTGAGTTTGAAGCCAAAAGGAGTGAGTTTGAAGCCATAAGGAATGATTTTGAAGCCAAAAGGAGTCACTAGTCAGCGCAAAGATTGAGAACCATAAAAAATCTTTATGCTGAGTTGAAACTATAAACTCCTTTGCAAGATTAAACTCACTCACTCATTGTGCACAACCCTACATTGAATGGGGCCTTTTTTTGTAGCAAAACCATCTACTCTACTAACCGTCGGTTTGTTTGGCATTCGCACGTAGGAGAAACCTTCACCACACCCGGTCGGATCGGCCGGTCCATTTAGCTGCAGAATGCATTTCCCGCGCATCGCTTGTATGTAAGCGCGGGTCGTGTTCCACGGTGCCACCTTCACCTCATCATCCATCTTCAGCTGCATCTCCTCATCGTCGTCCTCCTGCTGGGCGAAGATAAACTTTTCCCCGTACCCAGCATCCTTTAACCGCTGTTCGGCCGCAATCATGCTGAAGTACGCACAGCACTGTTCGGGCGACACCATCGCGCGTATCTCTTCCTCCGATGGTAAGCGAAACTCGGGCTTAATTACCCAAAAGTTCGAATCCATCCCGGTACGCTTAAAGTCCGCACACAGCTTCAGCCGCTTCCGGATGCTGCTCTCCGAATGGGCCGGGAACGCTTTCTTAATGTCGTCCATACGGATTTTGCGTGGATTGTCCTTACTTTTCCAGAACAACCGATAGATGAACACCTGCAAAAAGTCGCGCACGAAATTGTTTGCCCGTTTCGAGTTCGGGCCGGGCACTTCGTACAACGGACACTCCTGGCCGGCCGTAAACAGTGCGTCCATCTCACGCACGAAATAGCTGTTCCGGGTACGAATGACCAGAAAATCCGTCTCGTGGATCGTGTGCGGATAGATCGGTGCCCGGTACATGTTGTTCTCGATCGCCTGGATGCACTGGCCGTGGTGCAGAATACCCAGGAAAGGGGACGTGTGTGCGTAATGCGTTTCACCGAAGCGGAACTCGGGCGGACCAGGATCTTTGCCCATCTTGCGTTTGTAGAAATTTTTAATTTTCGACGCCATCCCAACCTGATTCATTAGCGGCGGATGTTCTTCGCAAAACTCGATCAAAATCAGTTCCCCATCGCGGCCAGTTAAATCTTCGGGCGTTCGCATAAAGAACACATCCCCACCGCCCGACGCAATGCGTTCCAGTTCGCGCTGCTTCGCCTTTTTCTTGATGTGTTTCTGGAGCGGCAGAACGGGTTGCGGATTGGCCGATGCGAGCGAACCGTATGAGTACTTCTTCATCGGCGGTGGATGTTCTTCGCAAAACTCGATCAAAATCAGTTCCCCATCGCGGCCGGTTAAATCTTCGGGCGTTCGCATAAAGAACACATCACCACCGCCCGATGCAATGCGTTCCAGTTCGCGCTGCTTCGCCTTTTTCTTGATGTGTTTCTGTAGCGGCAGTACGGGTTGCGGATTTGCCGATGCGAGCGAACCGTACGAGTACTTCTTCATCGGCGGACGGTGAAACATGCGCAACTTCATCGGTCCCATGTGCGTCGGCACGAACGGTGCCCGTAGCTCGACGGTCGGGGTCGAGTGCTGCAACAGGTTGCCACCACCGACCTTAATTTTAAGCGTAGCTTCGGTCGACTTTGCCATGTAGTACACATCGTTCGAAATGTTGTACGGATCACGGTCGGGGCTTTTGGGTGGCGGTGGTGGTGTGTCCTCGGCCAGCACATTTATCACACCAGCTTTGCCGAGCAAAATCTTCGACTTTTTGACGTGCGGATGCGGGATCTTTACCTTCGGCTGCGGGCCCGTGTTTCGTACGATCTTTGACGGGTCGATATCGTCCGGAATGCACAGTATAATGTTCTCATCGTTAGCGTCCAGCGTTAGCACTTTCGGTTTCGGAATCTTCGTTACTGCTTCGGCATCCCAGATCACGTCGTCTTCCCATTTGTCGTACACCAGCTCATCGTTCTCGACCGGGAAAATGCTGTACCACGCGTCTTCGTTCTCTTCCTGCGCCTTTTGTGCCGCATTTATGATCATTTGCGTTTTGCTCATCTTGCTAGCGGAGGAAGATTTGGTGCCGGTGTTTGCGGGCGATGCTGGGACGGTTTTTCCCGGCTGACTAAATGCACCCGCCGTGCGGGAACCACTCGACGGCAACCAACCGGCAGCGTTAACCTTCGAGTTGAGCTTCTGCAGCACCTTGTGCTTGATGTCGTTCCCGTCCCATACCACGTCATCTTCCCAGTGTAGCTGGGACACCATCAGAAAAGCATCGTCCGGGAAGGTTTTGTCCGTGACGGACGTTACGCTGGGCAGTGCTTCTAGCTTGACCGGATCGGCCTGCTTAAAGCCGTAATTGAAATCTTCCCCGGTGTCCGGTACGTCCAACATATCGTACCACTTTTGGGCCGGACCGTACCGCCAATCGGCCACCTTCGGTTTCGAATCACCCTTGCTGTCCGATTCCTTATCTTTCACCTCCTTCTCTTGGTCCGCTTCGCGACGGATAAAACGTTCCTCATCGTCCGATGCCCACATGTCTTTCGGGGGTAGTGGTGCGTACGTTGGCGTGAAATACTGCCGACGCCGCGGTTCGTCCGAATCCGACGTAGAGTCTGAACCATCGCGTGGCTTTCGCGAAGAAGACTGTGACTTTTTGTTACGGCGCCGTCTCACGCTGCGCCAAATTTGCGGTAAACTTGAAAGCTTTCCCGGTCCAAAAAGGCGCGAAAAGCGTAACACCTTGTCGGGGCGGAAATCGGGGAAAAATTCACGCACATCTACGTTCTGGTACTTGGAGGGTAACATAGCGGCGAGCGGTGTTTCGAGCTTTTTCGGTTTATCTTTGGACGATTCGTCGGCGTTTGAAGTTGAGGTTGTAGCTGTCGTCCCATCACTGCTGACCGGTGCCGTCGGCGGTGGCATAAGCTCTTTATCGTCCACTCCGCTGCCACTCGCGCCTTCCTCCTTCACCGTAGACTGTTCCGAAGTGGAACCACGCGCTTCAACGCGACTGCACGGAATCGCTGCCTCAATATCATCCTCATCGTCTTCGACCTTTATATCCTTCTTATCCTCTTCCTTAATGCCATCCGCTTCTTCCTGTTTGATTGCAACAGGCGGCGGGACAGCCGATTCTTCCGCCAGCTCGTTTATGTCGGAATAATCCACGGCACAGTCGGCTTTGACTTTGTAGTTTGTACCGTCGCTATCGTCGTCGGACCGACGGTGCATTCGATCGTCATCACTGGAAGAAGAATCATCGCTATCGCTGTACGCACGGGAAGGTTTCTTTTCCGCATCATCATCCTGCAGCACGTCGGCCAGAAAGGACGATAGTCCCATGCGTGAAAGGGAAGAAAGTTGCTGCTTCGCTTCCTCGTCGAGAAAATCGCCATCGAGGTGCCCATGTTCGTCGACATTACCGAACAGGAAGCCGGCCAAATTAAGCCCTCCCTCGTTCTCGTTGTCACTGTTGCTGTTGCTCATGATGCTTGCGGTGAACTGATAAATGGATAACTGCTTTTATTTGCGGATGTTTTGTTCCTACATATTGCCGGCTTCAGTGATGCAAGTGCGCGATGTACAGTGACATATGTTACGAAAACACACTACACGGAATTCTCTGTATCGTGGTCAATTTCACACTAAAAGGCGGTACTTTAACTGCCCCAACTGCACTTATCCCTCCCCTCACTATTGCAACTGTTTTTATCGTGTATTTTATTATATTTCTACGATATTTTGCCAATTTATCGGCGAAAGATAGATGCAACAAGCCAAATTGTTTTGAGATGTTCTCACTACACAACTACAAAGATGATGATTTGTCAACTTTCGGGAAAAAAACAAGCGAACTTCGGGTTTCTGGCGAAATGTCAACCGTTGGTGTCATCTTGTTGTATAGATCTTGGAATTTATAAAATTTACGAATCATTTATTTGAACAAATGCGGCTTATTATTATCATTTCACTCTATTCATTATTGAGTTATCGTATGAGATAAAATTGATCTCGCAAACAGGTAAAAAATTAGCGCTTTTTCATATTTCTTCCAAACTGTTTTGCTCAGAAAATGCTACGAAGATTCCGTGCTGCCAAACATAAACCGTTGCCAAGGCGCCAACTGTCAATTTTGAACATTTTCTAACCATTTGTTTACAACGCAAAACGGCATAGCAGCGCATCCAGTGAAAGACGCTCCAAAAATAAAACAAATGCATTCGCCAAAAGTTCTTCCCACCATGAATGAACAGGAAAAGCTATCGTTTGCGGCGTTTAGTCAAAAACTGTTAAAGTTTTGTTCCAACAGTGCTCATTGTTCGGCGCAAGAGAAAGAACTCATTACACGTTTTGAGAAGCTCATTGCACAACGAGGTTTGTTTTGCACAACGCGAGGGTGCTAGCGCATCAAATGTGCTCAGAATAATAGTTTCTGTTTCCGTTCTTCGATAGACATTTGCCTTGCACACTTGGTCAAACGTAAGGAGGAGGATTTGGCCTGCATCGAGGATATAAGCGATATGGAGCATCAGCTTGTGGAGGCGGTAGAATTTTTGGAAAGCATCGAAAAGAAGTGCAACCTTTTAACACTCGAGCAGCTGTCGATTGATGATGGTGGAGAGCGGCCGGTTAAGGAATCGCCTCGGCCGGATGATTCAGTACCATCGGAGTTAGCGCTGTCCTCTCATGTAAACGAACAGTGAGTTGAAATTGTTGTGCATTTCAGGACTGTTGTACAAGCTCTAAATCATGTTTCTTTTATTTATTTCTAGGCTGCTCAACAGATTTCTGCGCAAATATTGTAATCTTTACATTAGGTTTAACCACGAAATTGATGTAATTCGCATTCTATCGTTGGCGGACCACCAGTATAAGGAGTTCGATTTGAAGGACCCAAACGTGTCTGAATTGAGAGAACAAATGTGGTCTTGCTTCGGTGCTTCCAGCGTACATGTAAACTCGTGGGAGCAATTGTTGTAGCTTTTGTAGTTTCCTTAAATTGAGTTCTTTGGCTTCGCTTTGAATGCATTGAAAGATGAAGTTGTTACGCATTTAACCTTAAGGTACAAATATAAAGTATATAGAGTTAGCTTACCAATTAAAAATCAAACCAAGACGAAGACCAGTATGATTTTGAAAGTATATCGTAACATAGCTAGAAGTAAAAATTAAGTATGGTACAAGATCAAAGAGCAATTTCGAAGGTGTACAAATTGATAATTTCAACAAATGTATCACAAACGACTCAATAAACTTGTGTATACATTTCAGAACCACGAACATTATCTATTTGCTTTAGAGACAGTTGTACAAATATTACACACAAATACAGAGATATCGATTGTACTTTTTTTTTTAAATCCAATTGCTGGTTAACATTTTCCCCAAACTCTGTGTGCTACACTTTGAATAAGTAGCAGTTATTCTTTGCACAATTACTCTTTCGTGCTGTTTGTTATCTAGCCGCGACCAACGAGCTTATCTTAATTCGATGGATAAACGTTGTAGGTCAAACTGTTAAATGTTTGTCTAACCACGTTTTGGGCATATCTACCTCGTTGGCTGTGAGTGACCAGCGTCACTGCTATTAAACGGGTATCGTTTGCCAGCAGAATAAAATTATGTTTTAGTTTAGTAATAGGGCGAACGTTTCTCTAAAAGATTGTTCAATCATGGTGAATTTATAGTGTTTCAACAGAAAAACGGGTGTGTCTCCGCAAAAAGTAAAAGTGAAGCGATATAATGTAGTAATAAAATATTTGTAATGCATCCTATATCATAAACAAATCGATGTAATTTATTTATTATAACGTAAATATAGTCAAAAGACATTTGCAGTTCTTTTCACTAATTACCAGCATGAATCGATTCGTAAGAGACAGTTGATTTAAATTTTAAAATAAATATGGAACTATTTAACGTTTGATTTGGATCGTGGACGATCGTTTGAAAAGTATGGCCCGATCGCTGTGATCTTCTGTTACTTAATTGAATAAGAAATAAATAATTCCAATCTTATCACTATCACGTAGCGTTTCGACAAGATTTCGTACAATGTAGTTAGTATTTTAAAACTTTGTATTTTAATTTTGTTTGTAAGCCGCCACTTATATTGATAAATGAACTTAAGAATGGGCCTGAAAACGCACACCACCGAAGAAGTTCGATCCGCGGCCCTTCAGGTGTGTTTGTGTTCGTTACGGCCCACGCTTGCGCGGCATCATTGTCGCGGTCGCCGGTTGTTGGGCGCTTATGGGAGAAGGGTTCGCTGTTTACACATTTATCGAGACCGGTTCTCGCTACCGCACTCCTCCCTTCCCACTGCACATCCCATTAGCAAACGGGGTAAGCATGGTTCTGTCTCTGTTGTTCCCTCGCAGAGCGTGTGCTGTGTTTTGTGGTATGCGTATGTTGGCGAACGCGAGTAAATGCTTCCAACGCCGTACCACACGACCACGATCTGGCTTAAAATCTCTACGCCAACCAGCCCGTTCGGTGAGTCGGTAAACGCGCGCGCATCTCATTCCATCAGTGTTCGCCTGCCCAGTCTGCATTTCGACGGCTTAACGGACGGTTCGTTCGAGAGGTGTTGCGGTTGTGCAAGTGTGCGCTAGAGAAATACTCGGTTTAGTTTACGGTTTTTTGGTGCCACCACCACCGGAGTAAAGCAGAACAACACAAACACCTCAAGGTTCAAGGTAACTTTCACCACGGTGCGCAGGGCGGCCAAAAGGGTTTTATGTTTCGAGGGTTCGGCTCGGTTGAAGGGCTTTCAGGAGGAGAAAGTTTAGAAGCGGAACGGTCTAACGAGTGGGTGTGGTGTGAAGCCGTGCTGAGTGATTAGTGTAGAGCAGCGACAGTGTTCCGTGCATGTCCCCTATCAGTGTGCCCACGGTCTATCGGGTGGGAAAATTCAATCCCCCGAAAACACGGCTAGATAAAGCGGACATTGCATCAGTACCTTGGTCTGGGTAGGATTTGTGTGGGACCGCGGTGAGAAATAGGCAAATACAAAGCAAAAGACAGTCCATCTAGCGAAAAAGATATGCCCTCCGGTCACATGCACCGTGCAACAGCTCCTTATCAGCCGCTGGGATAGAGATGGATGTGTACGACGAGGTCGAGATTGAGCATCGGAAATTGCTCAAGAATTTCGTAAAAATCAATTCCACAATTTTTGATAACGATAAACCGTTTGTTCTCGTCGGCACGCGTCATTCACGTTGGACCAGCTGCCAGCGCGGACTCGTCATCGGTGGTAGTAACGCACGCACACGCCGTGGCATACCACGCGCATCTAATCCCCCCGTTTCCGGTGGGTCCACACAATAATCCAACTGGTTATGCTTTGGGGGCATTTCGCTCGTTTTCTTTTTTATTTTTTGATCGGGGACGTCTTAAGTTCAAAAGAAGAGAAAAACAGGCAAACTCGTATTCTAAATGTCCTACCCACTTGCTCGATAGCGGGAGGTCATAGTTTGTGCGTGTGTTACGCTGGTTTAGTGGCCGTTGCATGCTTCGCGGGTGACATCATTTTGAAAAAAATAGTCCCAAGACTTAGGACGGAGCCGCCACGAGCTTAGAGAAAGAAGTTGTTGGCGCAGCACGCGTCTTGTTTGGTTTGTTTGGTGGATGAACGATCGGTGTTCAGTTTTCCGTTCCGATCGCGCGCGTTTTCTTACAGCTATAGCTCTCGTTCACGCTCCTGCGAGTGATCATACCGTAGAATCAGGGATCGGCACACTTGCCTTGTGTAGGGCTAGACAGTAAGAAAATGGCTGAAATGGCAAGTAAGAGTCAAGGCTAACTATCATCATTTTCGAGAATTCCGATCATTTTCGGCAAAGCGTCACATTAAAAGTGTCCTTAGATAATCTGGAACGTTAGATCCACTATATCTGAGCACTATATCTGACCGTTACCATGGAAATGGTGTCACACTTCATGGTCCGGATTAGAAGCAGAACTTTTCAAATCAATTTGGTTTTTTTCTTTGGATTGATTCTGTGTAATTTCTAGATTAATGACTTATTCAAGATATCGAGGATACCAGTGTTTTAACTATAGTGGAAGTCTTCACAGAGTCCCGGTATTACTTTGCATAGTCATATATCTTCGGGTAACTCTACTTCATGATCCATGATTTGAGAACTTGTAAATTGTAAGGAACAAATGACTTCTACATCGAGTGCGTTCTACATTTGACTTGGAGGCATATTAAATGAACTAAATATGAAACAATTTTCGGAAGCACAACATTCCCTGATTCACAGTAAAAAAGACAATCTAATGTTTTACTTACGATCTATTATTGAACCTTCCCGCTTCTTTTTTACCTTTTAACACTCGAGCAGCTGTCGATTGATGATGGTGGAGAGCGGCCGGTTAAGGAATCGCCTCGGCCGGATGATTCAGTACCATCGGAGTTAGCGCTGTCCTCTCATGTAAACGAACAGTGAGTTGAAATTGTTGTGCATTTCAGGACTGTTGTACAAGCTCTAAATCATGTTTCTTTTATTTATTTCTAGGCTGCTCAACAGATTTCTGCGCAAATATTGTAATCTTTACATTAGGTTTAACCACGAAATTGATGTAATTCGCATTCTATCGTTGGCGGACCACCAGTATAAGGAGTTCGATTTGAAGGACCCAAACGTGTCTGAATTGAGAGAACAAATGTGGTCTTGCTTCGGTGCTTCCAGCGTACATGTAAACTCGTGGGAGCAATTGTTGTAGCTTTTGTAGTTTCCTTAAATTGAGTTCTTTGGCTTCGCTTTGAATGCATTGAAAGATGAAGTTGTTAAGCATTTAACCTTAAGGTACAAATATAAAGTATTTAGAGTTAGCTTACCAATTAAAAATCAAACCAAGACGAAGACCAGTATGATTTTGAAAGTATATCGTAACATAGCTAGAAGTAAAAATTAAGTATGGTACAAGATCAAAGAGCAATTTCGAAGGTGTACAAATTGATAATTTCAACAAATGTATCACAAACGACTCAATAAACTTGTGTATACATTTCAGAACCACGAACATTATCTATTTGCTTTAGAGACAGTTGTACAAATATTACACACAAATACAGAGATATCGATTGTACTTTTTTTTTTAAATCCAATTGCTGGTTAACATTTTCCCCAAACTCTGTGTGCTACACTTTGAATAAGTAGCAGTTATTCTTTGCACAATTACTCTTTCGTGCTGTTTGTTATCTAGCCGCGACCAACGAGCTTATCTTAATTCGATGGATAAACGTTGTAGGTCAAACTGTTAAATGTTTGTCTAACCACGTTTTGGGCATATCTACCTCGTTGGCTGTGAGTGACCAGCGTCACTGCTATTAAACGGGTATCGTTTGCCAGCAGAATAAAATTATGTTTTAGTTTAGTAATAGGGCGAACGTTTCTCTAAAAGATTGTTCAATCATGGTGAATTTATAGTGTTTCAACAGAAAAACGGGTGTGTCTCCGCAAAAAGTAAAAGTGAAGCGATATAATGTAGTAATAAAATATTTGTAATGCATCCTATATCATAAACAAATCGATGTAATTTATTTATTATAACGTAAATATAGTCAAAAGACATTTGCAGTTCTTTTCACTAATTACCAGCATGAATCGATTCGTAAGAGACAGTTGATTTAAATTTTAAAATAAATATGGAACTATTTAACGTTTGATTTGGATCGTGGACGATCGTTTGAAAAGTATGGCCCGATCGCTGTGATCTTCTGTTACTTAATTGAATAAGAAATAAATAATTCCAATCTTATCACTATCACGTAGCGTTTCGACAAGATTTCGTACAATGTAGTTAGTATTTTAAAACTTTGTATTTTAATTTTGTTTGTAAGCCGCCACTTATATTGATAAATGAACTTAAGAATGGGCCTGAAAACGCACACCACCGAAGAAGTTCGATCCGCGGCCCTTCAGGTGTGTTTGTGTTCGTTACGGCCCACGCTTGCGCGGCATCATTGTCGCGGTCGCCGGTTGTTGGGCGCTTATGGGAGAAGGGTTCGCTGTTTACACATTTATCGAGACCGGTTCTCGCTACCGCACTCCTCCCTTCCCACTGCACATCCCATTAGCAAACGGGGTAAGCATGGTTCTGTCTCTGTTGTTCCCTCGCAGAGCGTGTGCTGTGTTTTGTGGTATGCGTATGTTGGCGAACGCGAGTAAATGCTTCCAACGCCGTACCACACGACCACGATCTGGCTTAAAATCTCTACGCCAACCAGCCCGTTCGGTGAGTCGGTAAACGCGCGCGCATCTCATTCCATCAGTGTTCGCCTGCCCAGTCTGCATTTCGACGGCTTAACGGACGGTTCGTTCGAGAGGTGTTGCGGTTGTGCAAGTGTGCGCTAGAGAAATACTCGGTTTAGTTTACGGTTTTTTTGGTGCCACCACCACCGGAGTAAAGCAGAACAACACAAACACCTCAAGGTTCAAGGTAACTTTCACCACGGTGCGCAGGGCGGCCAAAAGGGTTTTATGTTTCGAGGGTTCGGCTCGGTTGAAGGGCTTTCAGGAGGAGAAAGTTTAGAAGCGGAACGGTCTAACGAGTGGGTGTGGTGTGAAACCGTGCTGAGTGATTAGTGTAGAGCAGCGACAGTGTTCCGTGCATGTCCCCTATCAGTGTGCCCACGGTCTATCGGGTGGGAAAATTCAATCCCCCGAAAACACGGCTAGATAAAGCGGACATTGCATCAGTACCGTGGTCTGGGTAGGATTTGTGTGGGACCGCGGTGAGAAATAGGCAAATACAAAGCAAAAGACAGTCCATCTAGCGAAAAAGATATGCCCTCCGGTCACATGCACCGTGCAACAGCACCTTATCAGCCGCTGGGATAGAGATGGATGTGTACGACGAGGCCGAGATTGAGCATCGGAAATTGCTCAAGAATTTCGTAAAAATCAATTCCACAATTTTTGATAACGATAAACCGTTTGTTCTCGTCGGCACGCGTCACTCACGTTGGACCAGCTGCCAGCGCGGACTCGTCATCGGTGGTAGTAACGCACGCACACGCCGTGGCATACCACGCGCATCTAATCCCCCCGTTTCCGGTGGGTCCACACAATAATCCAACTGGTTATGCTTTGGGGGCATTTCGCTCGTTTTCTTTTTTATTTTTTGATCGGGGACGTCTTAAGTTCAAAAGAAGAGAAAAACAGGCAAACTCGTATTCTAAATGTCCTACCCACTTGCTCGATGGCGGGAGGTCATAGTTTGTGCGTGTGTTACGCTGGTTTAGTGGCCGTTGCATGCTTCGCGGGTGACATCATTTTGAAAAAAATAGTCCCAAGACTTAGGACGGAGCCGCCACGAGCTTAGAGAAAGAAGTTGTTGGCGCAGCACGCGTCTTGTTTGGTTTGTTTGGTGGATGAACGATCGGTGTTCAGTTTTCCGTTCCGATCGCGCGCGTTTTCTTACAGCTATAGCTCTCGTTCACGCTCTTGCGAGTGATCATACCGTAGGATCAGGGATCGGCACACTTGTCTTGTGTAGGGCTAGACAGTAAGAAAATGGCTGAAATGGCAAGTAAGAGTCAAGGCTAACTATCATCATTTTCGAGAATTCCGATCATTTTCGGCAAAGCGTCACATTAAAAGTGTCCTTAGATAATCTGCAACATTAGATCCACTATATCTGAGCACTATATCTGACCGTTACCATGGAAATGGTGTCACACTTCATGGTCCGGATTAGAAGCAGAACTTTTCAAATCAATTTGGTTTTCTTCTTTGGATTGATTCTGTGTAATTTCTAGATTAATGACTTATTCAAGATATCGAAGATACCAGTGTTTTAACTATAATGGAAGTCTTCACAGAGTCCCGGTATTACTTTGCATAGTCATATATCTTCGGGTAACTCTACTTCATGATCCATGATTTGAGAACTTGTAAATTGTAAGGAACAAATGACTTCTACATCGAGTGCGTTCTACATTTGACTTGGAGGCATATTAAATGAACTAAATATGAAACAATTTTCGGAAGCACAACATTCCCTGATTCACAGTAAAAAAGACAATCTAATGTTTTACTTACGATCTATTATTGAACCTTCCCGCTTCTTTTTTATATCAAAATCTAAACTTTGCCGACCCCTGACTGTTTAGGGGTTGCGGTGATCGTATTCGCGATCGTACCAGTGTGTTTGTGTTTTTGTGGGTTTGATTTTTTGTTGTGGCTTTTACTCATCTCCACAACACTCGTAAGCGACAGAGATGGGACATATTGTTTTTTTCACCCTCGCCTTTTCTATTGTGTGCGGGGGTTGGGTTGAGAATTTGCCCCGAGGTACGATAAGGATGGACGGTTTGTTGTTTGAAACATGCAAAACATCAATATTGTAAACAAATTTTTCAAACCGATAAATTCGCCAAAATACTGATCGTGTTTTTGCAATCAAGGAGATAACGAGTATAGCGAATAAAAGACGCTCAATTAGGGAGAAAATTTGGGTGTTCCTCTGCTTAGCTAATTACAACATTTTCAAACGATTCGAGCGCTTGATGCCGCTTCAGTGCATCGATAGGTCTACGTCTCTGTGGCCTCCAGGTCACGGAGTTGTGCAGGTTGAGATCATAAACAAACTGGAATCGGTCGGATGGATGACGACATCTCCTATTCCTGCGACGATCACACTCTTGATGATGATGATGATGATGGCACGCCTCACCTCTAGCGAGGTTTGATCGTTGGAACTATGTTCAAAGCGTCATCCAATAACGCCTTATTTAGATAGAGTTGTTCAGTTTTTATATAATTCTTCACAGGATTTATCAATCTTACAGTATTCATATTACATGGTACATCATTGGTATAGTCGTATTCCTACGATGATCACGATATCGATGATGATGTTGGTGCTGTTGATGATGCCACGCCTAACCTCTAGCAAGGTTTGATCGATGAAGCTCCGTTCTAATCTTTACCGAATAACACTTAAACCAAATTTCCATTCGCCAAAATAGAACAGGTTTCTTTATGCGAGCAGTTGCAACGACAGGAAACAACGACGACTCGAGTGTTGCTTAAAATATTGCTTAAAAGCAGAGCTAATAATAATCTTCTTTATCGAGCTTACCAAAACGAATCAACTGGAACTGGAAGTGTTGATAAAATGTAATCCAGCATGAAAGTCACTGTAACGCATTACATGTGCACGCTTACAACACCCTCGCTTCGGAAATTGGAACAGTAAACGTGTCAAAAATAGTGTACATACTTTATGTGAATTCCTACCACGCTCCTCATAATTGACTCCAGTTGCCATCGTAATTGTTTCTGCAGACGAGCCACCAACACCAAATAGAAGGGAAGCGCTTGCATGTGTGTTGCCTGTGTGCCGTACGATACGATCACAAGAGGCCTACGCACGCTACAAACGATCCGATGGATTGTGGATTTGAATGTGGTTGTGCGATCACCAAATATGATTGTTGCTGCACTTTACATCCACCTACATTGCGACCGTAGCGCCAGGTGACCGTACAAGAGCGGAGGGAATAAATAATAAAGGGTGGCCACCCTCAGTCACTGAAGTCGCTTCTCCGTAATGTTATTTCTTGTAACACAACATTATTCTTCACGCGCATGTGTGTATGTGTGTGCGTGCACGTTTTGTTTACCGGAATGTGTGCTCTTTTTTAAGCACAATTTGTATTTTAATAGTCGTAGCCGCATTGTTTAAAATGCAGCCAAAGACCGAGAAGCAAACTAAAAGAGCCGAAGAACAATAAGCTAAGAAAAGCCACCCCAAAAACTTTTTGGTGGAGTAATTTATTCTTATGTTTTTGTGTGTATAACTGGTTGGGTGTGTGCAGCTACTACGTATTTCGTACCAAGGGGAAGGAAGTTGATCGTGGGACACGCGAGATTGGGAGAAGGGAACGCGAGTAGGGTGGCCCCCGCTGCTAGAGGTGGGTGTTGGAGTTTTGTTTTGATCAATCGTTTCGCATGGTATGCGCTTGAGAAGAAGTGAACGCGCGAATGAATGAAACACACTCTGCACGTTAACCCTTGGGTGATCAAAGTGAGATTAGGGAGTTGCAGGAAAGCGACTTGTAGTCAGTAGAAATGTACGAATGATTAGGAGCTAAGTTGATTTATAAACATCATACAAGAAGTACTAGTGTTAAAAATTTGACAATGGAGCATAATCGGGTATTTTATTTGCTTCGAAATTTGGAGTTATTTTATATTTGAAGAGTCCCTTTGGATTAGTTGCAAATGAAGTTTAACGCATTGCCGAGCACAAAAGAGTTTCTTCATTAAAAGAAGAATTCATGAAATAATTCTTTAAACATTTAGTTTTTTGAGCCATTTTATCCACAAGTAACAGAGATGTATTTGTATAAATATATTTATTTTCTAATGTTATTGTTTCTACGCAAGACTATTCAGTTACGTGTAAAATAAGTCAAAGAAGTCAGTAATGGAAATCCAAGACTTTTCTAGGTTAAAGAGCCCAAGAAAAAGAATTGTTTTAGAACCATTTTCAATATTTTTACTGTATGTCACGCCAAGATGGCATAGGTGTAATAGCCACCTGAAGATGTCAAATTTTTCGGCCTTTTCCAATACATTTTGGAAATTTGCCAGGTGGAGTTATAAACACCGTATCAAACAGCAAACTTTGGAGCATTTCGAGGATCATTTTAGGGATGTTAGTGCCCCCAAAAGCGGGAGTTTTCCGTTTTAAGGATACCAAATACTACGAAATGCACTTCATCGGTCGTGATAAAGCTAAGATCAGGGTTTTATGTTATTAATTTTAAAGAATTCCGACATGCCTTTAGTTGTGTCAAGAAGATTATTTTAAAAACTGTACTCAATCTTGGTATTTTATATTTTAACTTTTTTTAGTTAGTTTGACTCTGTTACAATGTTACGCACCATAACGCCGGGGTATACGGAAAACTCCAGCTTGTATTCAAAGAATACTTCGTTGTGCAGTGTTGTACATTTGTAGTGTAGAGGTTCTTGTTAACTTTAAGTATTCCAAGTATTCAATTGACACGGCTGGAAGAATTATCGTCGAAGTAGTTTGATGCCAATTTGAATTGATGACTAACGGAGGAACTCATCTAGGACATTAATATCCAGCGTTGAAAGGCATATGAGACATTCATTAACTTTATAAGAGTAATTTTGACCGACAATAGACACTGTCTTAATAGAACCCAAATGTCTTTCTCTAGCGTTTTTTTAACTGAAAAAAGTTATCTGCGGACTTAAAGAAACCGAGATAAACAATACTCCTTGTATTCCAAGACATCGGTGGTAGTTGTCCAGGACATCGTGTAGTGCTCGTGTAGAGCAAAACAAAAACACGAAAATACCCGAAACCATAGCGCATTCTAACGTATAATTTATGCATTAAGACTGTGTTTACTTTCCTGTGTGCATCATTTACCAGGATTTTTCTACTTGTATTTAAAGTTAACCCACGGAATTTTTCAATGGGTTGGTAAGTCAAGTTAATGCGCCACCAATTTGTTTTGTTTCTTACCTTTTGAAATATGTTCGGAGAGTATTTCGACTTTCGGCGCTCCCAAGGGTTAGTGTTAAAGAGTTTAGAGAGGAATTGATGGAAGTTATCGGATTGAGTATTGCATTCTTTAAATAGCATTATCTTATGAGGAGGGAACGAACTATAAAACGATGCACCGTCCCCTATTTTTTACATCCACCCACAATGGCACTTGCTTGATCGGTCCACAGTTCAACAGGTCCATCCGTTTGGATGGAACGAGCGCGCCTGCACTTAGTAGCATTGTTGTATCTAAAATAGTTTCTTCGCGGTCCGTTAATTCATCTGCATCTGCATGAGGCAAACCATACTGGTGCAGGGTGTCCCGTCTCGTTCGTGCCCTAGCGTTTTCCAACTCACATTAAAACAAACAAAAACCATATGGTTGAATCCGAACGCCGGCCCTCTGCTCGGTGGCGAGTACAAAAATAGCTTGAGAACAAATCATGGCCAAGAAATCATGAGTGGCGTCGTCACCAGCTTCCAGTGGGTACGGTACGCATGGGATTTCGATCATTCAGAGTTTGGCCGTTGTTTACTAGATTTGTATTTTTCTGAGTAAAACCGCGTGAAATAGAACCACGAATGCTCTTAATCCGCTCCTATCTTGATTGCGTATTGCATCATGGTTGGTAGTGTGCCGGGCTGTGAGTATTTTTAAAATGACCGTTGACATCGGCGTTCCTCCATTTCGGGATTTTATTTGGGTTCTGAATAGAGAAGTGGAATCGTTTTAAGCTCTCTTTGGTGCATATATTGAGATATTTGAGATATAAATCGGTACGGATTGTATTGTTAGGCAGATTGCATCAAAATAAAGGATCCAAGTTTTGTTAAACATTTTTGCTTACAGTTTAAACTAGTATTTCTCTAAGAAGTTACATTTGTTTTAAATATCACTTTAAAAATATGTTTTTACAAAATGTTATTGCTTTTATTTATGTTTTAAAATAAAAAATCTGCTAGAGATGCATATTTGCTAGCAAAATTATTATTGCTTTTAGTAGAACGGAATGCTTTTCTCAATAATATGAAAAGAGAATAGAAAATAAACAAATTATTAAAGCATCTACAGTGTTGGACAATACAATAAGACCACCTAGTTTCGGAGTAAAGGTATAAGTAAAGTGAAGGTGTCGCTATTGATCATTTTTACTTACTTTTAAGACTTAGTTGTAGATGTTTAAAAACGTGAATATAATAAGATAATAACATAGGATATTAATTTAAATTCAATTTTTACCATTTTGCTACACGAGAGACTACAAAACACAACCATCTATGTTTTTTTTTTAATTAAATTGTTTTGTGGATTAGTTATTAAAAAAGTAGTTTTTTTTTAGTTTAGATTTTTATCAGTTTTGTTAATAAGCTTACAGGAAATATTGTCATTTAAGCGTCAATCTGTATTAAAAAAAAGTAGATGGCGACAACATCTGATTCGGAATAATAAGCGCCTGTCATCAACAAAGTGCAAATGAACTTAATTTTTGTAGTAAAATTTCGTTAAAGATTTTAGAAAAATAACTAAACATATAACCATGTAAAAATATAACATTTTTTTAATTTAAATTGCAATATTACGGCTAGAAGCCGTATTGTCAGCACCGCATTCATAGGAGCTGCAAGGCATTTCCTTCTTGTAATTTGCCTTATCTCGGGCATGCTCGGTTATTTTGTTAACATTTGTCAATTGTATTAAAACAACAAGCTGTACTTAATAAAAACCAAATCTTTTGCCCTCTCTTTCTCAACAGCATGGCAAACGTTCTGTGGTCCATCATCTGGCTAATTGTGCTGATTATAATCGGCTTATGGGTAGGATTTTTCTGCTCCGGCTGGTATGTCATCGTCTACCCGATCACGGTATGCGTGCCGGATATATCGGTAAGTACGGGAAACAAATTCATCCAAAACCACGATATGATCACGGATATAAACGTCTGGTTTGCTTTGTTTCGTTTGCAGGTTGTGTCCGATTTCCTGCTAAAAGGAGCACAGTTTCCACATTACTGTGTCAAGAGCATGATGGAGGGAAAATCTCTGTTCTAAGACCGTGCACCCCGTGGTAGGCGGCCGTGGTTCATATGTTGTTCATACTTTAAATCGTGCGTTCGCAGTGTCGGAAGGACGGGCAGGCCGGCAAGAGAATGCGTTTTCGTCCGGCAGACCGTATCTGTTGGTTCTGTGTGTGTGTGTTTCTTTTTTATTACTACAATAGCGCAGCATTAAATAACATTATGTTTTGTAAGTGTAAAGTCTATGCGTCGATGAGCAATAAAATGCATTGTGTTCACGGTTAGCTTTGTGTGTGTGTGTATGTGCCGGTTGATTGAGTTATATTTGTTTGTGCTGGCAAGGATAAATAGTTTGTTAAACAGTACATCCGAACAATCGGTGTTCGGTAAATGAATGTCAACCACCGTGATGATTCATTGATTATAAACGATTTGATTAGCACATCCAACATCGCTGATACGTAAATCATATTGCGTTTGTATTAAAATCAAAATGATTCATTCGTGTCAATACAGTTGCCTGGGTTAATAAATCAAATATTTTCTATCCATTACATTAAGCTACTGGTGAAATGTTCAAGCGGAATGTTGCTCCCCATTTTGTTACATCTGTTTGCACTTTAATGCAGCTTTACATCAAGCCATCGTAGCCGGTCTGGCTTCGTTAGAGGGAACGCTTCAATTCGGTGTCCCAAAAACGTTGGCTTAACTCGACCGTCCCTTACCATCGGGGACCAATTCCATCCCACCCAGTGATAAGTAAGTTTATCGTTTTCCAAAACTCTGCTTACTGACCTCAAAAGAGTGACACACTCGGCCCGACGTTTGCCGGTAGAGAGTTGCATCGTTGCATAATAACTAAATCGAAACAATCGTCAATGGGCAAGTTTTGATAGCGAAACTTTAGCATTTTACGTGCATTCATCACAATCCCCACACCACAAACTGTACCTCCCACCGATACCACTATCCGTTCCAAATTCGGTGTATAGGCATTAGTTCTTGCTGGCCTTTTTTTTGGTTTTGGTTGGCTTTGGTTGGCTTTGGTTTTGGCTTTGGTTCTTTTACGGAACAGCGTTTCACTTAAAACTGGGTGCGGTGTTTGTTGCATCTCTTGTTAATTGAATTCGTAGTGCATTGGTTTACGTCGTCCAGAGAGCGGTTGTGCAGAGCGCAACGGCACAAGTAGTGGCAGACGGCCAGTAGGAAGTGCCATTATGCAAGGGAGAAATAATTAAAATTCATCACCGGTAGTGTGACAAACTATTGGCCGGCCAGTCTCTGCATAACCCCGTGTCCTGTTTTGGTGATGGAATGTGCTGGCCACAGAGGGCCACTACCACACACATACCCACATAGAGAGACACGGGAATGGGAGAAATGGAAAAAGGGTCATCAGAATAGAATAATCTCCTCCCGGTCCCGGTTCTCTTGCCATTGTACGGGAAGAAAATTGTGGAAGGGACGGTTCCTAACGGGGAACCTGAGGGTTCAGGGATGAAAAGTTTTAGTTATGAATATATTAAATACTGTTGGAGGTTAATACATATAGCAGCTTGCGGTTGTTCTACTCCGTGGTAGTGTGAGGAGGTAGTGTTGGCTTCAGTTGTAAATGTTAGACGCTCTGTCGCGAGCAGAGCTGGACAGCAAAAATGTGTAGCAGAATTTAAAGCCATACAATGTTAAAGGGTTTTAAAGGCAACAAATGGCACTATTTTGATAAAATCGACCGACAGTAAGCTTTATTGAGCTTGATTTATAGTAATGAAACCAAAGCTATGGTTCAAGTTTTGTAGTTTTACAAACTATCGGAAGTTAATTTATTTATTGTTTAATTAATTACAGTTATATCCGGGTGTCCCTGTACGCAGGACTAACTATCCAGTTACCGGTAACCTATGTCAAGGAAGCTAGAAATGGTATACCAACATCTCTTAAGGGGAAGAGCCAAAATCAGAAGAATGAGAGGAAAAAAAAATTCATTCACAAATTAAAATTCATATTAACTTAATTACTTTCAATTTTGTTACAAATAATTGGTGCCAAGAAAGCCAGGAATAGTAGCTCTTTCATGAGGTTGTATAACTAAAAAATTAGAAGAATAAGTGAGATGTGTTTAAGACTTATCGGTAGATTCGTCCGCGTATCTTATTTTTCTACCATCAATTTTTTCCCGGAAGAAGTCGTCGAAACGCGGAGTCCGAAAAAATAGCATCTTTACAAACTTTGCATAGAGTTTATATCGGTCCCCAAATTAACTTTTATACGGTGTCGACCTTGTTGTTGTGTTTCTGTAACACTAGATTTACTCTTCATGGTAATATTCGATTCTAGTTTCTCCAAAGACTGTGTTATTATTAAATTGAACTCTAGTGGTCATCTCGGTAAGTACAAATCAGACAGTTACTTACGTAATCTTTGAGGGAAACACCTATTTTTGTGTATGGGCGGCCCGGAGGTAGATGCGACAATGAGGCCGATCTTCACACGGCAGGACCAGGGTTCAAGTCTCATCTGGGCCGTCCCCGCATAATGAGGACTGACTATACAACTATGCGGTAACAATACGTCTAGTAAGCCAAAAATGGCAGGCATGACCAAAGAGGTCGTTAGGCCAATATATACTAATAAAGACCACTGACTAGTTGACACACTGAAGAATTGTTGGATCGATTTCAGCAGTTCAAATCGTTGTTAATTTCACCGGCTTGGAAGGTGCTTTTGTATTGCCAACTTCTGAAACAAAATCTTTTAAAATGTTTATGAAAAAAAGTAAATTACAATTCGATATATTAAAACTAAGTTGTAAGTAATATTCAAGTTAAGCGGAAACTCGAGGGATGCAGATTTAGTAAGAATGAAAAGTGCTCTCCATCAGCCAAAATGTAGAATCAACGCAAATCCGTATGTTTGAAGATACTTAATTTATTCAATATGCGATGTGGGAGACTCAAAACAACGTTTTATTATTTTCATTTCTCCATAATTAAGGTTTATTTTGCTTTAACTATTAGAAGCAAAAAACAAAATCACACTCATTTGTCCTAAGGGAAAAATATGAATGTTTGAAAATAAATTTAATCCACATTCGATGCTTATTTGTTGTGGCATTCCAGGAGATATTCTTAGAACTTCTTTAGAATCTAAACGTAGTTGGCTAAAACACACATAAAAAATAAATCAACAGATATGTCTTTTGTTATTATGAATGCTCCCTAGGAATGCATGCAACAGACAAAAGAACCGTCAGACTGTTGTTGGGAACTCTTGTTGGCTGCGTCCATCTGCACCATCAGCCAGCTCGAGAGCTATTTTATTGCGAAAGTTTACCCCGATCGTGCAACCCGGCTGGCGCAGGGTAAACGAATGGCAGAGTCAGCATTACTTAAAACTCTAAACCCGCGTCCAATGCTCCTCTATCCCCGCTTACAGTCCGCTAAGGGGAAAAGTGCATTTCGATTGGTAAGTGCCGATCGGTACAAATCCATCTGGCACTCACGATGCACCGTGAGGAAAAGGGGGCAACAGATCCAACGCTGCCGATAGCAGTATTATGGAAATGTTTGACAGCAAATAAAACTGTACGAAGTGTGCAGTGTAGCGCCGGCCGTCGAATTGGACGGGTTTTCTGCTCCCGTTGTCATATTGTGAAGGGCATAAAAATTGCATTACACCTTGCGCGAGCTCACCGTTGCACAAAGAGTGCAAAAAACAATACAAACATAATAAAGCCAAAAAAAGGATCGTCCCGCCACATCCACCAAACGATGTAATGCAACAGATTGCAGCCGGGTTTGATACGAGCATTCGTGCGAAGAGTCGCTTTACGCCAGGTTTTCGTGTTCGCATGCTTAATGCTTACCGCACGATATCTGCGAAAACATCTCCCACAGGGCTTTTACTGGCTTATAAATATTTGTTTCCACGCTCTCCTGCCTCGGTTGGGTAGATCGGTAGAACTTCCGGTACCGTAGAAAACTCCCAAAAAAACGCAAGAAATTGAAGCAAAATTCGGAGTAGGTTAGATGAGAGGAATAAATGACAAAAAAAAATCTAGAGAAAGAGGAAAAACTTTTCACATTTTTCCCACAAAACATACAAAAAAATTGGAAAATTTAAATAGAAAAAAGGCACACATACACACAAGTTATAGTGAAAACGAAACAAAACAAAAACCTTGAACGAGATACACGAATGTCAGAGGATCGCAATGAATACGATTGAACGGAAGTTCAGATTGTAAAATCAAATACAAAATGTATGGCTGGCTGTGGAAAACGCGTGACGGGACGTTTGTATGTGTGTGTGTGTATGTTGCTGGACGGTATACGGAGCCACCACGTTCCGGGTGACGTGATGTCAAGGATTTGGAAGGAAATGGGAATCTGATAACATTATACATGTATGTACCCCGAGTGTACATATTTTCATTGAACCTTGGCAAAGGCGGAAGTGTCTTCGGGCGCTGGAACTAACGAGCAACTCGATGTTGGAGGTCCCGGTTGTTCGGGACCGGGTCCGTGAGAGGGCAGAAAAGCAGCGGTGGATATGTTTTATTTTGTTCTGTTTTTGGAAAGTATCCTTACGTGCTTCGTCCCTGCCGGGTATACAATACCTACCACGGCCCTGTCACTTGTTGTTACGGGTGAGGTTAAATGGATTTTTTTGCTGCTGCTGCTGCTGCTGCTACTGTTGCTTTGTTTTGATTTCCCCCTTTTCTGTGTATATTCAGTTTTCCAAATTTTCCACCCGAATGATTCTACTTTCAAGTAAAGTTTCGAGAAGGAAAGCTTTCGTGAATACGAACGAGAGATGAAAAGGTGGTTTTCGCGAAAAAACGGGAGCCAGGAATCGCAGGTACAGCATGACGTTACTGTTACTACTCTGTTAGTTTATTAGTTTCACATTACTTGGTTAAAAAAAAAACAAAAACCGACGGGCTTCATCGTTCCCTGTGGTTGCATTTGTATTGGAAAACCCCGAATTGGAATGTAAAATGGTGCAACATTCGGCGACGGCAACATATTGGTCGCTGCTTCTGCTATGCTATATTGCAGTAATCTCGTTTGAAAGACTTGTGTGATTAATAATCAAAACAAATGGGTATGCAAAGTGTAAAGGATATGGTGAGGGATTCATTAAAATTTGTTCTGCTTCCATAAATACATTACCTCGTAGTAAGATGCTTTCCGGCTTAATAAACTGTAAAGCAAACGATTTGTTTTGTATGTTTTTCAATCACAAGTGTTGTTATTAATTAACAGAAATCTATTTTTAGTATCGTAGATGTGTGAGGTTTTTTTTATGGAAACATACACAGTACTAAATGGACTTTAATTGTATTTCATTTATACATTTAAAGTGACGTTTTAAAAGGAAATTAAGATAATATCACTATCACTAAAAGTATACCAAAAAGGCTTCAAAAATGCTTCCAAAAACTAATGTTTAGCGAGAGATTGATCAAGAATCTAGCGTAAAGAATTCTGATCTCCATTTGCCAAAGCATACATTCAATCCGTTACGAAATCAGTACGCTTTTTGAAATCGAAAATGGCCCAAATCGATGTTCTGCGAATTGCATACATTTGGGCGTGTACTAAATGTGTATTCCATTAGTACTTGCGAATGGAAATAAACGTTTCCTTTTCTGAGAAACTGTTCGATGTTGTAATTTGTAGGTTAATTTTCGATAAATAATGTTATGCAAAGGATTTTAGAGATTCGATTTAGACATACACTATACTAAATTATTGTAACTACACAGATCAGACAAATATTTTGCTATTTTGTTTTTGAATCTGTGTAAATAGATCGACCGTTTGATTGTTTTGATAACTTAATTCTCTAAAAGTTTAAAAGTTTTATCCTTTAATGATGATGAGAAAATATTTTTACGAATAAATGTGTTATGTTCTATTCTTCCTTAATGTTCTATTCTTCATAGAAACTTTTTCTTTTTTGGAACTAAGTTTCATGATTTTACATACAATGCTTCTTTGTTCACGTGATCCATCCAACCGTAGATCTTCTGTATCATGACTGCAACTTGAAGCAGCCATGGCCAAGACATTCAAGCTATAGTAATAGAACTGTTCCTAGTTCTTCGTCATGTTTCTCTTAATTTTAATACAATTGATTTGGTATTTGTACAATTTGATGCAATTGTAGCACGTCTTTTAGCTCTTGAAAAAAGATAGAATAAACATCTAGCAGAGGACAGACTCTGGCCATCTTATGGTATTGTTTTGACTGTTAAATAGAAAAAGAAACTGTTGTTGATCGATGAGACTCCCAAAAGATCTCAGCAGTGCTTTTAATAATTTTTTTTTCCAAAAATTTCGATCGAATTGCATAAATTTGTACATATTTTAGATCATGGTCTCAAGAATTTGCTGTAAAATACCCCAAGACTCGAGTTAGACATTACTTTAAACACAAGTGTAGATGCTCACAGATGCTTTGCTTGTATGAGATAACACGTAGAGCCTTAGCGTGGATCGGATTAAATTCGTTCCGGTAATTTGTGTTTAGTTGATATCAAATATCTTTAAAGCCATTAACAGACTTAACCCTTATTACGTATCGGTAAAAGATCGATAAATGATATCTATTTATTATGCTATTTACTTTCAAGGAAGACTGTTACTATTTACATACAGATTAAATGGTTTCTTTATTTACCCAATTGAATTTGGGCACAGACACCCAACAACAAAACCATTACTTAACCTCGTTGAAAGGACTGCCAAGGCTTTGTACTGTAACGGAGCTGCCACCACCAGCAACGGCACATCAGTTTGTAGCTTCAGACGAAAAGATGTTGCGAACCACCAACTTTGTACTGCTCCTTGATGACAGCCGTACCGCTATCGACAACATTGTCACCGACAGTGCCGTAAAATCAGTACGTGCCATCGACGGCGCTGATGCTGTTTTCGTAGCGACACCGTGGGAAGATTTTTTTTCTTTCCGTTTTCTGCTGTCTTTAACAAAATTTCAACCACCTGCCATCACTGGTGGTGGGTGCACTGAGTGTGGGAAGTATCAAAAAGTTTCAAGGAAACAAGTTCAAACCCCTTTGCGCAAGGTACAATGTTTCCGACCGACGGTACCGCAGGACTCGCAGGACATCTTTCGCCGGCGGGCTTTGTTTGGTTCCGCTGGTAGACCTGCAAACCTGTAACAGTTCTCACGTGGATGGGAGATGGGAGATGGGTTGGACGTTCTGCCCCGGAGACTGATAAGAAGATTGGTATCCTGTTGCGCGAATCACGCGCCCGTGTCCTGTCAGCGCCATGCTTTTGACTTTTACATTAAACACATTTCACGATTCACGAATTTTGTAACGTACCGCAACCGAGCCGGTTTGTGGGAACGGTTGTTGCTGAACGGTGTTCGGAGCTGAGCTTTCATATGTTTAGCATGGTTCCCAAAAAACACTGGCAGGCATGGGCGGGAAATGTCTCTGTTTCTAAATTGCCACAATGAGGATTGGTAAAATGAGCGCTTGTGTGTGTGTTACATGTTCTCTGAAGCTTCTGGGCGCCATGGGCTGAGGTTGCACTGGGTAGAGTTGGTAAAATAAAGGAGGAAATAAAAATCTTTTAACGTACATTGTATTTCGGCGAATAAAATGTGGAAAATGAAACACGTTACCGGTCGTACTTACTTAGTACAGTGTGTTGTACAGTCGGGTGGAAGTTGTTGCTACTCGTAAGTATTGTAATAAAGTTAACAGTTAGAATTGTGAACTAATATAGATTGAGGTGCGACATAGCTGAGTTGAGGGATTTACGAATGCTAGAGATGATCCAAGAATTGAAAGAACTTCAGCCAGTACTATGCTTTTTATCATTCACTTCAGCTCGTGGTTTTTGATTGTATGATAAAACACAATTAATTATTCTTTTTTAGGGATTGTTGTAATGCACTAAAACACTTGTTTAGAAGTTTGTTTTGAAATAAATGTATTAAATAATAGAAGTGATAATAGTAATAGGAATAGTAATAATAATAATAATAATAATAATAATAATAATAATAATGGGGGCGGCCCGGTGGTGATGCGACATCGGCGCCGGTCTTCACACGGCAGGACCGGGGTTCAAGTCTCATCTGGGCCGTTCCCCCATAGTGAGGATTGACTAACCAACTATGCGGTATCAATTAGTCTAGTAAGCCAGAAATGGCAGGCATGAGCTTTAAGAGGTCGTTAGGCCATGAAAGAAGAAGAATAATAATAATAGGAAATAACAAGAATGACAGAAATCATCCATAGATAATTATTAAAAACATGTAAAACATGCAATAGAAAGCACATGGTGGCTTAGTTTAAATTAGAATTTAAACCCAGTCCAGGCACATTTCTGAGCCGAGTGTAATTGCGTTGCTGTCAAATTATTTCTACTCTTCACTGTGGCTTCGGATCAAAATAAAATATCAATTGGAAGAAATAACTAAAATTGGTGTTCTAATATATTGTAAAGAGTAAGAAAACATTGTAACAACAATTTTTATATACTTCAACAAACAGATTAAGCTTCAAACCAATTTGCTCAAACATTCAAGTAGATTTCAACATACTTTTAAATTCCTTTGCCTCCCCTAAATTTTACAATTTAGTTTCTTAGTATTTATGAAACCTAAAACATTCTTTCCATTTATTTATAACATAAGGGATTTTTATATAAAATATCAATACGTTTTTTATTCAAATAGCAAAGAGCGAAGAGCAATGGCAAATATATTTCTTTACATGGATACAAAATCAATCCCATTGTCCGATTCAACTAGGGTTGCGACAAAAGTCCTCGATATCGGTATAGTGTCAGCGTCTGGATAGTTCGGTGCCATTCTCATTACATGATCAGCACACAGCTCACAGAGAGTATTTTCAGAGACGTGTGCGAGTACTAGCAGTACTGTCCAGGTTTTATCCGTATTTTGAATGAAAAAGCTTTCTCAGGTTGAAGGATGGAGAATAACTGTCTAACCTAACAATTATAACCACTTATGGCAGCGGAAAGTGAAGCACCGAAAATAACAAGGATTAAAATTCAAATCATGTATAACTTTGATAAGGTTTTGGGACAGCTTTTTCTGTTTTTGGCTCTACAACACCATGTGCTCTCGATCTACAACTGCTTGATTTCTTGACTCGATTATACCTGATTATACTTGATAAAATATAATCGAAACTCAGTCTTGTTGCGTTAAGAATGATGACAACGGATCACCTAAAGATCAACTACTTTCTTCATAATACTGCCATAATATGTGCATGTATATAGCTAAAGGACTTAGATTTATTTTGAAAATGTCTGTGGTACATGCTCATCTAATCTTGAGCTCTAGTCTTGAAACCACTACTCGTGTTATTAGCTCACCAAATACCCAAACTGGAATGGAATAAGAAAACTCATAATTTATAAGATATAGCTGCGGTTCACGGAACCATGTTTAATTTGTTAACAATCAAAAGCGAAAAATCGCTTCAACCCTTCCAACCACGACGACGATGTCTTGTTTAATCTACAGATAAACCAATTCGGTCGGTAAGTGTAGACGCACGCGTACGGATGTTGGTTTTTGTGACCACAAGCGGCCAGCTGTGTGATACGATGATGACAGACACTTTGATATCGGCCCTTTTCGTCAGTTTTCGTCAGAGCTTATGGCACAACGGTTTCGTTCGCCGTGCTTGAGCGAAAGCACACCGCTGCGTAGCGTATGAAATTAGTGGTACCTTGTGCAAGCAACGACTGCGAGCGTAACAATGAAGCAAATTCCGGCTCCCGGAAACGCTGCTACCTCGGTTTGGCTCTGCGGCTTGGTTTAACACTGGTACGGTCGAATGATTCCAAAATGACCACCGAATGAACGACGCGCTTCATTCGGATGTATAGCTCGAAGCACTGGAAGCTTGCAACGGTGTTAAACGTCGGAGAAGTGTCTGAGCCGTTTCCTTCCAAATTTGCCGGACTCTGAATGGTAAAGGCATACGGGAGCCTTGTCTCAGCGAACACTGGCAGTTCAGGGATGGGTGGGTTAGGTGACGAGTTGGGTTTCAAAATTTCCGACAAGGAAAAGCTGTTTGCACGCTTCCTTGCAATGTTGAAGACCACTTGCTACAGCGCGTAACGGTACCGACAATAGTTTGCTGTGAGACGGTCAGAGATTGGTCTACATTTCAACAGGACATCGCTTGTCAGGACGTTCCGTTAAACAGGGCACTGATCAGCAAACTGAGCTACCAGTCGTTAGTGATGGAAGGAACACATGTTCAGCAAGCAGAGGAAGACGTAGGTCATTTCAATATATCAGATTGGGTTAAAGAACGGTTAATCGATACGGTTAAAATGCTTGAATGAAAATAAATGTTTACTACATTTACGTAGGCTCGATCGTTCTTAAAATAATGTGCTAAATGATTTTCTACGTACCTATGCACTGTCCAGATGCAATTTCAACTGCGTCTCATCATGTAATGTCTTTTAAATGTGTAGTAAAAAGTGCAGAACTATCAGAGTCTTCTTCTTTCTTGGCCCAACGACCTCTTAAGGTCATGCCTGCCATTTCTGACTTACTAGACTTATTGTTACCGCATAGTTGGATAGTCAGTCCTCACTATGGGGGAATGACCCAGATGAGACTTGAACCCCGGTCTTGCCGTGTGAAGACCGGCGGCGGTGTCGCGTCTACCACCGGGCCGCCCTCTATCAGAGTCTAGGTATTATAAAGTTAACGAGTGTCTTGAAATATATTTAGCGAAAGAAGCAAAATTTTCTAGTAATGTCTTCTTCTTCTTCTTCTTTCTTGGCCTAACGACCTCTTAAGGTCATGCCTGCCATTTCTGGCTTACTAGACTAATTGATACCGCATAGTTGGTTAGTCAATCCTCACTATGGGGGAACGGCCCAGATGAGACTTGAACCCCGGTCCTGCCGTGTGAAGACCGGCGCCGCTGTCGCATCACCACCGGGCCGCCCCGACTAGTAATGTGTTTCTAGTAATGTGTGTTTCGTTATTAACAAGATTTAAAAGTACACAAAAATTGCTTATCAATGACGTTTAACGCACCGAAGAAGATTGTTAAAACTAACGTCAAACTATGAATGCAATTCATGTAAAATATTGCAAAATTATACCTTTTCCATGTACAGTTTGATATTTATGGCCGTAACCAATTGATATTTGAGATTCTTATGCCATAGCTATTCTCATTCCAATAATTATACTTAGTTGCATTTTAATTTAAAAATAATTTAAACAAAGTTCATCCAATGCCCGTCCTTCAACCAATGTGCATCGAAACTAACGACTCATTGCATACACACAGGCGCATATCGAATGTTCGACTAAATGAACTTTATTAGTTCGATTGATTGATGATCGAAATTCAGTAATAAACGTGCGGAAATTTTTTTGCGGTGTGATTGTGTTACTGTAGCGTCAATATAATTATTCACAAATTTTATGTAAACAATGCCCTGAAGGGTTACGAAATTAAACGAAATTCACTGGTAATAAATATAAAAAAATCCCACTGCCCGCGCTCACATCACAATTAACATCCGTTCGTGGAGAGTATTATTTTTGTTGTTGTTTCCTACCGCATAATAATATTCAATCATGGCACCAGCACGGAAACGATTGCAGCAAAGCACCATCAACCGAACCTGACGCTATAAAGTTTAACCAGGACATAATGTGCATAAAAACGTGAAACAGAAGAAGAAGCAAAACAAAAAAAAAACATCACAAAACATGATGAAACAACGAACATGATTAAGCTTTGCATTGTTATTGCGGAGAGCCGAGGCACACGCACACGGGATGTGAAATGTGTGTCCCATTTTGGGATTTTGAATGAATACATTTTCACATCCAGTGCATCTGATTTTCACCACTGCATGTGTTGCGTGTGTGTGTGTGTGCGAGTGTATGGGGATGGTGCGAAAGAGTGGCCTTAGAGTTCATCATCACCTTCGGGATCAGCACAAAGGGAACAGTTGCCAGTTGTTACCGGGCTGCATTATTGATTTCGTTCGATCCATTAATCATTAATGTTGGTGGAATGTTTGCATGCCGGTTGATCGGGGATTTGCCCCGGGAGTGCCTCAATTTGTCGCACATTCTCGGGTACGAGGTCGCGCACCAGGGTGTCGCAAGCGATGGAACGGGCAACACCGCTAAGCAAGAGGACACGCTCTTTCATACTGGTGAAAGTCATGCCGTCGTGGGAAAGCCTTTCGTGGTGTATGATTGTGTAAAAAAAAACTGTATATCTGACATTGGGAAAAGACTTACGCGAGCAAGTGATGAACGAACAGAGAGGCTTCTATTAACACGTTTCCTCATTCATTATCCACCTGCAGTAATCAGTATTTGCGATGATTACGATATGGGAAAGCTACCGTGCTCGTACCATGGGCTTATCGTGTGAAAAACGAAGGTTTAAGTAATGGTCAGAGTGCTTTCGTTTTAGTTACAACTCCCACCTATCGTACGAGAGTATCCGGAGTGGAGAAATTTCTGTGCCATAATCCTGAGGTAAAAGGATGCCGGATAATGATCGGTTTGGTGCGGGATACGCGGGAACTCCCTCGTCATCATCAGGCCGCGTTCCCGGTAGCAAAGGCAAAAGCAGAAGCAAATGGGTCAGCAGATTTTATGAAATGTGATTTCATGAAATTATCAATAATTGATTTATCCAATTATTTTATTTCACTTTTATCACTTGATTATCCGTCGGGCGTGTTTTCGGTAGCGTATCGGTTTGTGCCCGGGGTTGTGCGGAATGAGAGTGGTTCGCTGGAAAGGTGTCGCTGGCAGTAAGCGAGTGCTGATTTGCGATTCGGAGCAATGAATAAATGTGCCCGCACGAACCGTACACACCAACACAAATGGAAAGGAATGTAAATTTTTCCCCCTCGAAAGTTCGGAACTTTCGGCAGTGAACGAACGGCATCGGTTCCGGTGTGCTGCTTTTCGTGTGAGCTTTTTTTTCGAATGCAAATGGAACGAAAGAGACACACACACACACACACACGCAGATTCGCAGCTACAGTTGGTGCGGATGGTAAGGCATATTAGCATTGAATACGTGCAGTGAAGTCATTAAATTTTAATTCCCACCGTTGCTTGCGTTACGCGCGTTTGCCTGGGCCGGAAGTGCGAAAACGAAATTCGACATCCGGTGCGCTACGGACAGGTAAAGGAACAAAAAGTGTACCGGTGGAGGGATAGGCACACCGGTACCATGATTGCTAGGTTCCTGGTGGAGGGTATTGATTTTGCACTGAAATGGAGCAACTTATGCGGTTGTATGAAGAGGTTTCGAATGATGCATTGATTGGGGAAAGGTAAAAATAGTTGTTTTTTCATGTCAGAAGATGCTGAAGAAGATCCGATAGAAATCTTTTTTTTAATTGTTACAAATTTATTTACTACGCTGAACAAATAGCCTTAGTACATCATAACTGTGTTTTTCAGACAATAAAACAAGTGTTATTTAAAACAATGCATAGTTTAATTGAATTATTGTGTTTTTTAAACACTCAAACTCTTATGCTGGGACTTAAGACATAACTAGCTAGGCGTTGACAGTGCTAGGTTTCTTAGAACTGGATGAACTGGAACTGGAATCCCTCTAAAAAATAAAAATGACGGCAGTGATCAGTGGATCGACGCTTCCGTGCATTCTAGAAATTCAACTTTTAGGTTACTTCCTTTTTCTCCTCCAGGAACATAAGTCCAAGACTATTATTCAAAACTCAATTTAGGTCTAACGATCTGCTATAAGAAAAGGATTAACCGTGAAATAATTGTGAAAAAAACTGTTAACATAAATGACCATAAATTAATCTTGCGTAGCACATGGCAGAGACTAATGAAACTCTGTTTTTCTTTTTCTGATTTATTTACTTTATTTGTGTAAAGATTTTTTTTTGTAAAAATTAGTGACGTCTTAAAAACATCTAGTTTTTATTAGTATATGATATTTTTTTGCATATTTACACATTTATTAGTTCCAGCATAGGAAAACCCTACAAATCTGGGCAAACAGAAGAAGGACACTTCAGATATATAGGCAGTATTAGGCTTGATGACTTTATAAAAATGACATTTATAAAAAATTAATAATATTTGAAACGAAGATTCTTTACGTGTTTAGATTCATCTTTTTCTTTTCGTTTTATTTTATGATCCTTTCTTCAGTTCCAAACCCGCTCCCCATCCCTGTAAGTTTAGCTTTCCATAATTGTAAGTAATTGATAAGTTGATATGTACGCTGATAAATCACATAATCTTATGTATTTTGACATTTGACGGCATTACTACCTGTCTGTAGAAAATGACACGGAAACCTAGTCTTTGATTTAGTTCAGTTACAGACACCAATGATTATAAAAATATTATAAATATGAACGCTTAGATGCGTTCCGAGCTTTCGAGGATCCCCGTACATATCGACGATCTTTCATTAAGCAAGCTGTATGGTCCTGGGGTTCACAAACATGCCTTTTTCTAATCAGTTAATTCAATGAATTAGATTTGGTACTAATCTTATATCAAAGTCGTATTGTACAAAAATATAATCTCAGGCTTCTAAATGGTTTAAGATTAACAAGACGATTTGATTAAAGTTGTCTTAAAAATGATTATTTCTCTTTTTACTGCATGTTAATATGCAGTTACTATTCCAGCTTAGATACAGAATGATTTAATAAGGTCTTTCGATAGAGATTTGTCCAAAACAATTGTATTGATTCCTGCAGAGATCAGTTGTAGTTGACGTTCTCGCCTCAGACGGCCGGACAAATGACATCTATTTAGTTCAGAATAACTTTCTCCAATAGTACGGTTAGTATGCTATAACTTACAACAATAAATAGAACGATAAAACCATCTGACAATAAAGCAGATAATAAAGACTCCAAGCAGTAGTGATCGTTTATGAGGAAGTACCTCACTATATCATACTTCTTCACACAAGAATAAAAATTCATAGCACAAGTAATTTGTTGATTGCAATTCCTTGACAGTTTTAGACATCAGTGCTTCAAAAATTTGATAACGCTCCACCATTTTGTCTGTAAACAACAAATAACAGATACAAAAGACAATAGATAGATTTGAAAAAGAAATATTTGATCGTGTACAAAACACACACACACAACAGCTTAAATTTGATTGATATTAACAAACTAATTCGATCATTAATACGTAAGCCGAGTATTCACCGCTCGTGCTCGGGGAAAACATTAATTTGCATACTAACTATCAGCCGGTTTTTATGTTTTTGCTTGTAAATCATCCCACGCGTCATAATGAGCATGGATTGTCTGTACGTTCCGGTTGAAACTTAATACCGCACACATTAAATGCTTTCGCGTGCATTGTGCTCCTTAAGGTGAATGGCATTAATTTGTCTCACCCACAGGATATACCCTACATCAACAAACCCCCCCCCCTTCCTTTCACCAATTATGTTGGTAGGAAAATCGTTATTTGAAAGAGACGGTGGTTTGGTTTACCCGATTGCCTCATTCATTGATTGTTCCCATTATTATCCGTAATCAACCTACCGGCAACTGATCGCCTGTAAATGGGAGCCTGAAATCGGACACTATTCTGGGTCGCATCCACAATTGACGCTCGTTAAAGGTGAGACAATGTCAGCCCAACTGCGACGGCTATTGATACGGAATCGGGTAAGGGCGAAAACAATAAACATCACGCCATCAGAATAATGCCGTTGGGGGATAAATCGTCTTGAATTGTGGTATGATGGGCTCGTCATTTTTCAGCGAAATTGCAAAACGGTTCCAACATTCCCTAACAAAACCCCTTTTGTTTTGGGTGAGGCTGAGCGTCAGAGCGTATTGTTGTGGCATTAAATGGCAGTTTAATGGGTGGTTTGCTTTAGAAATGTCAGAAATCTCTTGAAATGCGTTGCAATAAGGCGATTTATCATCGATGTGACGACATTTGGGTAGCTTTATTAGCACCGCTCCGACCTTCTGAGCCTTATTGTGTATCGTGATTAGATTGGTTGATACTTAGACATTAGCATATTCACCATTATAATCGAAGAAAATGGGGACAATACCAGGCGAAGTGTGAAAATGTTTCGGAATTTCGTGGTGAAGCGTCGGGGAAGCATCGGCAACGCTCATGAAATGACAACTCTGTTTAATGTTGTCTTCTGCTGAATACCTGTCCCCGTAGGCTACAATATCACTTTCTCTACACAGCCTCTTCTTGCGTTCGCTCTTCGAACCGCAATCGTACTCCTTCCCGCGATTCACCACAGCGCACCCATGTGGTTCAATTCTTAGACGTGTTCACAGCTCTATTTATTAGTGTTATCACAGCACGGCCGCACTATCTGGCGCTTCACACGTCGGTTGAAAACTTTAATCAAAATCTAATTAAACGATCCACTCGACTTAACAAAGGCAATATTGTTTCGGCCCCCGTGACTGTGGCCGTGCGATGCCAGTGCGAACATGGCGTGGCACGCACTCAATATAAAGCCATTTGTCGTATGTTTGAGTGCGTGTACTAACGTTATGGGCGTACATGGGTGGCCTCCACACACGCTTGCTCAGCACACCTGCAATCGATGTATTGTTTACCGTACCGGGACACGCTGGTTAACCGTAGCTGCATGGAAGGCGTTACCAGATGCAGCCAGTTACCAGTGTGCGTTCGACTGATAGTGAGAGCGCAAAAGAACATTCGATCGCTAGTAACTGCTGTTTGAAAGGCTTTTGTGTTTGAGGATGAATTGTGCCAGTTGGGGTGTTTTCTACTAGGGATTAAAAGTGACCTAGCTCCGTTTTGGGGTTTAAATATGTATTGATTGGAACTGTTCATTACTACCCGAAAGGGTGGCAATTACAGTTCATAACATGGTGCTATAATTATGAACTACGAACTGTTAAGTGTACGACAAAGTATGTAATTATTTCGCTAAAGTTACTATACCGCCAACATTCTTTTATGTATCATCCCACCCGTATAAGCATAACATTAGTCTGTTGCATTAAGACGTTATCTTAGACACACAAACACACGCATACTATGTACGTCTGTTACAGCACTGGTGTTTATTTTGAGGCAAGGATACGGTGCATGTTTGGCTAAACTATTCTTTGCCGGATAGGTTTGGCGGTGTTTCGTTCAATACTTTGTAGGCTCGTTGATGTCCGGCCATTGTTTTCTGTCGTGCATGGTCCGAAGCAGATAAGAATGGTGAATGCACAAGCAGAATATGGAAATATGGTTCACAATTTAGAGCGTACGAAAATATTGACCTACTGGTACAGAATGGACAGAGTAGGGTGTTTTAAAGGTGCAATGTTTCGTGTTACGCACGATATGGTTATGCTATTGTAACAAAAATATTGATCAATTCTAGGAAGCATTGTATATGACTTTAATATCATAGTTACTTAATAATTACGATTTTTCAATTTGCGTTCTATTATTGAATGGTGAATGTTTTAACAAATGATAACATTGATCAAAACTTCCACAAAAGTTCATCCAGTTTTGAATATTAAAGCAATTTTCTTTAAAAAATAATCTTATCATTTAGAGCAAATGCAATACATGTACCTTCCTTCATAATTTGGCTGTTCACAATATGTGCACTTAAAAAAAACGTCCAAATGATTTGAATTTTTATCCAACTATCCCGCTTAATTATAAAATTGTGAAGGAACTTTGTTCTACGTTTTGTTCAATCTGGGCCTAAAAATAGACGGCCATTGTGGCACACTTCGTGACGCCCGGATACGATCGGACAAATATCTATAAGAAGCGAACGCTGGAAGAAATAAAGCAGTTTAGGATTCCGATGGTGCCCTAGCCTAACGTGCTTCTGTTCTGCTTTGGTTAGGCTAAATCGAAGAGTAGTGGAAACTGGATGTTATCCACCCAGTGTACAAAAAAGGCGACAGACTGGATTGTGCCAACTTCCTAGTCATCACAGTCCTGAATGCTGCCTACAAGATCCTGTCCCGAGGTTACCAAGCTGGATTTATTGGAGGGAAATCCACTACCGACCAAATCTTCACTCTTCGGCAGATTTTCTATTGAATAAAAAATAATAATACTAATATACATAATCTATCACTATAAATCACTACAACTATTTTGTATTACAAACTCCTGGAAAATGATACCGTTCATGAACCTGTACAAGATTCGAAATTTGAATCTGAATCGGTTTCAGAATTGGTTCCGTAATCGGGATCGGTATTGGTTTCGGAACTGGGTTTGGAATCGGTTCCGGAAGTGTTCCTAGAATTTGTTGCGGCATAGAAACCAATTCCGAAAACGGAATCGGAATCAGAACTGGTTTCGACAATGGAATCGGAATCAGATAGTTCTGATTTCATCAGAATCAGATATTTCCACGATCGATCGAAAAGCCTGTTTGATGATTTGATAGTTGTAATGAATATGATTTTTCCATTCTATACAATGATATTTAAGATTAGCTGATGGATAAGCTGTTCTTGGTCAAACTTATACCTTTTACTTACACAATCAAATTAATTATAATTCACTCCATTCATGAAATTAAGGCTTGAAAGGAGGAAATCGCCTTGCTAAGCTTTTCTGTTTTGTATTGTACACATACTGCGGTTCGGAGATAAAAATTGCCACAACCATTACGATGTGCTTTTCGTATATGTTGTACATGTTTATAGTAAAACGCCCATGACGCACATTCAAGACTCCTTCGACTTATGTCGCACCGTTTAATTGCTTATTTTAGCATATTTTTATTACTCCGTCAACAGCTTGCTACTGGTGCCACAGTCACATCCGTCTGAAGATTGGTAGGATACTGCTTGTAAAAATTGCAACGCAAGCAGAATGGTGAAAAATGGGGAAAAAGCACATTCCCCAGCACAGTCGGAAGTGTCATCCGAAATGATATCCTGCATGTTGATTAGAGCGTTATTTGAGTTGTTTGTTTGCGGCAGCAAAATGGAAGAGAAAAAAAAGCAAACCGGAACAGAAAACCGACCGGCACACAATACGATTCTGCCGACAGCGAGCGATATGGACGTGAAGTTCGTACCAGCCGGAGATGTCGCTTGGGCTAACATCGGTACGGGAATCGTATCTAACACGTGCAAGTTACGGGGCAGACAGCAGTGGAGAGGAGAGAGTTTGTGGGATAAGGAAGTTGGAAGTTTTGGTCTGCAATCGTTCCATCATCATCTTCGTCATCATCGACAGAATTTGTTGGTTGAAGAACTGTTCCGTGTGCTAGCGTGTGCCCGGAAAGTTCGCAGCTGGGTTTGACGGGAAACCGAAGTTAGTGAGATTTGCGTACGTCACTACTACTGGCAGCAGAACCACCCGTTTAAATATGATATAAAAGCTTACAAATGCTTTCCTATTGCCACCGCCTGCTGTCTTTGCTCAGCCATTTTGGATGAGCTAAACCGGCAAGTGTGTGTCTGCCGTAGCCCGATTTGCATATTTCCAGTGCAAAATTCACAATCAGCAAAGCAACATTGGCAACATGTTGGAATCGGGCCGTTGCACGTGTCCCCGGCACGAGCATGTGTGTGTGTGTGCTTGCTAAATGATTGTCAGGCACAATCCTTTATCCTAAACGTTGGACTATTTCTCGGGTAAGGAAGTGGGGCGTTTCCGTTCACTTCCGGGAAAAACGAGCCAGGAAAGCATTTTGCCTGAATAATCATTTTTCATGTGTTATTTATCGACAATCGGATGGTAAAGTTTTGCAAGCTAAATGGAATAATAACTATAATAACGTACGGTGCTTCGTCGGTCGCCTCGTTAAAGCGAACGCTGTACATTGCGGACGAAGCGGAGAGAGGTTCAAGATGTCGGAGTGAGTGTGTCATTATGGGTGGATGCTGTGCTGTGCAAGCTCTGCCGTATTAGTTACCGTACAAAAAGCCGTGAGTTCGATAATCAATGCAAAGACTCCAGCATCCTGTAAGTTGCTGCTTTCATATGGAATCGGATCCAGCCCGATCTTGTGGAAGACCGACGAATGATTAGCAATTGAATGGGCTTGCTCGTAACAGAGCCGGGTGTGTTTTGTATGCAATGCCGTACCTAGCAACACGTAGCTGGGATATATGATTTGCACAGTAGAGCATCTGACGGCATTTTAAGCTGTATTTCGTATTAAAGTGTGTTAATATTCCAAGAAATTTTAATTGATACAGGGCTGTGCATCGATTTGCTTAGCTAATAAATGGAGCGCAAGATGTACGTGCTAATCAAGTCGTTTAGTGGAGATTTGCAATCCAAGTATTTATGTGTACATTGAACGTAAATTGAATGTGTTCTTTTATGCAAAGTGATTGCTGTTGATGGGCAGTTTAGTTGAAGTGTAAACAAGATGAAGTGGTTAACTTTGTTTACATACGATACTTTCTGCCTACCGTTAAAGATCTGATGGTTTGAGCATTCATTTTATTGAAGAAACGAATCTCTTATAGGCGGGGTACCAGAGCTTCACTCATTAAAATAAGGTCTGATAAATCATTCAGTAGAAGGAGATGACGATAGAGCGAGTTGTCATACCAAAAAAGTAGAAAGGAAGTTTACCATTGTAGCAACAATTTTTCTTTTAATTTAAAGATTTTTGAATTAGAGTGTTAAGTGACACAGCAAAAATAGTTAAATAATGTAATACGGAACACAAACAATGTAATGTATGAATGTATAGCGTAGAAACTGCTTGATATTGAATTATAATTCGAGGAGTATTCTAGTCACCCAGCATCATTTGGGGATCTTTCTAAACGAAATCGTCATGGCTGAAATGATCCGTTTTTGTTTTGCCATCGTCAGATCAAACACTTCTTTCAATGTTTCAGGTTCAACCCTTCCCAAACATTTTTTCTCTTTGCCTTCCAATACTCTCCTCTTGATCTCTTCTCTATCTTGAGGCATGAGGATGTCCTATTTATTCTAAGATAGAGTTTAAGATTTTTTTATTTAAGAATTTTTAAATTGGGCATAATTGATTGGGATAAAGTTATTAATTACTTACTTACTTACTTACTTCCTTACTTATTGGGTGATAAAACAGTTTCGTGGTCGTGGTCTAGCGCCATCGTCTGCCAATAAAATATCACGGCAGACTCAACAACATCATCCTTGTTAGGACATACCAAGTCTTCAATGTACCTGGGCGGCCGAAAGGATTTTGCGGGCTGTATCGATCGGTGATATTCGCATGACATGATTAGCTTGTCGTAGCCTGGCGAATCTAATTCGCTGCAAGATGATGAGATCATCATACAGCTCATAGAGCTCGTCGTTGTAGCAGCTTGTCCTTCAGATCAATGCCTTCAGAGCATCTTCAACTTGAAAGCGGCTAATAGGATTTCGTCAGTTTTGAACAGAGTTTATGTCTCAGAGGTGTATGTGAGTATTGGATCTGTAAGTGTTCCATAAAGTCTCAGGTTTTGCCATCTTGGCAGGTGTTTTGAGTGGAGAAGTATTCCTCAGACTGTAATATGACCGTTTGGCGGTCAGTAGCCTTGTACGTATCTCAACATCTATATTGTTATCGGTTCTGACATTTGAACCCAGATAGATGATGCTTTAAATGAATTTGAAAATATTCGTACATCACCCCAGAGTAAATTAGTATTTTTTATTAGAACCGCCACTGCCACTACCTTGTTGTTTTTTCCCCCATTAATCTCCAACCCTAGGTTCAGGACCACCTGCTCAGTTCTTTGGTAAGCTTCTGGATTGATTCATAAAAGATGATTTCCGACCTGGTAAGCTTTTCCGGCATTCCAAAACAGGAAGAATATTACGAGCTCATTCCCTCTGTCTGTGTCTAAGTCTGTGCATCATCCCATAAAGTATGATTGTTCATGTCTGGATAGCTAAATAAGCAGTGAATTTAAACAGATTCAACTCTCGTACGCAATAAAAACCAAATTAAACAATTATGTGAAATGTTTTGTACCCATGTACATGCGGATTTGAGTAGATATCGATAAATCGTCTATTGCGAGGGAAACATACCTTCAATAATAACATCAATACATTATTACGTTAATCTACAGTTGATCCTCGAACAATTGACTTTGGTCTGCCACGGTTTAACCAGTTCCACATTCCACAGCAGATCAATTTTTAATTCTTATTGATACCAACCGAGCAAATTCATCATAGCATTAGGGAACGGTCATATGGTGCCAGCGGTGGTGTAACGATTGATTACGCGTGCTGTGTGGAATTTGTGAAATATTTCACATATTTCTTCGACAAAAGCGCACCGTCCCACACACAATGTGGTCGGCCAGCTTCAAAATAATTGATTTATTTGCTGCCATTTTTGTGAGCTTTGAAAACATGCTCGCCCAACACGGCACGACAATACCGCACGCAATCCATCTCCGCGGGAAGCTTTGTTGCGTTGCTTTTAATGCAAACGGATGCATTGTTAGCATTGTAGGTGGCAATAAACTTAAACGCTGTTTGTGTACAATATGCGGGAAAAAATGTTCACTACAGTTAATAGCAAAGTCGTTTGATGCTCGAGTGTAATGGACTGAACGATGGTGGACTGGGGCCGAATTTGTTAGACCAATTTATTTTAAAGCAAATAATTGTTTGTTTCTTTCCGCGTGCTTTTGTTCAGTGTGCGCGTTTCAGTGGTGTAGACAAACAGAGAGTGCCGAGCAACAGAACATCAGAATAAAGTCCTATCACCATCAACATCATCATCATCATCATCCACATCAAAAGTAGTAGACAGAATAGATGGCGCAAGAGTGGATTTGTGTTTTGTGTCGGTTACGGTACCAGAGTCCATAACCGTGCCCAAGAACCGTGTGTTGGCCACAACTGTTGTACGGTACCGTGTACATTTTTTTTCAAGAAGCAGTCACACGAACAGGAGTGTAAAATGTTGGCGAATAAATAAGCTGCTGCACGGCTTAATCACAAAATGCACTGCAATAAAACTTTATCTGGTCACCGTGTGTACTGTGTGCCTCGCTCGGTCCATTCCTGCAGTCGCCGACAGCACAGAACGCGTGTTTGTGTTGCAATTCACGAACCTGGTTCGTCCTGTTTTATTTTTCAGCTGTGTTTGTGTTTTTGTTTCCCGAAAGTGAACCCAACGGATACACACCGTCCAGCCCGTTGTGCCACTCATACATCCTGGTCTGCAGTTGTAAAGCTCGGCCATAATCTACGGACTGCTTGCTGGGATTGGTGAAAATGAAGTTTGTCCCGTCGCCGTTCCTGCTTCACGGCAAACACAGTTGGTGGTGGTGTTTTATTTACACAGTTGCCGAAAAACATCCACACTTCATCATTATCAAATTACATTGTGTTTACAATGTTGTTCGAAATAAACATTTATAAGCTTCGCGAATTGGTTGTGTTGAGCGCGGGTGTGGAGTTGAGAGTGACACACTCACACACCTACACACAAACACACACACACGTTTCGTGATCAGAGGCGACCAGTGCAAGTGGCAAGCGATTGTGGTGTCGTGGGATTAATACTATCCGTATGCAACAGGACGGTGACCGTTGGTGAATCCTTCGGTATGGTACACAGATGGAACTATTCATAAACAAAAGTTACTCGTTCGTTGCTGTACTAGCAAGCTTCGTGTTATGTTCGATGAGACAGTAAATGGTTCAATTATATTTAGTACTTGCAGGCAATTCGTTAAATCATTATCAGTTAATTTGTGATCAGATAATTTGTTAATTGGGAAAGGATATTAAAAGATGATCAGATGCGACGATCTTTCAATAGAGTAGCAAGGAATCTCTCAATAAGGAAACTATTAGCATGTAGGGAATAAGAAAGCTACAAATTAGAAATTGTGATGTGAATAGAAGAATGGGCAGATATACCAGAAAGGCAATACGGGACTTAGAGAGTTGATCGCAAACGTGTTTTTAGAAACCATAGAATTTGTTATTGTTGTAAATTTAACCTAGAGTGTATAGTACTCTTTTGAGAAGCGAAATTCCCAGGAATTCCTAATATTTTAACCAGTAAATAACAACGCGTAAGGAGTGTTAGGAGTTCCGGTAATCAGTAACTAACTCGCAAGAAGGATTCATTCAGAATACAGATTTCGGATCCCGGATCCTGGAATCAGATTAGAGGGGTCTTAGAGAGATTCAAGACTTTGGATTCGGAACAAAACCCGTGTATAAAAATGCGATTTGAATAGCCGAAGAGCTTAAAATACTCTCTGCAATTCCTATCGCAAAGGAGTTTTTAAAAGTCTTTGTGAAGAACTGACTGGTTGCATTGGTTCCAAAGATTTAAATCTTTTACTCACTCATGCTTAGTATACACTACGCTAGATCTCAGACCAGCCTGAGCGCCTGATAAGTAAGTAAGTATGAAACTTTTAATATTAATAAAGCACGGCCAACGGTACCAACGAAAAAGCGTTTTATAGCAGTTAACAGTGGTAATGCTTTACCTGCCCAGATGAGGTAGTCTTCGTCGTAATGTCTTACACTGCAGTTGCAAGTTTTCGTTGGAGTCAGGTCTATACGCTGAAAATATGCATCTAGCAAAAAATAAAAAGATTAGCCTTGAGCATACACATCATGCGGATGGAAGTCTCTTCAGTGAGTACGACCAACCAAGGTCGTCAGGAACATAGTGGAGGTATAGACGTCCTTAAATCGTTTGCATTCTATACAGTCTGTTCTCAGTTAGTTAGGGTTAGAGAGTAAAGATCTTCCACAAAAATTATATAAATGCTTTTAGTTAAAAAAGAACACGTTTTACAGCGCAGTTTTAAAGAAGAATGCTCGTTCAGAAATGGCATACTTTACATGGCAAATTACGTGCGAAATACGTTGGAGGAGTATTGAAATAATCTGTTAAAAGCTTACAGTGAAACCTTCCGTCTACAATTAGGAGCTATGCAGAATTCTTTCAAGTGTTCCACAAAAGGTAACCACAAAAGGTAACATCGAGCAATTCCTGACTGTTATCGATGCAAATCGTTCACAGAACACTTCTTCGCAGTACTCGTTACCACAAATTATCAATTAAAATTACAACCTTTGAATTCCCATAAATGGCCATCTCACTGTGGAGGCAGTAAAAAAACAAAAAAATGAAAATTCTGTTACACAACACTTCTACCGAACAGTCGTTATCCGGCAGTAATCGATGCAGTACGAACAAAGTCGTTCAATTTGCGTCCAAACGAGCAAAAACCCACCAGTGGGGGAAAGCGTTCTGTGTCACACACCCAACACAATTCAAACGTCCAGCTGGTTGGATCCAGCATTCGGGTGACCGAGATTTGGGGGTGTTGAAGTTGACACCCGTGTTGGCGTGTGCCCCTATTCTTTGGGGCGAGTGTTACCTGATTCGTCTGAATCGGAGTTGACTGGTGGTATCGTCAGGTTTGGTCAGTTTTGTAACGTTGAGTAAATTGAATTTGACCGCAAGCAGTAACCCGCAAGGAAAAGTGCTACCAATCGAAACGGAGTAGTATCAAGGGTGGGGTGAGGTGCGGGGACTTTAGTTGGGAGAGAAATGAATGAGAAAAGTTATGCCGGTACAAGTTCGGGTGACCGATCAATCTGGTCGTGGGATTCGCTTTGCCTTGGCGTTGTGCACTTCACTGACACAGACAGCGGTGGATAAAGGAGATAAATAAAGCTGTCATTTGGATGAGTGGAAAGTCATTTTGACATTTCGATAAAGGTTTACTTTGTATTGTTTTTGTGAGTGAAGAATGATTTTGTGTTTTTGTGCGCGTTGGAACCATATACCGCACACATTGTCGGTAGCAGTTAAAAAGTAATGGTTTGTGCTTGATTATTTTATATGCGTATATTAAAAATGGTTTTGTGTGTAATTATTATGATATTCTTAATTCAGAAATGCTGTAAAAAATAAGATTAAACGATAAATCAGATGCTCGAATTTTATTTTTGTGTCTTTTTGTTGTTGTAACGTAAAAGATTGTATAGTCCTAGACGTCCTAGCATCCTAGATTGCCCCATTGGTTGCATAGAGGCAACCATCTTACGGTCATGATCTTCAGGAAAATTTGTTGACACGCTTGATAAGTTAGCAACGTCGTCTTCTAATAAAATCTTCATGTCTTGTGGTTGTCCTAAAAGTACTTTATGGGCTGGGATCAGTCTACTAGAGTTTAAGAATTGGCGAGTATAATTTGAAAAGTATTTTCTTCTTCAATGCGATGAAGAGGAATTCGTCAGTGCTGTACAGTGTCCATGTCTCAGAGGCGTTTGTGTGTACGGGAATCATAAATGTTCTTGAATGCACCAGTTGCGTCCGTTACAACAGGTATGTTGTGTGAGTAATTAAGAATCTTACATCTCTATTCTTTTTTAAGCTTCCAGGTTTAATTCATATTACTAGTTCTGCTTCTTCTCTGGCACTACAACCTCTGTAGGTCTTGACCTACTATTTCTAACTTTCTATGAATAACTTGATTATTACCAGTAGCTGAATAGTCAGTCCTGCGTACGGCGAGGCGGTCCGCCGGGATTCGAGCCCCGGTCCTGACGAATGTTCAAAGGAATACTCTAAACAGTAACTACTATACTTTGGGTTTCGCACACTAATCCCTGTTTATATTATTGTTTGCCTCGATTTTTTTTTATTACTTCTTTATATATTTTCAATAGTAAAGCTTGAATCTTACAAGATCGTTTACTCTCAATAAAATGAAATGTTATAACACCAAAAAACTCTTACTAAAACTCGCATTAAATATATGAATTCAAAGAACTCGGTAGCTGCCTTCATTCAATTACGTTTCTATTTTAATTTGCAGGTACGTTATCGTTCAACAACTGCTCAACACAATCACCGCATAATGTGCAACAACTGTCAAATCATTAGGCAAGTTGCGTTTGGAGTTCGTTTATTTGCTTCCCGTCTCGACGCCCTCCGCAACAGACCCGAGTACATTATTCAACCGCGCGAAACTTTTCCGCCACCCACAAACTTTTTGCCTTCAGTGGATCGCTTCTCTGGCCGCCTCTCCTCCAATCCAATCCCTCCGCTAAACAGGCACCCATCATTCACGCCTCACAGCCAGTGTCAGTGGTCCGTTTCGTTTGCTTTTAGCGACGGTTGGATTGCGGAATAATGTAATCCACGGATCGTTTTGCAGCCGGGTCGAAGCTTTTGCCCACCCCACCCACCACACTCTCCACCTTCACCTTTCCACACAATGTGCAAAGTGGATGACAACGCGCGACCGTGTTTTAGCGAAACTGGTGAGATTTTGGCCGGGGAGCTTCTTATCTGATTATTGTTTCGGAGCCGGTTGTTCGCGGGAGCCTCGCGTTTGCGTTGCCGGTGCCGGAGGATTAAGACGCTAAGCGAACGTAAACACATAAACAAAACAGGTTGCGGTAAGTCTCACTTTCTCAGGCGGCGACCCAAAACATAAACAGTGGAAGCGAAACGAAAGAAAACAAAACAACAATGGTTTGCTAAACAAAAAAAAAAGGAACTGCTTCTGCACGCTAAATGATAGCGGAAAAGGCCAACGGTGGTGGAACGTTGTGATGGAAGGAAATGAAAAGTCCTGAGGGTTGGTTGGTTGGTTGTGGCAATGGTGTTGGGTTGATTGTTATTGTTTTGATTGCTCGATTTCTTGATTCTAATCTCGGATTAAGTGCGGGTGGTTGTTGTGCTTACTGGAGGATTATCCTGGACACCATTATTCGCGGACGAGCAAATTTAGCACATCCTTGCACGGTGGAAAGATCCCGGTGTGGCCGTTAGGCTTTTCGGACTTCGGATTAAATTTTCATTGCATTGCAATACGCAAATGTGTTGTACTAATGTTTGACACTTATAAATCAATCATATTTGTGCAATTTATCATCAAGAGAAGGAGAAAAGTTAACAAATCATGATGGTAAATAAGTAGCAAGAGGCGAACCTCATTGTTGGAGTGAAAATGATTGTGACAACAAACATTATTGCAAATCGTTTACGGGCAACAAATAGCCGAAGTGATTCCGACACAACAGCAAATTAATAATGTATCACTTTTTACGAGTTTGCACAACTTTCCCCCAAAAAACTCGACATTATTAATGCAGTAATGCTTGTTTGGGAAAACTTTTTCGCCCATTCAAAGCAACAACGGGAGAGAGAGATAGAGAGTGATGGCGGAGAAAAAGTTGGAATACGGCTGACAGAATGTGTCATAGGTAAGCGACAAAATTTGGCAATGTACAGCAGTCGATGATAAGACAGCAAGCGCAAAGAAAAAAAGGAGGCGAAAAAAAAAACATTCTTAAAACAGGCGATTGCTGTAAGAGTACTTATAGCAAGGACAATAGCGAAGGCCGGAAGCAGCCAATCGTAAATTATACTTCCCCATTCAAATGGGAAAAGTTCGAAATCCCGACGAACGAGCTTGAAGTATCGTTACAACAGTTTGACAGCTGCTGCATGCGCCGGTCCGCCGGTGTGTGGATGTGTTAACGATCGCATACCTCACTGGGGAGTTTGGGAAAATCGGTCGAGTTTGAGGGTCTGAAGTTGGGTGCCGACATGTTCTTCCCGTACCGTCGGGTCCTCACAACGTGTGGCTCCTTTACCGACAGCCTTATCATTTACCAGAAACCGGGCATGAATTGTAAACGCACCAATATGCACACAAACACACACAGTGATCCCCGTCCCGATGGTCGTCCATTCCCGTGTACTCGAATTCGAAGCGAACGGAAAGCGCTACATGTGTAATGAAATTGCCTTCCTTAAGTCGGTATTATTATGTTGTAGCGAATAAGCTAATAGAAATGTCGCACGTGACTAGCATTCAACAGCCGTCCCACGTCCGTCTATTCAGCCACCTCCCATCCGAGTTCCGATTCGCTTCCGGTAGAATAGGCCTGTTTGGGAAAAGAGTTTCACGTGTGGGCAGGACAAGTGAAGACACAACCAGCTCGCCTGTATCGTATCAGTTTGATTCACAACCGGTTCACATCCGGGTGGTGGCAAGCAGCGGAAGACGAAGCGAAGGTGTGGAGGACAGTCCCCCCGTCTTCCATATTGATGGGAAAACTCTCGATGGCTCTTTCGCTGTATGGCGTGGTTCTAGCACACTTTGGAACTCGCTTCGACAAATCGCCGTTGAAATGGCACAGTGCCCACTGGCGTGTGTTTGTGTATGAGTTGTGCGTAAAGTTTCCACAAGCAGACAGATTGTCCCCGTACACTCAGGCCGTGTGGCTCTGTGTGTTTGGTTGTGCGTCTTGAGCGTTACAGCGTGGGGTCGATTTCCGTCGATGCGATATCCTTCATTAAGTTTCCGATACGCGTTTTGTCGGTGACACTCGGCTGCGGATGGGATGGTTTGTCGCATAAGCGTCTTATCCTTATCGACACTTTATCCATATGGTTTGAGTGGGTGTAGCTAAAAGGGAAACGCGTGAAGTAGACATCACCTAGATGGCCTCAAGTGTGAATAGTACTATGGGTGTAATTCATGGTATGTTGTGTTTGGTCTGAATGTTTTATTGTTTTATTAATTTAATTTTCAATTAAAATATTGGTTGATATTTTATGCATTTTAATGAATACAAACAGAAATAAGGAATAGAAGATTTTGTTGTTGTTAAAATGGCCCTTTAAACAATCGTAAGAAATTGTTGTTATCCTTTATTTATCCTATAATTTGTTTGGAGTACATAAAACCTCAGAATGTATTGTAATATTTACTTATCTTCAAGTCCTAAAATCGATATGCTGTTGTATCTTTATAATTTGATCGTATTACATATAAGCGCTTCAACGCAGAAATTCAAAATATGCTGGCCAGAGTCAGTCCAAAGAATATGTAAACCTATGTTATTTTATCGTCTTCCATCTTGTGTATCGTGTGTTTGTGTGTTCTTATTTTAGAATTAGGGACCTTATTTTATTGAACTAGAACATTTAAGTATAGAAAGAATGTCGATACAGTACTTACTTTGACGTACAGGGCTTTACAAGCCAGTCATACAACACAACACTATCTTTCAAAAACATCAAACGGTTTTGCGTAATCAAGAATTGCATTCCTTCCTCCATTATTCCTTATAATTCCAATTCAATTCTGGAAAAAGGGTTTTTGACTGACTTTTAGGATCCTTATGATCCCTGTAAACCATTGCTCAAAATAAAATTTTTGACAGCTCCATCTATTGCTTGCTTTTTGTGTTGCCATTGTGTTTTGTTTCATTATCAAACACGGGAAATTTAAGTCTTGAAACACTCTGTATAAACTTTTTAGAGCGTCTCATAGTCGAGATTAGAGATACAGAAAAGCTGTGAGTGGTAGTGATTGGATTACAGTTTTTAAAGCTACATTAAACATGCACAAAGCCTCTAGAAAAAAAAAAAAATATTTACAGGCAGTAAGGCAGTTCAGTTTAAATTTCTCTTAATGATGTGAAAACTTCTTTGATAAATATATAACATAATGATGAATTTTTTAAAACTATAGACTATGTAACTCTTTGCAAAATATTCTTTAAGGATTGTTGTTTTATAATATTTGATTATACAGTAAACACATTATTTCTATACTGGTATTAGTCCATAGTGCTTCCAAGTTGTTGATAATGGAATGTATTTAAGTTTGTCGCCTTTATCTTAGATGATACAAATTTATCGTCTCATGCTATTTCAACGGGTATGACCAGTGTGGTCGAGCCGCAGCAACGCCCTCGACCCCGTCTGGAAATCTGGAAGCAATATCTACACACATTCACACATACACACATTCTTCTACTGGGTCTGTATTTGCAACATCAGCATTATTATCGGCACACACACACACACACACCAGCGCTACTAACCCAGGGGAGTAGACTATCTATTTATCTGTCTATCGCTTCTTTGATACATAATTGATATTATTATAACAATTCAATTCTAAGCACACGCAGCGTGAGCAGGCAAGAGGATTGTGAGCTCTAGAACGTGTGCGAAAGCTTATTGCGTGTTTCTTTGTCTAGCTAACCGGCATAAGGTACGAGACGCGAGAACTCGATTCACTGCGAGACGCCTTGGAATGCTTTTTTTGGCACAAGAGACGAATAGAGAAACAAAAGCTAAAGGAGAATGGGTATGTCGCTTGTAGTTAAGCAGTTTATGTCCATGTTAACACAACCTTAACGTAATGGGCGCCATGTATGGGGCGGGAGGAATAAAAACATCTTGAATACGGTTACAAACAGGACGGTACGTGTGTCTTGGATACGATGAGACAAAGCGAAACAAGTGCTTTATTTTTGGCTGAATGATTGTTTAGAAGAACTTTATTAGGTACGGGATCGATTGTCCGGGTTTTGAAAAGGGGAAGTACACAAGTAAGTCTAGATGATGCTGTCGTTGTAGACAATAAAGCGCATGTTAAACAAGAGAATCAATGGTAAAAAATAAATTTGTTAGAAGATTATTTTGCATGTTGCTTGATATTTTATAACTTGACACACACACACACACAATTCAAAAAGAATTCTATAACTATTAACATTCACCCGGCGATACATGATAACCCATGAAAAGGCTACAAGATGTTACTATATCAAACATGTTTGAATCATTGAATCGCTTTGAATGGAAACAGTCGTAAAAAACAAATACCTGAACGGCAACACCAATGAACAACAATATAGCAAAAATCTCATCTCCAAACTCCATGGGAGTGGAATGCCTTCCGGTGAATTGTTAACCCATCGGGAGCCATAAATTTTATAGTTCACATGTGTCTCAGACAAATTCACACACAGACGCACGCACACACAAAAACACACCTGGGTCGAAGTTGCTCGGTTGGTACGATTAATCTTTCCGTTAATGTTGAATCGGGCCAAAATATTTTCGTTCGAACAGCGCGATACGTGAGATGTTCGGTGGCAAATTGTACCGTAAATGTGCTTAAATTGTTTTTGTGTTTTTTTTTTCATGTGTACTGCTCTAGATGGTTTGATGCCTTGCGTTATGTGTGCAAGTGCGTCGGAAAAAAGGGTCTATGAATCGTGCTACACAGCATACACCGATTGCTCGTTATGAAACAAATTTATTTTAATGTCTGTCTATAAAGTATCGGAAAAGGAACCGATGTATTGGAGTAGCCGAGAAAATGTGCTAAGGAAGCGGATTTTTTATTGAAATATTTGCTTGAGATGAAGTGGGAAAGATATTTGTAACGTACAGTACACCTTTATGCACCTGTTTGCTTGTATTTGACTACTTGAATGTTGTTAGAAATAAATTAACCAATGCGTTTGTGCGCGATATCAAACTCGATGGAGGCGCATGGTTGTTCTGGCGCAATCGTTAATGGAGACGCCTGGTTGTTTTCAAGGCAGTACGAACAAGAATCCATGAAACTTGTAAGATTAAAAAATGGCCCTTCACAAAGCTTCTTCTTCTTCTTCTTCCTTGGCACTACAACCTCGTGAGGTCTTGGCCTGCTATTGCTAGCTCTCTATGACTTAGTTTTACCCGTAGCTGGATAGTCAGTCCTGCGTACGGGGAGGCGGTCCGCCGGGATACAAACCCCAGTCCTACCGTGTGAAGACCGGCGCCGTTATCGTATACACCACCGGGCCGCCCCTACGGCGGCTACGCGATGTAAGTCCAGGATGTTTGCAAACTCCGAGATGTTTGTTATCTTGTGAATATATGTAAAGTGATCTTTTGCAATCAGGTTGTTATAAAGCTTTTCTTGTACATGGTGTTTATTATTCATAACACAATTTGATAGTCCTTGTAGTAAACATTCCCTGATTGTCTACTTATGTGTGGTTTTAAGCTCTTCGAGTGACAGGTGTTTTTTATTTGAATCAGTCGAATGTGTAGTCGAATGACATTTTAGCAAGTGTAGTAGTTATCATAATAAATATACCTTTAATTGTCCAGAGCAGTCATGAAAGTAATCAATACATAATTTTCTGCATATGTACTGAAATATACTGAAAATTTATTAAAATTAAATTAAATTAATATAAAAAATTAATTAAGAATTCTAGGCTTAAGCAATTTATGCTGACGATTTAGCCAGCATAAAATTAGTATATAAGAACATACGTTTTTTAATAATTTCGGCATACGTTGAGAATAGTTGTATCTAAATCGGAGTGCAGCGCTCCTGTTTTGTGTGGCTTGCTCCGGTAAGTGTACAGACCTTTAGATTATGGCTGAAGATAAATATGATATTTCGTAATTTTTGGACAGTTTTTCAATGACCACTTGCATGATAATCACGATCGTACGGGACAGGATTTTAGTTAAATGGATTATTATGAAATATCGCCAAATATGTCACACTACTTTTGATAATTTTTTAGTATCATCACTCTTATAAAACCATACGAAAACTTTAAAGCAATAATAACTTATCAATATGTGCGTATAAATGCGGCATAAAACTCAATGGAGGCGCATGGTTGTCAAAGCACCGATATCAATAGAACTGCTTAAAAACAACACGGAAAAAATCACGCTTGGCATCACATTATACCGGCTGGAAACAATTTTTTGTGGCATAACGTTTACTAGGTTTATTTGCAGTTTAATAGTTTGTCGCAACAAACAAAACCTAGCTAGTTAGATTTTGTGTTGGTCCTGAATTTACCATATAAAAAATATATAAATCCTATCAAAGTGTTGAAATTGATACGGTGCAAAAACAGAGTGACAAATTGTATAACTACAGCGACCGTTTTAAATCGATTCACTGTTAGTGGTGAAAGGTAACGTTGCGTATCTATACACACACACACACACACACACCACGTTGTTTCACACACACACATACACTTACCTGTGCCTGCTTCGCTAAGCTAACGAGTATCGAGCGGAATGGAGATGGACATTTTGTAGCCGGAATCGATTTAGAGGTAAAATAAAACGGATTGCAAAACGTGACAGGTCTACACATGTAAAATGCCGCAAGCATCGTGTTACTCGTGCACCTCTTACATACCGTCATCCAGCTTACAGCCCCAAACAATCCACCCGGTAGAGTAATGGGCCCGGCAGTGGATTTGTGAAGCTGTATCCGTCAGCTAGCGTGTGCGGACCGGGATCTAGGGACGAAGGGACGACAGTCGCGGATGACCGGTGAAGCGGTGTGTTTATTTACGAAACAGAAACAAACTCGCTCAACTGTTAGTTCGTCTTGCAAATGGTAGTCGCCTTCAGTCTCCGGCAGTAAGTGTGCCTAATGGCAAATTAGTTAAACCTCGGGACTAATATTGAACGGCATGTACTATCGGCCAGTACCATGTCCAGCGTGTCCACTCGATGGGATGCACTCGAGCAAGAGTAATAAGAAAGGCAAACGTATGTGTGTGTGTGTTTCTTGCGCTACCGATGAGGTGCCAATGGGAAGTCGCTGCTGCATTAAACAGTGCAACTGCATGCATATTTGCGATGGTGTTTAAACATGTGCCCGTGCGTGTGAGAGGGATGCGGCGCATGTGTTGCACGTGAATGCAAATTCAACGGATTAGTTCGTGCGTAAGCGTTTTTGTCCAGCTCAGCATATGCTGCACTTTCCACCCGTTCACTCCTTTCGAAAGCATATTTTGCTATTTTACTACCTTCTCCAGGGTGACGGTTGTGACAAGCTAGTCGAAGTGCGTGCCAGTGTGCTTGGGTCACCACGAAACTCGAACTGAAACAATTGTGCGTATCGACAACATATGCAGCTCCTGCAATGGTCTGATTTGTAGTGTACACGCCACTCGCTCAGGAAGCCAAATGGACGACGCACGCACGAGGTTATTTATCGAACATTATAATAGGATTATTTTGTTCGTCGGTCCTAAGAATGGCTGCACTGTTGATGAGGTACAGTGTATTGTGTGTTTTCGATTGCAGATATGCACTTTAAATGATCAGAGGGCTGCCCGGCTGCTGTGGATGCTGCCGGATGCATAGATGCAAAGAATGCTTCAGAATTTGTTTGATTGGCCCAGAAACATTCGCCCAGCAACGGGTGGCGTAAAGCGTAAAGCGAAGCCAGGAAAAATAATACCAAGCAACGCATCCGTCCGATTCCGCTCGGGTTCCGGTGTCTGTCGTTCACACATCGCACGTACATAGTGTCTCATTGACTCGGATGAAACCGTTCCGAGAAAAGCGTTACCAGCGTCTCTGCTTTGAGGTCGTGAGGCCTGGCAGGCTTTTAGAGCCGGTTTTTAGAGGCATCTGACATCCGTGCGTGAACGGCAAACGCCGGCTCATTGTTGGTCGCTCGGATGTGAAGCACCCGGTAACGGTTGGTACGATCGCTTTCGAATTCCACTGAAATAATATCTAAACAACAACAATAATCGATGATTGAGCACAAACAATATAAAGTGTGCCCTAGCCGGGCATTAGTGGCCAATTGAAACGGGGTTTGCACCGGCGAAAAGGGTCTATTTTATCCTCATAAGGTAGCGATAGGTGACCCGCTTCGTAGGGCCGGGTCCGAACGAGTGATTGAGTTTTTTTTGTTTTTTATTTCCTTAGCCGGTCGTTGTTTTGGAAAACTTCCTATGATTGTGGTACGGCGGGAAAACAATTCTGCATGCTAGAGTTTGCACCACGGCAGAGCGCCGGAGTGCTTGAGTTGTTCGAAAAGTGCTGCTGTGTCTTGAATGTCCAATATTAAGGTATTATTGAAGGAGGCTGTATTAAACATTGGAAACTTGCTGAATTAATGTGTTTGTTTCAGTTATTTCGTTACACGAGAATTATAAAACTTACATCAATTTAACTTTTATATTTATTTTTGATTTTCGTATAAACTTTATTGTAAAATTTGAGAAAGGCAGTTTATTGAGAAGCATTCAAGAAAAAAAAAAACAATAAAACCTTTTCAACATGTGTATAATACTTCCTACAACCCATGTGGTACCACCTAACGTATCACCAACCGAGGACCTAACAAATCTCTTCACATGACTTCATCCATCGTACGGCAGAGCAATGATTTGAGCGTGTTGAGCGTGACATTGCAAAACCCACCAAAGCTTCGGCAAAGACAAACATTATTGCCATGCCTCCGGGGCATCCCGTCATGGTTCTGCTGATCCGCGACAGTTTGCGATAGGGTGCTGGACGATATTGTCCGGTAAATGGTGGAATTAAAATATCGTCGATTTGTTCGACTGCAGGACGAGGTTTCGCTGTACCGCTGTTTTTCGATCAGCTTCAAAGCACGGCACCTTTACGAATTTCGTTTGGATTACCGGTCTCATCGTCGGATTTATTGTCCAAGCCCGGGGTTACCTGCAGCGTTTTGGAGGGCGAATTCATGCTTGCACACCTTAGCATTCGGTGTCGAAACATTGCTCACACAAAAAGCACACACATACACACGTCTAAATCATGTTGACGAGGATCGTGACACACAGTGGATACCGGCAGGAGTCCGGTTAGAGTTTGGACGTTTGTCAGCCATCAAGATGTTAGCTTGATAGCCGGGGCAGACGGACTGCGCATTGATACAGTCAATTGCAACACGGAATTCAATAAAACCAAGCCAAACGAAATCGATGCCCCCGACCACACGATGGGACCGTTGGCCAGGTGCTAGATGCTGTCGGGTCAGTTGTGATTGTCCGTCATTGTTGATTGCAGTACGATTGCGGTTGGCAAAAAGGGTACATTGGCCCGGAATGTTATGACGGCCGAGGTTTGATTATTTTCATCGGGAAAACTTGTGTCAGTTTCGAAAGCGCAGCGAATGGCAGCAGTAGAACGGGGTCGGTTCGTTTAGTTAAGTGGATCGGGTAGAAACGGTTTAATTACTTCCCGTATGTTTCTATTGCTCGATGGAGAGTTCTTCAGATAGGGTTAGTATTGCATCGAGAAGCGATGCATCTCTGTGGTTGCGTGTATCAAATGATTCGTTGAAAATTATAACAGTATAGTATGTTTTCCAATGAAATCTTACTTACCAGGTTCGTAATGCTTTTATGTATGAATAAATGCTATAATCTGTTGATCGAAAATATGACAGGCATAATTTTCAGTTGCTGAATTCATTGTTTATAAAGCTTTCAGTGTATGCATTCGGACCTTTGATTCGCAGCTGATGTTCGAAGAAAGAGTTTCCATCAAAACCTCGAAACCGGGAAAATTGTAATCATTACAGCGTAAATGTTATGATGCTTCTGATATAAGGATGCGTAATCATTCAGGGAAATCAACTAACAGCATTGTTTAAACGCATCGCATTAGCACACAGCAAGAGTTTTTTTTGACTGGCTTGTATTGAATGTTGACCATGAGAAAATACATGCTACTATGTCTGTCGAATTTCGGACGTTATCCGGACGATTCGACTCTCGGGAGGCAAAATTTTAACACCTATGTGAGTTTGTGAAATAGGGTTCGAATTTATTGCCGCTTTTGTGTATTCCCGAGCTTTTTTTACTACTGGTCGCTTCGGGCCCCTTTTTCCCCTATTTATATCATTTATCCTCTCTCGCGCCACCTAGCGGAAACACAAAGAACTGCCTAGCCAGGCCAGTCGAATTTAATTTGACATTCTCCCCCCCAGCGCAGGAATGTCGTTCCTGTGGCTTTGTTTACGTCCTGGCTCGGTAACCGCGTGTTTTCGATTTGTCCCTCTGTTTGTGCTGTGTGATTCTCCAGGTTTCATTGTGTTTTTCTCTTCAATCATGGGGGTAAGTATAGCATTTAACATTTCTGCCTTCGGTTTAACGCGTTTAAACCATCTATCTCGTCGCGATAAGGAAGGTAAATAATCTGCATCCCACTTCTCCCCAAACATTCTTACTAACACTTGTACCACTTTTCGTTTTATCTTCCGGATCGCGAACCTGTCGTCGGATGCTCTTTTCACGCATTGAGTGCTTGTTGAATATGCGGTAGCAAAGTTCATCGCAGCGACAGCGTAAAGAGTCGGCTCACCGTTGTCAAGCGCTTTGCGGTCGCAGAAGAATAGTATAGATTGCTGATCTTCGGGTTTCATCTCGACTCTCGGTACCGTTGATGCGTCAAATACCAGCCGTACTTTACCGCGTTTGTTGTTATTTGTCGCTCCGGTGAGTATTCCCGACGCTCCTCGATCGTCTTTGGCAAACACCTTCTCTGGCGTTTTGGCTACGCCTAGCGACCCAATCGTGAGACCTTCCTTCTTAACATGATCTATCTTTTGTAGGTTGACCGTTCCATACGTGCAGATGTGATAACTGCTGTGACTGCTGCTGTTTTGCCGTGACGGTTTATGGGGGTACGGTCCGAAAGCAGTCCAGCCCAAAT